>QLSS01000017.1:2029997-2140899 GCA_024372645.1 Trichomalopsis sarcophagae
ATAATAATAATTTTTATTCTTCTAATAAACAGCCAGAAGCTATTTCATCCGAATCTGAAACAGTGACACCCAATCTTACTGTACTTGCTGAGATAGACAACAAAGTAGATCAGATTCCAAAGCGTAAGGACCCTACGAAGGCTGGCACCATAGGACGCCCCATTACTGTAAAAACAAATATGATGGCCATTAATGTCAAACAGATGAATCCCAATGTTGTGCATTATGACGTGAAAATTGTGCCAGATACTCCAAAATACTTGATGAGACCGGTGTTCCTCAAAGTCAAAAAGACTTTGTTTCCAGAAAGAAATCCAGCATTTGACGGAACGAGAAATGCATTTAGTGCTGGAGAGTTGCCTATAGAAGATCCGGTAAATAGTTTATATTATTTAAAATTAATAGAAAACAAACAATGAATAATAATTAATATTACATATATTTTTAATTTTTAGTCCACTGCTGAAGTAGTGGTTTACAACGAAGATGGACAAGAGAGAAAGTATAAGGTCACTATCAAAATAGTTAACGGAATTGATTTGTCTTGGTTGAAAACGTTTGAAACCGGCACCCAAGATTTGCCGAGAAATCAACAAATCAGTATACAAGCTCTGGACGTTATACTAAGAAATGCACCGGCTTTGACGTCATATGTATCTGTGAGTACATAATTGTATAAAAAATGTCGATGCACATAATACTTTGAATAACGTTAAATGTTCGCTTCAGATAAGGAGTTCGTTTTTCACACCACCAGAAGGTCAAGTGATGTCTCTAGGCGGTGGTATGGATTTATGGGTGGGGTTATTTCAATCGGCTGTTTTGGGCTGGAAGCCCTACTTCAACGTTGACGGTAAGAATACATTCATTTATTTATTTTTTTTTTCTTAGGTGGCATTTGGAACTCGAAAGTTCATCGACTCATCTACGCAAACCTTCCACGTTGCCCTATCTTGTGTCAACCCCACCCAATATGCACCTCTCCGATCGACACCCATCCGTCCTATTTCTATTTCTACTCTCTTATTTATTTCGACATTAATCTCCTTTCGGTGATTCGGTCCTAATGGTCGTACCGAGATAAAAGTAAAATTCCCTACTCTGAGATCTCCCTCCCCTCTGCAGATGCCTAGCTTATCCACAATCATATACTTTGTTTTTGATTCACTCACTTCTAACCCTGTATACTCCGCCGCTTTTATGAGGATTTCCGCGTTTCTTTTTACCGTTTCCCTACAATCCCCCAGTATATCCAAATCATCTGCGTAGCCTAGTATCTGCGTTGTTCCATTAAGCGTTGCGCCCAGCTGGCTAACCTGCATTTTTCTAACGACATACTCTAACGTTAAATTGAACAGCACCGTAGAGAGCCCATCCCCTTGTTTTAAACCATCGCGTATCGTGAAGGGTTCTGATACATTACCGCCTACTCGGATCTTTCCCGTGCTTCCGTCCAGACAGTTGAATTAATCTCACGAGTTTTTTTGGTACACCGAGAAGTACTAGAATTTTATACATTTTGCTTCGCTTGATAGAGTCGTAAACTTTTTTAAAATCTATAAATAGTTGGTGTATGGTTTCGCAAAATTCACACTTTTTCTCTAACTTATGGTAAACATTTGATCGCTCGTCGATCTGTTGCGTCGAAATCCGCACTGATAATCTCCTACTATATCTTCCGCGAATGGGGTGAGTCTAGCTTGTATTATGTTTGACAGAACTTTGTAGCATGTTGCTAAAAGTGAGATACCCCTATAGTTATTGCAGTCTGTCTTATCTCCCTTTTTAAAAATCGGTATGATGATGGATTCTTTCCAGTTTTCCGGCATTATTTCATTTTTCCAGATGGCACATACTAGTTTATAGATTTTAAAAGTGAGCTCGACGCCCCCATATTTGAGTAGCTCGGCTGGTATAGTCATTTCCCGCGGCTTTGTTGTTTTTTAGTTTTTTAATCGCGGCCTCTACTTCTTAGTAGCTCGGTTCCTCCACATGGAGTTCAGCAGTGTGAATTTCGTCCCCTAATTCTTCGCTATTTTCGTGCACGTTTAATAATTTATCGAAATAATTTTTCCATAGCGACAGTAATTCGTTGTCATTTGTTACGAGGTCCCCGTTTTCGTCCATCATCAATTGCTCTCTACTCCTAAAGCGTTAATCCCTTTGTACATTTCGCGGGGGTTATTTTCCTTACTATTAGTTTCTATTCTCCTAATAAGTTTCTTTTGATACTCCCGCTTCTTATTTCTGTAGATCGCGCCCGTCTGTTTCCTTACGTTAGAATACTCTTCTACGGTCCTATATCGCTTCTGTTGTGTAAGCTATCTAATTTAGCCTTTTTGCGCCTTTCATGCCAGAGTTCGCACTCTTCGTCAAACCATGGTTTGCTCTTTGGCTTTTTCTTTTTACCCAGTACTTTGTTCGCGGCCTCTTTTACTGTTTTTTTCGATGTCCCCCCATAAGCTATTCGGTTCGTCATTCCCCTCCGGCGATGTGTTTGTTTCTTCAAGTGCCTGAAACCTGTTATTAATTTCTGTCTGGTACTTAATTCGCTCTGTTCTATCTTGTAGCTTCTCAATATCGAAGCTTTCTACCTTGCTTGTTCGCTTACTATTTTGATTCGCTACTAATCTAGCTCTTAATTTGGCTACTACTAGGAAGTGGTCCGAGTCGCTATCTGCCCCTCTATAAGCCCTTACGTCGAGAACGTTAGTATGACGTCTTTTTTCAATGAAGAAATGATCAATTTGGTTCTGTGTGGCCCCGTCCGGCGATGTCCACGTTGCCTTGTGTATGTCCTTGTACTTAAAACACGTAGTTTTGATTATAAGATCTTTTGCCGCCGCGAAATTTATGACCCTAATACCGTTATCATTGCTGGCTTCGTGCAGGCTTCCCTTCCCTATAGTAGGCCTAAACATTTCCTCCCTACCTATTTTAGCATTGATTTCGCCTAATACTATTCTTGTGTCGTAAGACGCAAACTGGTCGATTACCTGCTCTAAAATTTCGTAATAGAGATCCTTAGCTTCTTCTTCTTTGTCCTCCGTAAGACAGTGTACATTAATAAATACATATCTATACCATTCACCTTCGATAATGATGTACGAGAGCCTATCATTGACAGATTTGAAACTTTTAACCGAATGTATGATACTTTTGCTTACGAGAAATCCGGTGCCTAGAGATCCTCCGCTGCCTGCCCCATACAGGTACGTGAAGTTACCCGATGCTAGTACTCCGCCATCTGGCCATCGCGATTCCTGTATTGCTACCAAATCTAGACTGTACCTATCAGCTTCCTTTACGAGTTCTTTAAACGCGCCTGCTCTGTATAGACTGCGAACATTCCAAGTTCCGACCTTTAGGTCCCTTTTGGTTTGGTTTTGATTTTTTTGAGCCATGATAGTATGTTAAACCCGCGCGCATTGAATCCTGTTCCGATCGCAGATGAGTCCACCGTTCTAGAGGTGATAACCCCCATACCTCTCTAGAACTAAGTATGAGAGCTTTCCGACTTTGACGAGGACAGTGTCAACTTGTCGTCAGACACACTACGGTTTCATTCTCGCATCCTCCTCCGGCAGCGCGCCTTCGCTGGCATCGTTACCGCGTAAGACCAGGTGACGAATCATTCTACACATCCCCTTTCGGGGCAGTTGTCATCGCTCCCGCATCCTCCTCGGCAGCAGGATTTTTCCCATTTTTGTACTGTATGATGAAAGAGATAGATTGAGAGATAAGAGATAATGTGAAGTGTTTTTTGTTGTGGTGCTTGCGTAGTTTTTCTAGATGAATGCGTTCGACAGTGTGGGCTCATCACACCCACGCCTGTTCCTATCGGCTGTCCGCGGCTGTTTATTCAATTTATTCGCAGCTAACCTCTTTCTCAGGGGCTGTTCCTCTATCCGCAACCTGAGGACGCGCTGTGTAGTGGTGATAGGTACCCACCCGTCCGATCTGGACGACAACGCCCAAGACCCGCTTCGGGTAGCGGCATTATAACAGATACATTCATTTATTATCCTAATAAATTATAATTTAACGCAAAAAATCTTCAAGATAACATTTTTTTGCAGTTGCACACAAATCGTTCCCTAAACCACAGAGTGTGCTGGATCTGATGAAAACGATATGTGGCTGTGATGGTCAAGATCAAGGCGGGCGACAACAATATGGACGGCAGCGGGGAAATGGACACCGGGGAGGGTACGGTCAACGAAGAGGATACGGACATCAGGGAGGCTATGGCCATCAAGAAGGGCCTACGGAATTGAATGCAGATTTAATAGACAGTTGCAAGGAAGGGATCAGAAAATTTTTAAAAGGCTTAAAAGTAGTAATAGAGATTCCAGGACAGCCTACATCTAGACGAACACAACGCGTCAACGACTTGGTTATATGTCCGAAAGATAATATTTTTATGTATGATGGTCACAGAATCACTGTTGAGCAGTACTATAAACTCGAGAAAAAATATACTATAAAACACCCGGACTTCCCTTGTCTCTGGGTTGGCGGTAGAGATAAAAATGTGCATGTTCCAGTAGAAGTAAGTTGACTATTGAGAATTCGCAAGAAAGATTTCGTGATATTGATATCGACGTAAGTTCTAACATAAATTTTGTTCTCTCAGATATGCACAGTAGTTGGTGGACAAGCAATCATGAAGAAATTAACTGATAGACAGACATCATCGATGATAAAGTTCGCTGCGACGGGAACGGAGGAGCGAAAGAACAAAATAATGAACGCGGTAAATGCCCTAAATATTAATGTTAACATAACTTTCCAAGAACCAAATTTTTATACATTTTTATGAAACGTGTTTTAGTTCAACTCGATGCGTCATAATGAAGATCCATGCATGAAAGAATTTGGCGTCTCTGTGAGTGGAGAATTCGAGACGGTTCCAGCGCGTGTTTTGGATCCACCGCAACTGACATACAAAAATCAAAATGTGACTGTCACAAAAGGAGCTTGGAGAGCGAGCCAATTCGTACAGTCAAGTCAATTAATTGAGAACGACAATACGTGGACTGTTTTGAATCTGGATAATAGGACCAGAGATGACAAGCTTTACAGACTCGTTGACGCATTAAAAAAAGCAGGTAAAATTTTAATACTTAAAAAATGCGTACATTTTGATAAATGAATAAAGTAACTACTCAGGCACTTTTTTTTCACAATGATTAGGCAACGCTGTTGGAATGCGAGTTGGGAATCCCTTAAGTCCATTTAAAAGTATGCAATTGAGGGGACAAGATATGCGAGAACTAATGGCATATTTCAATGAAATGAAAACGAAACAAATTAAACTGGTTGTTGTAGTAGTTCCAGAAATGAAAGGCCCCTACAGTAAGAAAAACTTTGTGATTATTTTTAAATCGAATTTCTTAAAAATCAAAGAAAACTATAACATCGTGCACTTTTTTTTTCAGGCAAAGTGAAGCAAATGAGTGAACTTGAAGTTGGTCTTTTGACACAATGTTTAAAAAGTAAAACTCTTTTCAAACTTAACGATGCGACCACCGGTAACATTCTTCTAAAAATTAATGCTAAGTTGAATGGGACCAATCATATATTTGAAGAGACTGTGAGGTGAAATTATTGGTTTTACAGTAAATGAGTGATTTTGTCTGTCCGTTATAAGTGTAAAATTTATAAAAATATTCTATTACAGCCGGCCGCCTTGTCTGAAACGTCCATGCATGATTATCGGGGCCGACGTAACTCATCCTTCGCCAGATGCCACGAATACTCCATCGATTGCTGCAGTGCGTAATCTGATATTATTAAACATTTTTTTATTTATTTCAGTATCGTTATGTTTGTACATTATCTGTTTGTCCATCAGGTTGCTGCCAGTCATGATCCTAACGCATTTAAATATAACGTGGAAATAAGGTTGCAACGTCCGAAACAGGAAATCATAGTAGACCTTGCAGAAATTATGAAAATACAATTGAAGTATTTCTATACTTCAACGGGTTACAAACCAGAAAGATTAATTTTCTATAGGTATACTTCAAAATATATTTAGTTCGTCTTGCATTGCCTTCAAATCGTTATAATTGAAGAACGTTTATATATTACACGATATTATATTTTCCAGGGACGGAGTCTCCGAGGGTCAGTTTGGTCAAATAATGCACGCAGAGTTACTAGCTATTCGAAACGCGTGTCAATCGATAGAAGCTGACTACAGGCCGAAAATAACATTCTTCGTCGTTCAAAAAAGGCACCACACGAGACTGTTCCCAACCGATCCAAGTAATTCTGATGACAGAAACTTTAACGTTCAAGCTGGTACTGTAGTGGACACTGAAATAACGCATCCATCACATATCGACTTTTACTTGGTTTCTCATGCTAGTATTCAAGTAAGTCAGTCTGATATACATACTTGATAATCACGATAAAAGTAGCTATTATCATAACTAATTCAATCAATTTAAAATGTAAATCCATTAGGGAACATCAAGACCAACCAAGTACAGATGCTTGTGGGACGATTCAGATATGTCGGAAGATGAAATTGAAAATCTGACATATTTTCTCTGCCACATGTTCTCGCGTTGCACGAGATCAGTGAGCTATCCGACACCAACGTACTACGCGCATCTTGCTGCCTTCAGAGCAAGGGCCCTTATCCAGGAGTGAGTTTGTATTTGCATTGGCTCGAAATTTTCTACATTTTTCACTTATGATTTCTGATTTGTAATGCGTAAATTTATGTTACAGTGTTCATATCGATATGAATAATTTGCCACAAGAACAGTTAAAGAAGTTGACTATTAAGGATGAAGTGCTGAAGGATAGCCCAATGTTCTTTGTGTAAATTTACACTTTTATAAATCTTTACTTTGAATTTTTTACAGACTTAAATGTATTATAATGTGATATATATATATATATATTTCTATAAGACTGAAACTTAGTACGTAATTTTTAATTGACGACGACAATAAATAATCCATATGTGCCAAATCAAAACAGAAAAGCTTTAAAATTATAGTAATTAAATAGCATGAAATATTTTTCTAAACGTATTATATTATTAGAGCAATAAATTATAAGAAAATACAAACAGTAAATCGCAATTTTATTTCCGCTCAATTTCCCGTTCATCGGCTCGTTAATAAACAATTCATAGAATTAATACTTATAGAAGTTCTTTATTCAATTATTCAACTTGATAAAGAATCTAGCTTCATAATTCGTTGTCTTAAATGTTAAATGCGCCCTTAAGTTTTATTAACTACATAGCTTGCTGCACAGCTGTGGATAGAACACTCATGCCCTTGCTTCCTCTCATAATTTCATATTTACTATTCGATTAAAGCTTATTAAATGATTCTCGGCTCGTCGGGATCCATTGAGTAACTCAAGTAATAATCATAGCTATCTCGACGAGAAGCAAGCACGATTTCTCCAAGTTTACACGCTTTGCACTGAAGCAGGGCAAAGTATCGTAAAATACCTCGGAAATCGTGTTCTCATGATTAAACAAAGAGTGGTACGGCTCCAGAGCTATCCGGCAGGGGCATTTCGTTAAAAGATCCAAAAATGTGCAGCTTCCCACGAACCTCGTTGAATTGGCCTTACGGATTTGTTCGACACAGTCTTGATAATAATTCCGCAGGTTCGGATTCTGCTCGATGCGTAATTCGTCCTTCCACGCGATAGACGGCTGCGCCTTGTTTGAGTGGAGTTTTCATCATGCGATAACCATAATTAACGCGCTTCTTGGTTAAAAAAGTACAGCGCGCAATCGGATACGGGATGAGAGAGACAATTTTTAGCTCGAATCATTATATATACATATTCTTCTGTTATACGTACCATTGCACGCAAACAGCAGCATCGTTTCGTCGTCAACCTCTAAGGTAGCCGCTTCGACAATCGGTGTCATGCCCTTGTTGGTCGGCACCTCAATCGAGAAGCAATTAAGTCTTCTTGACTCGGTTTTTCCTCACAGCCAAACCAGTCTCGAGCATTCGAGTCGACACCCAATAGGAAACAGACGTGGTTCTGCTATATACATATAAATACTTATATACAGTAGAAAATAGCATAAGAATACGTTATGCATCAATTTTTTGCTGATTGAATACCTCTAGGCCCTAATATGATTAATTAAAAATTCTTATGTTTGAGTAGTTTTTAAAACGGTAGCTCTCCAATATGGCGGCTCGAAGGCTAAAGACCTAACCTAACTTACGGGCATTTGAGTACATGAATTCAGTCATCATGAATCTATTTTGATTTTGAAGCATTATCTCTCATCTCTATTATGATTTTGGAGAAAACAATAAGGTTATTTTATGTATTAAAATTTACATGCTATCACGTGAGCTCTCAATCGTTTAAACGTGTCATTAGGAAGCCGAATGTTCAAAAAAATATTACTTAATAAATATTGCAGTAAAAATCGCGACTCTTATACTTTTGTGTAAGATTTATCCTTAACTTTATTTTAAAAAAGGTTTTAAAAATCGTGTCTGTTCCCTATTCCATTGCCAGATCGATCAATCGCTCGTTCCACGCGAACGGATACGTCCTGAGAAGAGCCACGAGGATGGTCGTTTTTTTATCTAAGCTCATTCCGAGGAGCTCGTGGACATCGGCTTCACCTGACTGCACGAGCAGCTCGGCTGATTTTTGAAAACAGATTAAGACCACCGTCCACAAGAGCGAGAGCTTCTTCAGTATGAGCTTCATTATGGAATCCTGATCAGCACGGAACGAAGAAGCTCCTTCATCTGGCTGCTGCTGGGACAGCGCTCGTGCAGCATCCGATCATAGTTTCTCACGACTTCCTCGTCGTACGGATCTGATGTCTTCAAATAGAAGTGATAACCGGCATAACCGTTAATGTCTTATAATGTCGTATAGGAACAGGCATGCAAGTGGGACTTTGGGATATGCGCAGTGGCTTGTTGCGCAGACTGCGTGCTCTGATTGGTTGCGGGATTTTCTTGTCTCGCTGTGCGAATTGCGATGCCGGTTCCGGTTCGTCAGCTTCTAAATTAATCCGCCAGGATCGTGGTGCAACGATGCACTGGGAAAACCAAAGGAACGTTCTCCTAAAGCGAAAAAAACGTTGACAAGTGAAGGTTGCCAAAATGTTTTGCGAAAAATACGTTTAGGCAACGAAAGATTGAATCGAAATTTTGTTACATGAATATTGGCAATGCGTGTACGTTAAGTTTAATTAAAACTTTATTTGAACTATAAATCACTTTATAGACTCCACTTGTGGATTTGAATACGCTATCTACACAACGTCCCAATAACCTAACCCTTCTCCGTTACAGTATTATCTCAAAACGTTTTGGCAACGTTCACTTTTCGACGTTTCCTCCTACGTGGGGAATCATCTTACCAACTCGAAGCAGGTTTAATTTCCCTCCAATCTCCTCCCACGTATTCCTCTGAGTTTGCGCTGTTCGACCTTACATCACTACAATTGTACTTACTGTTATAGGTACTACCCTCCGTGGTGCAATGGAGCATGCGCACGCACATATCTGCAAGTCCTTATATACAATATACTAAAGAACGAACACAAAATCCAACCAACAAACTTACGTTTACACCCAAGATGGCCAGCCCTAATCTTCGTGGTGTCGTGCTCGTCATCAGTACCGGCAACGTTTAGCTTCTGCGCGTTATTTCCTCATCACCCGAAGAAAGTATATATACGTATATATACACTTGCTTGCTTTCACCGCCGCTGGGTTGTGCGCGTGCGCGCCCTATTAGTGCAGTAGTCGTACGCTCGACACGGGATAGACTAGTCGTATATATACGTCGAGAGCTGAGAGATCTACTGCTGTCGCCGTCTTGTCAAAGCGAGAAGTAGTAAGTCCTTTGATACTGTATATACTTAATAGTTGACATGTGCTTCGTTTCGGGAATGTCATTGGATTGGGCTGTTTGATCGTACGTAAGGTGTATACGTACACTGCAGTACGCGGTTAGCTCAGCTCAGCGCATAGTGCACGTGCGCTTGATATGTGACAGGGCTCTCGCAGCTCCATGTCGTACGAGAGGTAAACATTAATTCGCGCAGTGTTGATTGTCGTGACAGTCTCTATATGGCGATCGATACGGCATGACATCTATGCGTTCGTATTAAGCTGTGGCATGTCTATGCAGAATCGCATCAGAAATCGCACGTAGATACAGTATATATGTGCATATATACGATATACAGGCTCGCGAGGAGGTCGTTGCCCGTGGGCCACGAACCGCTGATGCGCGCGCGCGCGCGCGATATTCCTCTCTCTCTCTCTCTTTCACGTTTGCTCGAGTTATATATATATATATATATATATACGTTTGTGCATATAGGCGCAGTATCGCTTAGACGCGGATGTGCGGCTTGAAGGAAGAGCGTGGAAATACTCGTAATGTAAAGGGTTGGTGTGAACTATGAAATTGCGAGAATTTTCTTTGTTCGAAATTTTTGGTAGATCCACTGAAGACAGTTTTTATTCTTTAATTGCGAACATTTTTTTAAATTAGCTTCATGCACAGATCCTGACTCTCTACACTCGCAATATTTTTCGGAAAATAATACAAAGAGCTTTAGAGTATCGCGAAAAATGGAGTAAAAATTAGCCGAATATATCAATTACTAATGAAAATTGAAGGTCTGTCCACTTTTATTTTATTTTCTGAAAAGTATATACACATGACACTCGCTCAGTGAAGGTAAACCAATACAAGATCAATTATTTATCGTCACATCTGACGAATACAATTTCAACGGTACTCCAACTCAAAAACCTAAAAGAAACAAAAGATCGATCGAACCGACGTCCGACCAGTTTCGTTCCGCATCATCTCGTGACCTTCGTCGAATTTCCGCAAATTTCTTTTCTCCTCGGCTATAAGCACATATATCGTAATACCAACGCAGCCGGCAACAACCGCGCGTCGCGCCAGTCTTGTGTATGTAAACAAAAGAGAGGATAGTCCGCTGAAGAGTGGACGCGTCGAGTGCATCCATAACCGATAGGTATAGGTATACACGTATACAGGCAGCGAAGAAGCATAGTCGAGTCTCGCGTTATTGATTGAGCGTCTCCAGCAGCGCAGCAGCTCTCACGTGGCTCTCCTCCTCTCGGCATGCGCGCGAGGGTTCCGCACCTGCGCGGACGGGCTGCAGCGTTGTATACACATCGCGAACTACGTAGCTAAGATCCTCTACGTGACCATTCAGTCGTAGGGTTACATTCGTCGCGTCTGCTGTGTGCTCTAATCGAGACTCGAGATAGCACGTCCATGTCGCCGCAGGTAAGCCGACGCGAATTTTAATCTTGATTCGATCGACGTATATCGTCGGAACGACCTTTGCCGGCCTCTCTCTCTGCACACTGGGGATGCGCGCCGTGTTTATTTCCTGCGACGTACTACGGCGGGAGGGGGGGGGGAGGAAGCGACGAGGATGTACACACGCTTCGATGCGCATATTATTCCACGAAATCAATCGGAAGTGCTTGTGCGGTTCTGCCCCTATAGTTGACATTTAATTTTTTCTTCGTATACGAGGATTTTCGGCTGGATCGATGAATTACGACGTTAAGTTCTACGATTGCTTCGACGTAGTACACACTTTTTGCGTTTGGAGTTGAAATTGTTGTTCTGTTTCAGATCTAGACAGCCAGCAGAGTAATATGCTCGGGTTGGAGCCACAGGAGTGGTGACCGTGAGGCTGCGGGTGATCTAAGGCGCAGCCGCTCATCCACCTGTGAGAGCGGGGCCCTCGATGCTTACGCTACGACTGGTCTCGACCCACTTTCTCAAGCAGCCATAGGCAGTCTGCCTATAACTTCCGATGCCATGTGTCGCGATCGGGACATGAACCCGTGAATCAGAGAACTCTCTCCCTCTCTCTCTCTCTCTCTCTCTCCCTATATATATATTCTATCTAAAATCGAACTGCTCGACGATTTTACCTATACATATATATACATACATAAAATTCAATACCGATCGAGACGGATACCGATCAACGAATCGACAGCCCCCCCCCCCCCTACTGATTTTATCGTTTTATCGCTTCTCCGCGGATCGGAGACAGAAGAGATCGTACGCGCGGTAGATGAGACTCGATCGTGATCGGTAAGGAGAGAGATCGAGAGACTCCGAGTTATCGCGTTTAGCCGACACGGCGACGACATTACCCGCCGTTGAAACAGCCACGAGTCAACCTGTGGAGGGTCGCGAAAGAGTGTATTGTGAGTATATACGATTTTACCGACAAATCCTTTCCAATCCCTATATATTAAAAAGTCACGACCGGATGAATAGTGAAACCAATAATGCGTCAATACGATTGGCTCATGTAGTGCGCATGCGTCTAAAGTATCGTTAGAATTTTTTTATTTGTTTTATTAAAAATGTAATATAATACTATAATACATATCAAATTATAATTTGTATTGTAAATATTGTTACTGTTACAAAAAGAAGAACGTTGTCACGAACTGAGTTGAGACATAACCTTAAAATTTTAAGAGGAAGTTGGCAAGAATCATGTGTAAAGTTTGATATATTAATTACTATTACTATTATTAATATTCATTTAATAAGTTAATGAATTAATATAGTCTACTACCCCGGTTGAAAAGCACTGATAAAATACTATAAAAATATTTTCTACAAGCGTGCACGAGGTATCCGCAGCAGGAATACCGGATAAAACATTATAAACGAAAGAATCTACAAGAAGTTATCAGTTATATCATATAAATTACTTTTTCTCTTTTTCCTGGTGCACGCTTATAGAAAATATTTCTATAGTATTTTATCAGTGCTTTTGGAGTCTAGTAAAATAAAGGATCTTTGTTGGAAAAACAGTGCGGCAGTGGGTCGCGGTGCAGGCGGAGTGGGATGAGAGGTCCTCGACAAGAATCTTTCGAGCAACAGCTTCAAGATCAGCAACCGGAGCAGCAGAATAATCCGAGCGTCGATCATCAGCCGGACAGCACCGTGAGCCACCAGCAGAAGGACGAGTCGCGTCTGGCTAAGGTGAAGCGGGCGATCAGCTGCTCTCTCCTCGGTCGCGGCTCGTCCAGTAGCAGCAACAATGAGCTATCGGTTAACATCGTCAGTTCGCGTTTCGGTCGAGAGTTGGAGCTCGTCGAGGCGCACAACGAGACCGGAGTGCCATACGTCGTCTACCGGCTCTGCAGCTACCTCGAGGCCTATGGTTTCCACAACCCGGCCCTATTCCGGCTGGCCAGCAGCAGTTCCAAGCTTGCCGAACGGCTGAGGCTCGCGTTCGATCGGTCTGGCGATGCCGATCTCGAGGCGGCCAACTGTCCAGCCACTGCGGTTCTCTTGCTCAAGCGGTACCTCAAGGAACTGCCCAGTCCCATCGTATGGCCCGTCTGCGTCTCCAAGCTCGTGCAGTTGCATTTTCGTTAGTACACTCTAATTAGGTTAATAAATAACGCCTCGGTTAATTGTCCGATGCGAGTATAATTGTACGTCTCCGATATCCCGTTGTTTCTATTATTAGCCTTGACGAAGAATCGCTGCGCGAAAACGCAAACAAACCTCGAGTTTGTTTGGCGCAGGTGAACGAACTCGCTTCAATCGATTATAAATTTCCCACTATAGCTTCCCGGGAATCCTAGACACTCGCTTTTATCGTCGAACAATGCTCTGTAAATATACATAAGCTATTGTTCCGTTGCAGAGACGAGAAGCAAGAGCCGCGAGCGCTGGATCGACAAGACGCGGGACCTGCTGGATAACGAGCTGACGAGTCGCAACCATCGACTCCTGGGCTACTTGATCTTGTTCCTCGGAAGATTCGAGGCTCGGCACGGCTGTGCCTCAGGCGTTTGCGGCATCTTCGCCCCCATCCTTCTGCCCCAGATGCCACCTGCCACTCTTCTCCTACGAGACCTGCTTCACGATGCCAAACTCATATTTCCCGACTGTTCCAGGTGAGAAGCTTTATTACCTTACTGTTTCGCAACGATCAGGAAGCTCTCGAGATATCACAACGTTTTTACAAGCCCTCTGGCGCGCAAAAAGCGGTTACGCGGCCGTCGTGGCTGTTATTTTCAGGAAATATTCCTTCGAAGAAGAAGGAACCACCGCCGGGGCCGTACGTATATCCAGTGTCGCGATGCTGACAATAATCGACGCGTTACGCAACACCTCTACAGTTTCTGCTTTCTTTCCATTCTCCTCCAGCGAGATAAGGAAGCTTGAGCGCGATTTTAGCGCTATGTTTTGTAATCGCGATCCCGAATCGCAGTTGGACGAAGCCGGAGCAGTGCCCAAGAGCTGTATGTATAATATACAAGTGTGTACTCAGGGTCGGAGTTGCTATAACACCGCAAGAGAGTTAAGGAGCTTTCCGATGAGCAGTCGAGGGGTTTCGAGCCCGCTTAATCCAGCTCTGTAATGAAGTCTCATAACGGAACTATCATCTCACAGAGGGAGAGAAACAATTAAGTTGTTTATCGGCTCGTGCTTGGAGAAGGTGAATCTGGTTGGTGTACGGGTATAATTTCCAGGCTCCTTGACTCTTTTATCGAACGCGATCTCGACGAGGCTCAATGTTGAAATTCATCCACGCGCGCGTCTGTGTGTATTAACTGTTCTCAATCGATGCGCGGAAATAAAGATTTATTATATATCCTATCCGCGTTCTGCATAATATCATCTAAAAATACGCTCGAAAATTCATCGTCGATTATATCGATTCTTCTTAATTAAAAACAAAAATAAATATCCTGCGCGCGATAATCTCTCGGCTCGACACTCGCACACATCGACGCCGATTGTACGAGACGAGAGTTAATCGCTCCCAATTGCCTTGCACAACGCGAAAACGAATCCGCGTGACACAGACTGTGTCTTCTTGCGCAAGTGTTCATCCATGGAAGAGAAGAGCACGTGACGTGTCTTGTGACCACGTCGATTTCCTCTATCTCTCTCTCTCTCTTCCTATTGTTATGGATGGAAAAATCAAGATACTTGACATTGACTCGGCAGAGGGTAAAAATAAGAGCCGGTTATTTTTAAGAGCTTTTTCACGCGCGCGTCTCGAATTCCGGCGCTGAGTCAGAGCGCGAACTCGAAGATGTCATGCTGATCGGGAGAGCAGTGAACGCTCGCTTTGTATTGTACATCGTAGTAGATTGCGATGATAATTGATCGGTAAGAATCGCGAAGGATCGAGAAAGATTCCGACTCCTTTTTAAAAAGCGACAACTGTTTCTGATATTTAATTAACGCGAGAGAGAGAGAGAGAGAGTGAGTCGTTTTTCGCTGACACGCGAGCCTCGTTGTTCGCTTATCATTGAAATACACGTATTAAACGCAAGTTTTCAACTCATCCTATACTATGTATAGCTTTTCTGGTATACACGTCATACGGGTAAAAGCGCCCGAATCGGCGACCTGTTTGTTTATCCAAGCGGCGTGTGGTTGGGCCGCGTATTTTTATCCTTTTACTCCGTAAATCGTAGACGCAGTCCGCGTTGAAAATAGACGCAACGTTAAAACTGTAGCGAGTTAAAACCGACTGTTGCCAACGAAAAATCGGCGTATGACTCAACCCCCGCGACGAAATATATCGACATCCCTGCGTTACATCAGCCGCTATTGTGCATCGTTATCTCACACACACACACAGGGCTATCCCTGTGTAAAATCGCATATATCGCGCTAAGCTCTGGCGCACGTTCTTACGGCTATGCAACTATATATGAACGAAGAAAAACCCGTTCTATTGAGAACTGGTTCTTTCCGCTCTTTTTTTTTTTTCCTATATATATATATACGCTCGAGATATAGCTTGGAGAGCACGTGGCCGGCGGATAGGAACCACTCGCTCTCTGTTGACGGGGGATATGTGTGCTGCGGTGTTTTCTCTTTTGGGCTGCTCTTTGTTTACGAGAGAGTTGGATATATAGGTCTCGCTGGTGACACACGTGCGATGTACAGTGCGGAATTCCGAGGAGTGAAATTTCAGACGAACGTCTATGATTATCGTTTTTTTTTTTTTTTTCGTAGTTGCAGTGCGAATACCGGAGTACACGCGACCATATCCAGAGAAATTCCGTCCGGGGAGAGAATCTCTAGGAATAGATTCTCTCTTTGGCATAGGTCTCTCTCTCTCTCTCTCGAGTTCCGAACTTTTCCGTTCGATCGCGTGATATTTCCTAAACGCCGAGCGTGCGGCGCACGTGCAAAATTTTGCATCGCTCGTGACACATACTTACTTCTGGGGATGTCGTTATTGCGAGACACACTCTATTGCATAACGGAAATCTATCACCTCGTGCCATTATGCGCTCATATCGACAGGGCAAATTTTTAATATCGATCTCTCTCTCCGTCCAAAAAATATGAAAGCATACAGCTTATATTAAATACGCACGGATAAACACACAAGGGTTCCTCGTAACGCACAAACGCAAACGTCGTCAAAACGTGCCTCTCACACACGCGAACGTATATATATACGCAAGTGTATAGATATAGGATCCCGGTCTCTCCCTCCCTTTTTCCCTGTGTGTCCTATAGCCGGCCGCTCGCGCGGCTCTTTGACACCGCGGCCACATCAGTTGCTTCTCCGGCGCTAAGCAGCGAACACGTACGTACACGCCGGGACCTGTTATAGCACACAAAACACGGACGCTACTTTCGAATCTCTCTCTCTCTCTCGAAAGAGAAAGATTCTCTCATCTCTGCAAGTCGCGCGCTTTTCCCGAGTGACAGACGTCCCCACATAAATGTTTCATCGGATCATCGAGAGGATCGTCTTGGCGCCGACGAGTCCGCGACATTCACTCAGGAAGCTCGTCTTCGTGATCACATGAACTGCGCCAGCTGAGGTTTATGGTTAAAGGACTAAACGTTCTGTGTATGTACGAGGACGACTGATGCGAATGCGGTGAGTCACGCGGATGTGTGTATAGTTTCTTCCCTTTTTTAACGCGCGCGCGCGCGCGCGTGTGTGTGTGTGTGTGTGTGTGTGTATATACTCGGCGGCTCGATGTATACCGAGTGGAAATTTTCGATCGCGACCGGTTTGCCGGTGCGGAGACTTTCCAATGTGTGTGCGATCGATCCTTGCAGAAGTGCGTCCGAAAATCACAGGTGTTCTCGCTATATTCGCGTACAACATCATATTATATACTCGTATAGTGTGTGCGTGTGTCCTGGACAGTCGAACGATGACGCAACGTGTAAATAACGAGTACATACTCGTGGAAAATTGCAGCGCCTCGATTGTTTGAATACATAACGCTCCCGATATTTTCTTTCGACACGCGTTTTTGCTTTCCAAATGCCGATCCGTCTGTTTTCCTCTCCCGATGACCCACTATACCTATATACGAAAATAGAAGCTCGAAAAAAAAAAAAAAATGTAAAAACACTGCGCGTGCCCATTACTACAATCAAAAGAGCTCGTATCCTCCGCGATAAGGATATTCGCGAACTTTGAAACAATGTCAGCAACGACACACTCCCGGACTGCTCGAAAAGGTGAATAATTGGGGTCGATATAAAGCTTAAAACGTTTAATTCGCATCTCATCCCGAGCTATAATTACGGTATAGTACGACGGGTAAACACTTTTATTATCGTCGGGGCAAGCGCACGTGTTTATTAATTCCCATTACATCAGGCGCTCTCGGTTCGCGGAAAGAAATTTCGTTAATTACGGACGAAATTCTCGTTCGTCATGACGTCGGCTCACGTTCTATAAATAAGGGGCTAGACTCCTTTTTTTTTTTCGTAGCACACGTGCGCCGTTGGGTGTATTTTCGTATAGCGAGGGGTGACATTTTTGGTAAGCTTTGTTAGAACATTTACGCTCTGGAATTGTTATGATATTTGGCGTAGAAATTAATTTTTCTCGCGTTGAGGATGTAGAACGATTTGGTACGTTGAATATCAAGTTCAGTTACGATTGCAGGATGTTATTTTCGCACACGAACATTTTTTTTTTTTTTATGCGACCATGAGAATTCGGTGCCGCTCTCCTACCCGATATAATTTTCCAATTTAAGAAATAACGAAAGTCAGAAGTAATGCCTGATCGCAAAAAAACTATCATTAACCCAAACGCTGTTGTCTGTGAAAAAATGACAATATAAGTGTCCGCAGTTCCAAGAAAAATACATCTAATTGCGCTCGTATAACTTCTTATAATAATGCACAATAGCAGCTCTCTCGCTTATACAGTCGAACGTGCGGCTCGACGTCCTTGAGACGTCCACCTATACACGTACACACTTATAATCCGGCGGTCCTTTTTGTCATTCGGATAACGCTCGCGCGTGTGTGGACTTTACGGGGGGGAAAGTTTTCGCGCACGTGTCGACGCTGTCTCCCTATATATCTATATACACATTATTCGAGGCAGATAAGTATATCGATCGCGGCACAAACCGGTTCCTTGTCACTTTTGGCACTTGCTCTCTTGGCAACTGGTAGCGCGAAGGTATTTTCCATCATGCATCATTTCCAAATTCTGCATATCAACGCATATATATATATATATATATATATATATATATATATATACGTGTCTCTCCTTGAAAATATCTATTCTCGCCTCTTTATCGACTGCACTTAACGATAATAACTTAATCGAGTGAAAAAATTACGACGACTCGACTGCTCGCCGTTGCATAAGAAAACAGCAAAAATACCAGCGTATTAAGAAAAAAAGAAGAAGCGCAGCTGTATAAAAGCGGTCGACCTTGACCATGATTTCATCTGGTCCGTTGCAGTGTCAAAGAGCCGGCGGTGAACGGCGGCGTCATTCCCAGCGTCGACTGCAAGGTCTGCATCGAGTCGAAGGACGATTTTGGACATCCTTCCGACATCGGTAACACACTCATCGTTCAGCCCACCAAACGGAAGGACAGAAGAGATTCGTCCGGTCAGGAAAGAAAGCTCATAAGGTGAGAGATTTTCTATACACTTTTTTCTCTCTCTCTTCTAAGTCTATTACCGCTTGTTTACTTTCGTTTCCGCTGACCTGGAATGATGCGATTATCGACGTTTTTTTTTTCTCGCTCTTACCGAGCGGACGTTTATTATTAAAAAACGAATAATGTCTTTCCGCCCCGTCAGGTGCAAGATTTCTTATCGACCCGTTATCGGCAAGTGCTTAGACAGAATCGTGAATTTGCGAAATTTTAAGCCCTCCCCAAGACGCAACGTTATTAGAAGGTATACCAGTAGATGTAACATGGATATACATATATAGGGTTTAGTAAGACACGTCGCAGCCCATCGTCATTGCCCTTTTTTTTTTTATGCGAATGAAGACATTTTTTTTCTCTCTCTCGAAATACACTGCTTCTCGACCTATAGACCTTACGCTCGTGAGTTTGTTTATAAGTTTTGACGATTGGTTTTTTATAGGAGCAACAGCGAGGAGAAGATCTGGGAGAACAGCAAGCGAGTAGCCAACTCGCACAGCAACACCGCGGACACCATCAGGCGGGTGAGCAGCCACGAGGATTTCAACAGCGCCAAGCATCTTCACATTCTTTCGAAGTTGCAGAAAGACATGGGTCAGGGAACGGTAATCTTTTTCCCCCGATGTCTCGATATCGATTTTTTTTTTTTTTTTGATAATTTTAATGTACTTATTCACGATTAACGGGCCCACAGAGACACGGCAGTTTGCCACTGCAGGAGATGACCAACGTGTCTCCTGTATCGTCGAAAGCGTCGCTCGTCAACACGCCCGGCGATGTGGTACTGGCCACTGAGAAGTACGATTGTGATGCTGAGAGACTAAGGAACAGCGAGAGATTCAGCAGGAGCATCACACCAAGGGGTCGCAGGCAAGTCAGGAGGAGGAAACTGCACAGGAACTCGCTCGATCAGAATGCCAGCAAGGTGAGTTTTTCAAAAAGTTTCTGCCATTGGTGTCGTCGCTTTGTGCGACGGTGAATAAGAATGAATTTGATCTTCGCAGGAGAACGAGCTGGAAGACTCCGAAGTCATCTTCACGATAAGCTCCGATTCCAACAAGGGACAGGGCCAGAGCTTCCTCGAAATGCTGAGCAGTGGTCCCAGCAGATCACCGTCTCCGGTAAGACCACCACCGTCCGAGCAGGAAGAGGTGAACAATCCGACACTGGCTAATTGGAGTTTCCAAATGCGGCAGAGCAACGTGAGTATTACGAAAGCCGAGTCTGCTCGGGTTGAGAAAGCTAATCTCGAGCGTAATCAACAGGATGAAGAAATGAGCGAGCGCGTCGAGGCCATGGTGTCTCCTCGGAACTCGATACTGATCCCGCGGAGATTCTACCTGGACGACAAGTCGGAGGAGCAGGAGAATGTTCCCAGCATCAAGGAGCACGGCTTGAAGAACTTGATGAAGCAGATCAACAGTCTGAAGAAGAAGATCAAGCGCTACGAGGGCGAGTTCGAGGACAACTTCGGCTACCGGCCTAGTCACTCCGACAAAATGAGCAACCGCGACATCAAGAGAATAGTCTCCGAGCTGAACAAGGTGCGAAAAGAACACAAGATCTTGAAGGAAGGTTTCGTCGGTACACTCCTGGGCGGAACGAAGCTGCTGCGCGACGAGACCGTCGCTGCGAACAACAATAACAACGGCGAGGACATGCTGAGAGCGAACTCGATGACGGAGATGGTGCTGGAGGTGGAGCGTAAACTGGCGGAGAAACGCTTCAAGTACAACCGGCCAGAGGACATGGAGGATCTGACTTACGAACAACTTTTGGATGAGAAGACCGCTGTACAGAAGGCCCTGCTGCACATTGAGAATACCTTCGGAAGGCTAGTCTCGAAGGAGGACAGGTCGATCGTTCGACCCTTGTACGATAAATATCGGATGCTCAAGCGACAACTGATAAGAGCAGGCGCGGTAAGCATTATTTTTCTGTCTCCTATTACGCAGAGTTGCGGTAGTTCGCGATGATTAATTTTACGCACTTTCTCGCAGAATCGATACACCGACAGCATGTCGGAGCTCGCCACCATTCTGGAGCACGAAGCCATGGACTTTACATCGTCGGTGGGAAATCCGATCGATTGCGATCGCCGGGCCAGTGAACCCGACATGTCTCACCGGGGAATTCTGGACTGCATCGACTCTACGTCCGAGGAGATACCGACCGACAGTGACAGTCAGCACAGCAGCAGCGATGGCAGCCGCGGAATAGTCGAGAGCCTGCATTCCCTTCCAAAGTGAGCATAAATTACATGCTGCTATTATATCAAAAAAATAACGTACAAACTTGAACGAAAATTTTATTTTAAAGAGAGGAGCTGTTGCAACAACAACTGATCGCCAAGGAAGAGAAGAAGAGACTTCGAAGATCCCTCAAAGAACTGGAGATGCAATTTGAAGCTCGAGCCGGCAGACGGATGCAACGCGCAGATCGCGGACCTCGCGTCAACATGATTTACGACTCTTACAAGCAAACAAAAGCCAAGCTTAGATTGATCAGCGCCTTGCTAGCAAAGAGCGCTTAAGAGAGTATATCGTCGGAGAGAGAACGTGTACCTTGAAACTTTGATCCGCGGTATGATTATCAAACTATCAATAACTTTTATCATTTTCTAGACTGTTAATATAAGAACGTTCTTAATGTCATTTATATAATTTTTTCATTTTCTATTTCGTTCTGAGCTTGTTGATAACTAAGTACCTGTAGCTGTTTGAATTACAATGGGTTGCTATTTTCATAGAATGTTGCGTATTTAAGCTTTATATCTATATATATATATATATATATATATATATATATATATATACATGTATGACACATTGCGCACAGTCATTTCAACATTTTTAGAGGACCTAATTAATTAGGGGATACTTATATAAACTACTATACCTGTAACACCCATGTTGTTCAAGAAAAATGAGAGTAGTCTGAAAGTTATACTTTTACAACTAACGTATTGACAGAGTTATACAATGTTATATCTAATGAATCAAAATGTCGTGATGCCACATTTGCTAAACCGAAGAATGAATTTTAAACATTTTTAAAAAAGTATTGCTCTGTACGCGGTGATTTTGTAAGGATATATTTTGGACGATTTTGTTCCCTCAACTTGTGTCGAATCTCGAAAGCACTTTTATCATTTTCGCGAGAAAACTTTTTCTAAAGATGTTTCGAATTATTTTGTTGTCACCCAGAAATTGTGTTAATCGTCGAATTAATTTCTTAAAGCTTGCTGCAATTGTAAATATACTCGCGCATCTCGCATATATTACGAAGCCAAAAAATATTGCGTGTTACAGCTATCTGAGAGCACTATTGACTGTTACAAGATTTTAAAAATTTGACAAGAAGCAACACTAGCTGAGTGTTCGTGAATTTTTTGTTCCACGAGACATGATTTTATACATAAATACCGACAATTACTATGTACATAGTATTGTTGAAGAGCAGTTGCAGAAATTTATGACTTGTGAGTTGATATATACTCAATATTGCGAATGCGCCGAGAGACTTAAGGTTTGATACCTACCAATGATATCTTTGAGAGTAATTTTTTTTTTTCAATTTTTCTATCGACACATCTTCTGTATTTTTTTTACCGAAACAAACTTTTAACTGCGATTCAAAAACGGGAAAATTTTTAAATGTGTGCACACCAAATGTGTTTAGCAATAACGATTCATCTGAAAGCGCTTCACTACGATTTACTTCATGAATGACAAAACAAAATTGCGGTATAAAATGATTTTTGTAGACCAAAGCATTTTTAGTCTGTGATATAAGAGAATTACTAAATTAAAAAAAAAAAAAAAAAGAGAGAGAAAGAATGTTTGTCTGTGAATGGCTGGATCTAATAAAAAGAAGATTGCCAGAAAGTTAGCTTTAAATGTAGGAATTGCATTCTTGCAAAGATTGAACCCTGTATTTTTGTTATGAAAACGTTTTAATTATTTTAATAGCACTGTTGTAATCCTTTCTTATGAGAAAGGCAAAGTGAGTGTTTGAGTAGAGAGTTTCTTTTAGAAATGTCTGTAGTTGTAAGTTCATGTATTCGTTGTTAAGCTTGATATCATTTTATAGCTGTTTTGCCAAAAGTAAAAGGAGCTTAGCAATCGTCTAAAGCGAATAACGAGAGACAAACGTGTTTTTTCTTTCTTTTTTACGAAAACCTCTACAAAACTGATAGCAACAACAAAAGGACGAACTGCGAGAATTCTGACGATCACGATGAAGAAAAATTAGGAAATGAAGCAACTGAACCATGGTATTATTACAACGACATATCTAGGCGTTACATAAACATTTTCAATAAACGTTTTATGCGATCTGTGTCTTGAGGCACGAGTAAAGTGCCACAATCGGAATTTTCGTCAGTATCAAACAGAAACAAAATTCGAAATGCTTACGACATTAGGCAACTATAACATCAACCGGCGACAATAGTTACAGCGCTGGTCTCTGTTCAAGTATAAATATACATATATATGTTGCAGGCAAACGGCAGTGTGTATTTAAAAAAAAAAAAAAAGATCTAAATGCGTTTGAATAACTATATATCTTGTAATGAAAAAAAAAAGAGAAAACAGCATATACGAAACCTTGACGCTTTATGCGCTTGTTTGGCCGTGTATGTACATCGATATTACAATACATGTGTAAGTGTAAGAGCATGTATTTGCAATAGCCATAAAAAGAAGACGAAGCATTATATAGCGACGAGAGAAATAGCTGCGTATTTGCATTATACCAAGTAGTACGTCGGAACAAATATAAATATATAAATATAAATAAAGTTATTATTGATGAACAGATTTACGACTCTCTGGTGGATTGTTGATCTCTCCAAATTTATTCGATCTTTTTGTCGGACGGAAAAAAAAACGAGAACGCCACGCACAAGATAATTACAAAACAGATGACACGACAATGTATGTACAAAAAATGAACCGTCTCTCGTTCACGCCAGCGTCAGTTGTCTCTGAAAAGCTTGAATTTGCCTGAGCAAACCGGCGAGTCTCAGGGCGTTCGGTGTGTGACCGATGTGGCTTTTGGAACCAAGCGAAGGAGCAGTTCGAGAGCGTGACCTCGTGACATGACGGAATCCCGGATCCTCCGAGGCTATGCAGACGAGGCTGTTGCGCTCGTGAAGCTGTCGCATCTGCTGCTTCAGCGACATGACCTGAATTTCCACGATAGCCATCAATATCTCCTTGAATGTCGAGAAAATTTACGCGTATAGTACCTCGTTGTAAAGGTGCACCAGAGCCGTGATCTCCTTCTCCTTGTCCCTCATCGCCTCCTCCATCTCGTCCACTTCCTTCGCCAACGACTTGTTGTCTTTGCGCTTATCCAACTGTTCTTTCAGCTTGTCGTGCTGCCTATAAAAAAATACTTAAGATTTACGCGTCATTCTGTCGATAAAAAAATTAAAATCGGAGCAGCCTCCTACGTGATCATCTTTTCGAACTGCTCGGAGAGCCTCGTGAAAACTTCCATCATTTCCTTGTTATTGCACGCGTAATTGAACTTGGCGCGTCCGGCCATTGAGTCACCAGCTGATGCGTCTTCGGTCAGAATCAGTCGGTGGCTCTGCTGTAACGAATTATCATGTACTTACACATACCGGTCAACGCCGGATCTTAATTGGCCGTTGACACGTAGGGAACGATTTCTGTCAGACGTCGAGCTTACTTTTCGAGACGGAGTTGGCTTATCTTCCTGACGGGTTCCTGGGATTGACTGGGATTCCTAAAGATTAAATGAATATCGCTTGTGTTTATTTTTAATTCAGAGAGATTAGACGTTTGTTTTCGTCTGGGAGTTGTGGGCCTAACGATGAAATCTAAAAATTTTCTGACGAAACTACGATGTTGTCAATTGCTTATAACGCAGAGGCATCGTTTTTAATACGTTTCCAGAAAAAAATAACGTCCCGATATTATACCGATTGAGAATTATCAAGCGACATTAAGTGTATATATTATATCGGCTTTATGTAATTCATAAGATCGGATGTGTCAATTAATCGACCGAACACTTTGGACCCTCGCGAGATAACAATACCTCGTCCTCTTCGTACAGAGGCTCACAGGCGAGATTCTGCTTATTGAAAGGTGCCCGAGCCGCCAGATTGTTGGACCTGATGTGTTGGCAGGAAAAAGAGCCCATGTCGTGATTAGATTCGAATCGGCTCTTATGGTCGAGATTGGCATCGTGACAAGAAAGATTGCGACAGGAGCGCGTGAACTCGCTGTTTATCTGCTCGAAGAGCATCGAGACCGGCCTTGTGCCTCTGCTGACGTTGCGAATCAGTAATGAGCTTATTCCTGGTACAGTAGGTTGCCGGATTTTTATCATACCCAAGACCTGTGAAAATTCAAAAAGAAATTCGAACGTCGTGCTTCAACGAACATTGAAAATAATAAAACCTGTTGGATGTTCAGGCCTAGATTGTGACTAGGACTGATCGACGTCCCGACGACGAAGGGAATGTTGCGAATGTCGAAGCGGTGATAGTAAGGCCGATGAACTCGTTTCATCTTGGACGCCATCGTTGGCATCTCGTAGTTCCTCTGGCAGAACGGCTCGTAAAGCTCTTTCGTCGCTTCCTTCACTCGCGCCTGACTATTGTCCTTACTGTCCTCTAACTTTTCCTCCGCATTGGAACGCCTGAACGGATTTTTAATAAAATCTGCTTCGATGCGCTGCTTGGTCACGGTGGACTCGATATCCACGGTATCGCCTACGAGCTCGATCGTTTCTTCGCGGAAGTGCAGATGATTCGCCACAGGCCTGAGTTTCGGCTGTCTACTGGAAACGGTGGACATCAAAGCTTTAGGAGCTTTGGGCTCGACCCGAGCTTTCGGTGCGTTGGCGCGCTTTTTGAATTGCGGCGCTTGGAACGTGTCGCAGCCTGAAATTAAGACACACGCGTTTACGGGTAAGCATAAGAAAGTAAGCGGGTGTAAATTATACTTTTCTGCCGCCTGAATCTCCTCCTATCCGAGAAGCTCGTCTCCCTGGTGGCAATGGTGCTCTTCGAGTTGGAATGTTTCAGCCTCCCGTGCATCTTCTTCTTCCTCGTCGGAGCCGTGTAAATGAGCGAAGTCCTCAGCATGTCATCGCTGACCTGCTGCTTCCTCTTCAACCTCGGAACCTTCTTCGTTCGCTTGTTAGTCTTGATACTGTCCAGACTGACTCCAGCGCCATTGATATCGAGACTGGGGACGAGCACTTCCACGTTGTTGTCATTCTGCGACCTCGGCGTCAGAACGTCCCCCTCGTTGCTGTTGTTGTTGTTGTTGTTGTTGTTGTTGTTCTGTGACCTTGGGGTAAGAACGACCTGAACTCGATTCCTATCTTCGCCCTCCTCGATCGACTGCTTCGATTCCTCGACTTCCAGACTACTTCCGAGCGACGAAGCTGATTTGCCATCGTCATCGTTGACGGTTAGCTGGCTTTCCTGCGATACGTGTAACGACTTCATACGGTCCCACTGCATCTTGATGGCGTCATAGCTGCTTTCGGCTGCCTTGATGTTTTCCGTCAGTTCTGCGTCATTGAAACGTTACGAGTTATACGAGTCTTTATACGCGTGTTTCTTAATCGCATTTATACCTAACAGCTGGATCTTCGGTTTGCTTATCACACAGCTGAGTGATTCTCTGTACGACAGTTGATGATTCTCGACGATGCCGTCCGATAACTGGTGGATGGCTATTCGGTCAGGAATTTATCGTTATCGCGATACGAGTCACACGCGTATCTACGTTATTACTATATACTCGTTGTAATTTAACTCACCTGACGCAAGCCTTGTTTTGATTGCGATATCGCTTACGCTTATTGGCTCCATCCTCCTCACCGACGACACACCACACACACACACGCACACACACACGCGGTAATTTATCGTCTGCGAAAGTTCATAATTAGCTGTGTCTAGACAATGAAGAATTTTCTGTAACGTATACGCGAAAAGGAAGGAAAAAATGATCGCTGCTGAAGTCAACCGTTTTTTACGCGTATTCTAATTCTGTTTTGTTTTGGCGGCGGCGAATTTCCGATTACGTGCGTAAAAAATTGCCTACTTTACCAGCCGATCTTGTTATACTTATACCCCAGATCCAACGCGTCACGTCTTAGGACAGAGCTTCTATATATAATAAAATGCCAAAAACGACACCGAATATATCGAATCATCGAATTCGAACGGCCCACGAGCTACCCCCGACAACCGCGAGATGTCGCCAGTGTCTTTTCGCGGCGGCCGTTTTTCTGACTACTGGTCGCGCGCATCGTCGCCCGGTCTCCGCTGCCGCCGGAGTCGTCACCTGCGTGCTGCTAATGGTGGACGGCCTGTCATCGTCGTTTCGGTAACATCGGCCAGGTACGCTTGCACACACACACACACATCCTTCTCCCGCACTCGCGTACTTACAGGTATATTACACTTCAGTCGGTCACCCTCGTACTTCGACTCGCGCGCTCTGCACGACTTGACCTAGATCCTCCGAGAACAGGACATACCTTCACCGCGAGCTTTCAAGTTACGTAAAAATGAAAAAGAACGCGTTGCACAAGGCTATCTACCGCTGTCCTGTATATTATATACGCCTAATAGCGCGAAGGACGGTTCTCGAATCTCTCACGCGTGGGCGGGGAAAGCAGACGGTTAATATCGCATCAGGTGTATATAAAGTGGGCTCGACTTCTCGATGTATATATATATATAGAGATATATACCTCGCGCTTGTGCAGCGACCCCCAGGGCGCGCGCGACATTGACACAGCGCATAACCTATTTTTCGCCTATTGCCTGCCGGTCGCTTCTGCTTCTTCGATTCTTCTCCTCGACTCGACGTGTATATTCTCGCGCACCTATATAAAGAACGCTCTGTAAGCGTTGTGTAACAGCTCGACGTAAGGTATATTTCAGCTGTGCGGCATATATATATATATATATATATATTTCGGTCTCTCACTTCGCGACTGCGCGCACCGCTGTGCCTGCGCCTCTGATTCTGATAAATGTTCTTTCTAAAAATTTCCTATACTCATATATATATAGTTACGCACACCCTCTGCGCGACTTACGTACGCACCCCGAGTGTAAACAAGCAGCGGATGTACACATGCGCGTCACACACCCACGAGCCTTATATTATGTTAATACAATACTTGTACGTAAGCATCATCGTCGGGGGGCTCGCGCGCGCACGCTGACTCTCTTTTTTTTTCCCCCCCGAGCTGCAGCAGTCGCCACGTTTTCGCGCGGCCCAGCAGCCGCTTACTCATGCTTTCGCTTCGAAAATCATTATGGTGTGCACTGCTGCTCGTCGTCACATGACATTGACATTTACACTGGAACTTTTATCTCCGGCTGCTTCGAGTAAGTGTGTCACGAGGGCCCATCGCGGCCAGCTTCTCTCTTTCTCTCTCCATGAGCTAGATGATATACTTTTTTTTTTCTTCTGCCGCACTTGCCTTTATATGTATATATATATAGAGAGAGCTCTCTTTTCCAGTGTCGCGCGCTTTCCGCGAGAGAGAGAGAGAGAGAGAGAGAACGGCCTCGCGGGATTTTCCCCGTGAGTTCATTCGTTGCGACACTCTGTCTCTCGTGTGCGTACGCTGTCTCCGAACATTTAATATATAAGATTTTATTTTCCTGTTTATGATAAGGGGATCACCGTTGCGTTTGCACTGGAGTTTCGTTATTTGATCAGTGCATAACGTCGTTATACCAGGTTTATTGCAGCTACAATGTGTTGCTAAATGGATCAGCTGACATAGCTACTGTTTTTCGCTTGATTAGTTTAGCTAGATCTCTTTCGACATGTGTTTATTTTAAAAATTGGCACGTTGCACAACTTTGTACAATATTACATGAAAGTCCTGAAAATTTGCGTAACACCTGGATTTATCTAAGAAATTTGTATATGTTGAGGGTCCATTTTTGGCTCTATGTACCGATGTGCTCTTTGTTTGCTTTGAGAGTGTACAGCTGATAATACACAAATTTTTTGCTAATGTCAAGGATGGTGCGAATGAAATTGACTGATAATAGCATTTAAACGGATGATTTGCGAATCTTGCTTAAAAGAGTCTTGTGTAACTTTGCATTCTTTAGAATATCTTCAGCGTCATTAAAACAAAGTCTGGCATTTAATTGGTTGAACAAGGACATTGATAAAATATTGTCTACTGAAGATAAGACTGACTCATTAAATAGACACTTTAATACTTACATTGGCTGCTATTATTATACCTTAAATGTCCAACTTGATGTTGCTCCTTGCACAAAGTTATTATCTGTAATTTAGTTTTTTTCCTGTTTCAACAATTACTACTGAAAAGTAACCGCGTAGAATGAATTTTTTCTAATTTTTTTTCAACGTTTGCAGGTCAAAATGTATAAGGCTCGGATGGTGTTTAATGCCCTGACCCCTCTGGCTCCAAGGGTCTGTGGCGCCAAGAAGTTTGCATCGTGGCTGGTGAGAAGCGACCCTCTGACAAGAACTAGTCAAGTTATGGTTTCGGAGCCCCTTCGCCGGCACAACAGTCGTGCTGCTACGGAACCTTTCCTCAATGGAAGCACCAGCTCCTACGTTGAGGAAATGTACAATGCGTGGCTCCAAGATCCAAGCAGTGTGCACATTGTATGTATTCACTCCTGTGTTTATATTTGTTTTGATAAGTGAAAACAACAGTTCTATACCTTTTATTTTTTGCAAGTCGTGGGATGCTTACTTCCGTAACAGTACAGCTGGAGCATCACCAGCCTATCAGGCACCCCCTTCGCTTTCTCCCAGTTACAACCAGGTTCCTCTTGGTGCCTTGTTGCCACTGGGTGGTGGATCACAAATTGGACAAGCACCTTTGAATGAAAAGATCATTGACGACCATCTTGCTGTGCAAGCCATTATTAGATCTTATCAGGTAAGAAAGCTTTGAGAAAATCTCTACCAGCAGAGACTAATAAATTATGGACTACTTTATCATGGCTGTTAGCAAAAACTTTAAATGCTTACTGGAAAGTTACATTTGAATATAAACAAGGTTACTTGTTAGTGGTCACTAAATCTGAAACCTCAATCATTTCACAGGCAGACAACAATAATCAATTAGCAATTGTAATTTAACAAATGCCAAAGCAAATTTACAGACTTAACTGGAACAAGAGTGAAACGTAACAGCTCAACCACGCTCAGCACCTCCCACTAATTTAGTTTAATTTTTCTTTATTTTTTTTAATGTACATCCTAAGTTTTAGCAATTTTTTAAACTTTTAAACAGTAGTTAAATTACCTATATTTATTCTGTATTTTTTAATTACAATTGAGGTGACAGATTTGTTTCACAATTTATCCATGTTAAAGGCACGTTAAAAAAATATGCTTTGTTTGAAATAGGCCTAAATGCTCATTGACTTACCTTCTGCCATTCAAGCAGCATGAGTTCAATAATTATGCAAACATACATGTGTTTTACTGTCTAGGGAAATCTGACAATCGGCTGATTTGCATGGAATTATAATTCAGACATGTATATGTATCATTCATTGTTTAAGGGTTTTTATCATTGAATTTGAACATGTTCATAGATGAAAATCGGATGGTAATTATTGAGGAAAAAAAAAAAAATTAAAATTATGTTATAAAAAGTATCAGTTATCTGCAACTATACTATTTATCAATTGCTCACATATCACAATTTTAACGTTATATATAGTTACACTAAATGTGTAGTTTTACATATTATGTACTTTGCAATGGTGAAAGTAACCCCTGTACTCTTTTTAGGTATATTAATTTTGTGAATTCCCTAAATAGCTATTCCAACAAGGGTACAACCAACTTAGATTGTTAGTCAGTTACAAAAATAAGTTAGACCCCGTCATTGAGTAATCTTTCACATACACTCAACAAAAAATAACATTTATTGATCTGTGGGAATTCTTGTGGGGATTATTCGTTCACCCATAGGCTCGAGGTCACTTAGTTGCCGATTTGGATCCATTGGGTATCATGCGAACCGACTTGGTACACACACATTACGCGGCTCGCAAAGGGTCTCCGGAGCAAGTTCTACGACAGTATATGCTTGGTAAGGCTTCGATCGTGTTCATTTTCATAAACAAACAACATTAATCCAAAAACTCTGAGCAGTGAAGGTGCTGAAGTTTCTCAATTCATGGTATTCATCGAATTGCTCATTATCATTATCATTCTCGTCATATCGCAGGGTCACTCCTATTACCCGATATCTCCATGAGTTTTCTGTGTGTTCAACCTTGAAATTGTTTCACACCTTCACTAGCATTTTTACTTATACTTACACTGAAAATCCAATGTCGATTAGAACAGCAAAAGTTTATTCTAATTTTTGTACTCTTTGATGTTTCATTGCTTAGTACATCACGATATACAAATTAAATTCGTTGTTTTACAATCAATCTAGCTGATACTGAAAATATTTTTTGCAATCGTTAGTCGATGTTTTTAAAATTATAGAAGTGACTAGACAATCTAATTAAAATTAGAGATCCAATAGTCAGTTAGGAATAAAATCTTCACTTCTATAATCAAGTAATATCTATGACCCTTAACTTAAGCATGAGAAGGTAAGACACACATTTGGAATGTTTCTGATGACGCTTTTTTGCTCTAATCCTTCTGTTCACTTTTGCCTAACTATACTAATTCCGCACGACTTGGCGTTTGCATGAGAGTAACAGCGCACATTTATGTTTAGTTTGACTTTGCTTTCTCATTTTCCTTACGTATGATTTATTTTATAATTTATTAACTACCCCACATGGGAGGTGTTAGGTGGTTATCAAATACCTGACAATACATGTATATATCTCTAATTACAAAAAAAACTCAATGTAACGATAACTATGAGAACCACTGAATTACGTTAATAATAATCTGGTCAGCGAACATTTGACGGTGTATCACCACAGAAGCAAAGACGAGGTACAATTGAATTGTTTGGCTCACATGTATTGTCGTATGTATGAGAATGGATGACACACCGCTCAAAGTATCGCTGAGCCCAATTTGTTTAAATGTCTATGATTCAAAGTGTCTTTGAGAGCTAAGCAATGTTTACGGCCGGCTTTAAAAAACGGCCTTCCAATTGACAGATTCGTGGTCATCATATTGCTAAATTGGACCCACTGGGCATCAACAGCGCTGATCTCGATGACAGGCATCCACAAGAGTTGCTCTATAATTATTACTCATTTGGTAAGCTGAACAATAGAGCGTAATTAAGATATAAAACAAAATCTTTAAGTTAAACATGATCTAGCGGGCGATCGTTCTATTTCCACTTGTCGGATGAAGGGAGTAGACATGATTCATTAACTAATTTTTTTTTTTTTCCTCACTTATGTACTATGCATCTATTACGATCCTTCTTTGGATCTATCGATTACTTTCGTTGATCCAGAGATTAATGAAAAACTGCAGCACTATCACCTTTTATTTCAATAGCACTGGTTTTTCATTATTTTTATTTTCACATTTAAAGCAGCTAAATTCGCAATTTCACCTCTTTAATCGTTTGACTATTCACTTATGATTTTGCGCTATGTATCTATAAACCTGCTAATGCAATTGATCGACATCCCGCTCCGCGCGAACCGAAACCCAAAAGATCTGTATAAAAAAAGAATTAACATAATGCGCACCGGGGCTCTGTGTGTTGTCTTTTTAGCTTGAGTTTGATTAATTTTCACAGGACCGAATCCTCGTATGACTTACGCTCAAGATCATCTAAATCGAGTAGCCGCTCTTACACAAAGTATGTAGCATATGTAATCAAGTCCAAAAATTAAAAAAAAAAATATATATTCTCTCGTACCGCCAACGAAGCGGTGCTGCTGCGCCTCTATTAATAACCTGCGAAAATTCCATGCTTCGTATATTTTTGGGCGAGCGTACACCTTGAGGACTGTTATATATATATATGTGTATGAAAAAAAAAAATTGTTTTTAGCTGGTTACAGCGGGTGCTTGGGTAATCTTTTTGTGTAACGATGGATAAGAGACGTTTCCTTCCAGAAGCTTCGTAGAGCTTTCGTAAGACTCTCATGATACAGACGGCGATCTCGGATCGCTACGTTATTATATTTTGTTTTTATTTTTTTGTTTTTTTTTTCGAATAAAATCCGGACTCCTTTTTTTCCTTATTTTTCTTTGTGCTAACATGCTTGAGGTGTTTGTGCAGCTTTTATTAATCGACGAACGAAAAACGCGATGACTCTATACCTATACTACTACCTCCGGCGCGTTATTATTATACGCCGAACACCGATACATATGGCTATATATATATATTATGCGCCACTTTTGAGTTTTATTTTCTGCTTCGTATGATTTCATACTGTCATGAGAGTTCCGTTTTTTTTTTTTTTTTTTTTATTTTTTTTTGTTTTTTTTTAAATTTTTTTTTTTTTTTTTTTTTTTCGTTTTTACAAAGTGAATGGTGTGCTCTTTTTTAGTGATTTAACACCTTTTCCGTATACGTATAAAGTTGCGAGAATGCATGAGACTTTTAACGAAAAAGGGTCACAGAAATCATAACACGAGTCTTTTCAGAAATAGGTATTTATGTAACATTCTCAAACCTAAAAATACAACTAACTTTATACAGAGACATTTCGGCATTTTATTTAAAAAAAAAAAAAAAAGTAGTATCATTTTCAGTATCAGTTCGTAAACGATGCAAATTGATAAAAATTAATTCGAATAAACACACCAAACACGCAATACACACGAGTATACTGTCGATAATGCACAAAAGTTCTCTCGAGAACGCATTTATAACTCTTTCCATTAATAACCATAACAGAGGAATCGGACATGGAACGAGTGTTCAAGTTGCCATCCACCACCTTCATCGGCGGCAAGGAGAAGTCCCTGCCTCTGCGAGAAATCCTGAAGAGGCTCGAGGCGACCTACTGTCAGCACATCGGTGTCGAGTTTATGTTCATCAACTCTCTGGAGCAATGCAACTGGATCAGACAGAAGATGGAGACACCCGGAGTCATGGAGATCGACAACGACGAGAAACGCTTGATTCTGGCGCGTTTGTCGCGTGCTACCATGTAATTATCATTTTTACTTTAATTATTAATCAACGATTTTTTTGTGATGATTGATCATTGTGTACTTTGCGTTTGGTGCAGGTTCGAGGCGTTCTTGGCTCGCAAGTGGTCGTCCGAGAAGAGATTCGGTCTGGAGGGTTGCGAGATCTTGATTCCGGCGATGAAGCAGATCATCGACAAGTCGACGGAATTGGGAGTCGAATCCATCGTCATGGGAATGCCGCACAGAGGTCGGCTCAACGTCTTGGCCAACGTCTGCCGAAAACCATTGAACCAGATTTTCACGCAGTTCGCTGCTCTCGAGGCCGCTGATGACGTGAGTTTGATGCTATTCTCACTCAAACTCAGTTTGTCATTGTGCTTTTGGGCTAACGTGGCTTGTATTTAATTTATAGGGTTCCGGTGATGTCAAATACCATCTGGGTACGTACATCGAGCGTCTGAACCGTGTGACGAACAAGAACATTCGCCTGGCTGTTGTCGCCAATCCATCTCACTTGGAAGCCGTCGATCCTGTAGTCCAGGGCAAAACCCGTGCAGAGCAATTCTACCGTGGAGACGGGGAAGGCAAAAAGGTAAGCTGATTCTAGATTCTTGCTGTAGTCCTTTATTTTCCAAGAGACGATTGCTATCTAATATGTTGACTTGTAGGTCATGTCTATTCTTCTGCACGGTGATGCTGCTTTCTGTGGCCAAGGCGTCGTTTTTGAAACGATGCACTTGTCCGATTTGCCAGACTACACGACTCACGGTACTATCCACATCGTCGTCAACAACCAGATCGGTTTCACGACTGATCCAAGGCATTCGCGTTCGTCACCGTACTGTACAGGTAAATTTCGACGCTTTTGAAATAATCTAAAACAAGGCTTATTTTGTGCATTGATTTATCGTCCTGGGGTTTCTGTTACATGCAGATGTTGCTCGTGTCGTGAATGCTCCCATCTTCCACGTGAACTCTGATGATCCGGAAGCCGTGATGCACGTGTGCAAGATTGCCGCCGAGTGGCGATCGACCTTCCACAAGGATGTTGTCATCGACATTGTGTCATACAGGCGGAACGGCCACAACGAGATCGACGAGCCCATGTTCACGCAACCTCTCATGTACCGCAAGATCAAGAAGACTCCACCCGCGATTGAGCTGTATGCCAAGAAACTTGTCTCTGAAGGTGTTGTCACGGAAGAGGAAGTCAAGGTGAGTTTGGAACTGTGTGAAATAGTTTCAGTTATTTGATCGATATAGGAGACCAATAATTAATGTGGATTTATTTAATACTCCAGCAAGTTCACGAGAAATACGATAAGATCTGCGAGGAAGCTTACAGCAACGCGAAGCAGGAGACTCACATCAAGTACAAGGACTGGCTCGACTCTCCGTGGTCCGGCTTCTTCGAAGGAAAAGATCCGCTGAAATCTTCACCCACCGGTATCAAAGAGGACACTCTGGTGCATATTGGAAAGAAATTCTCATCTCCTCCTCCAAATGCGGCCGAGTTCGTCATCCACAAAGGTATCGAGCGTATCCTGAAAGCTCGCATGGAGATGGTTGAGTCGCGACAGATCGACTGGGCTCTTGGAGAGGCTATGGCGTTTGGATCGTTACTTAAGGAAGGCATTCACGTAAGATTATCCGGTCAGGACGTCGAGAGAGGAACCTTCTCTCACAGACATCACGTCCTGCACCATCAGACCGTTGATAAGGCGACCTACAGGCCGCTCTGCTATCTTTACCCTGATCAGGCTCCCTACACGGTCTGCAACAGTTCCTTGTCTGAATACGGTGTTCTTGGTAATTATTGCAAATTGATCATCTTCCTTCAACGTTTTATTAGGGAAACTTATATTCAATTATCCCGTTTTAGGCTTCGAATTGGGTTACTCGATGACAAATCCCAACGCTTTGGTCATCTGGGAAGCGCAGTTCGGTGACTTCAACAACACAGCTCAATGTATCATTGATCAGTTCATCAGCAGCGGCCAAGCCAAGTGGGTGCGACAATCTGGTCTCGTCATGCTTCAGCCTCATGGTCTTGAGGGCATGGTAAGCAATATCTAATTCGATATGATTTACCAGCGTTTATCTGATAACAAGTAATAATTCGTTTTTCTTTGTAATCAGGGACCTGAGCATTCTAGCGCTCGTCTCGAAAGATTCCTGCAAATGTCGGCCGACGATCCAGACTATTTCCCACCTGAGAGCGAAGAATTCGCCGTTCGACAGCTCCACGACATCAACTGGATCGTTGCTAACTGCAGTACACCAGCGAATCTTTTCCACATCCTACGCCGACAGATCGCTTTACCCTTCCGCAAGCCCTTGATTCTTATGACACCAAAATCGTTGCTGCGTCATCCTGAGGCCCGCTCGAGTTTCGATTTGATGACGGAAGGCACCGAGTTCCTCAGAATCATCCCAGAGGAAGGCGTTGCGGCTGAGAACCCCAACAAAGTCAAGAGGGTTCTGTTCTGCTCAGGAAAGGTCTACTACGACATCAAGAAGGCTCGATCGGAGAGGAAATTGGATGACACTGTTGCGATCACCAGGGTGGAACAGGTACGTTGTGCAAAACAATGGTTATTCGTTATTTCTATTTTAACTTGAATGTCATTCTCGACAGATCTCTCCATTCCCCTACGATCTGATCAAGAAAGAAGTAGCTAAATACCCGAACGCAGAGTTGATTTGGACTCAGGAAGAACACAAAAACCAGGGAGCCTGGGCTTACGTTCAGCCTAGATTCCATACAGCTCTCAATGGAACTCGACCTATTTCGTAAGTGGAACAAGTTTTAAATTTAAAATAAAATGTGTTGCCTTTTCCTCGATACAACTGTATTGCTCGCACTCGTGCCAGAAGTGAAATTTTTAGTTTCTTTTATATTTCTCATAAAAAATATGGTTAGACGAGTATGTTAATAGTTGATATTTTCAATACTGTACTGTCTATATGGCCCTTATTTTTTACGTTACAAATCGAGAACAAGATTTGCGGTTTATGAGAAATAGTTTCAATCGGCTTAGCTTAGCACATTTAATTTCTAAAATGTCAATAATTATGTTATTTGTTGCGTAAATATGTTGATAGTCGTAAAGTATTATTTTGAGTAAAAAATTTGGGCCGTGTTGCAGTATGGCAAGTGCGAGTGCAAGCGATAGTAGTGGAGGATGGTTGAGTAGCTGGTTCTCTTCGTCGAAACCTGCAGAAACCACTACTGCTTCTGAATCAGATTCGAAAGAACCAACAAAACCAAAGCCAAGAACCATTAGGTAACTGAACGATAACCTAAAAGATCTGACCCCTAACAGCACTTATGTCTATTAATAGTATTCCAAGAGCATGCCTTTCTAAGATCGAAAACTGATATTGTGATCTTTTCTCCACAGGTACGCCGGCCGCCCCACGGCAGCGTCTCCGGCCACCGGCAGCAAAATGCAGCATCTCAGAGAATTGAAACAACTTCTTGACGACTCCTTACACGTTTAAATCTTCGTAGATTTGTATAAAATAGAATTTATTTATTTTCCTTCTTTACCCTAATGTTGATACGGTAATCGCCCGCGCTATAAAATATTTAAATAATTTCAAGCAATCTTCTTGTTTAAATGATTTTCATAGCGCTTCGCAATTAGCATTACAAGCGGTGCGCTAGTAATGTTCAAGCCAGTGCGAAATTCAAATTGACAGCAATGGACACCAAAAATTCAAAAGACTCTTTAGTTTTGTAACTATAAGTAGTTGGATAATCGGCGTTATTTATAAACTTACTTTTGTTTGAATATTGTGTTTCGCGCTGGTCTTAATAGCCGAGTGCTAAAAAAAGTAATTGTATTTTTCTGTTTATATGTCCTTGAAAAAAAATTCGTGACATGTAATAAAACTACATACTAAAGTATTATTTTAAACTTAAACGCTGAGCTTGTAAGATGAATGCGCTTAAGCGTGCACACGATTCCGTACACTAGGAGATTCTCCGCATGACGTTGAACGCGATGTTGAAGAGATAGTTTTCTATGAAATAGAAAATTAAGAACCACCAATCGCTTCAATTTTTTATAGTCGCTCTGTTATGTAAAAAGTTTAGCGATTGGTCAATCGTTGAGTGCTATAATGGCATTATGCCTAAAAAACGGTGGCTCATTTGTATGTATAATGTGACGGAGGAGGTGATGATATTTGCAATGTACGTTTTAATATTTATTTACTTTGAGAAAAGGCTACTTCATATTGGACACTGCATAGTCTGCAAAGACAGTATTTCTCACTCACGAGTTCCTTGTTCTTATAAGGTACTGCGTTAAGAGTTCAATTCATACTTCAGAAAACAATTGCACCGAATACATAAAAAATAAATCATCATTGACAAAAGAATAAATAAGAAAAACTATAAAAAAAAAAGTGTAAAACATGAAAAAATAATAACAATGGCGCTACGACAAAGTCGTTAGTCATTTCTGGCGGGAACTAGATGTGATGTAACGAAAAAAGTCGCACTTATATCATTTTAAAAGTGAATCCTCAGTGATACTTAATAGATATTTTATGCCCAATGTGTCATGTGCTAACGATCCGATACAGGCACGGTTTTAACTGACGAGCCGTGTGCAATACATACTTACTTAAGCATCCTAGTGTCAAAAGAGTAGCTGAAGATCCGGTGGTAACGTTTAATTTAGTAATAAATTATGTTTTATCGTTTAAGAGAATGAACAAATTTACATTGCACTTCATTGTAGCAAATCCAATATGTAATTAAATTATCTTCCACCAGACTGAAGCTTTGAAGCACTGCCACCTGTCAAAATCCCATTCACTATATAAATAGAGCTGCAATTCATTAGTGAAAAAGAATTTAGTTACTTGTTAATTTATTTATTTTCGCAATATCTTCTTACAATAGTTTGATTCGAAATAAACATATATACATAAGCACGCGCGCGCACGAGTATTCGCCATGTTCAACATTGGTTTTCATCGTCGTCGTTCTACTCGGTTTAAAAGCATTTTTTCATAAATCATCTCCTTAAAAAGTTGACGTTTAATCGTTTAATATAATAAGTACAAGTGAGCTAGCGCAGAGTTACACCGACTGTGAAAAAATGGAAGAGATTAAAAATTGGGCATTCAATGGGAATAAAAAAATAAGTTTGATCTAGAGCGGTTTTGCGTGTAAAAATAAAATCTCTGATCTGCATTCGTTTAACGCTTTTTTTTGTTCATAATATCGATGAATTTAAGTTTCAATTTTTTCTATTGTATCATTTGTTCGACTCGAGTGGTCATTCGCCACTTCTGTTTAATTTAATTTAACTTTGTTTTTTTTTTTTTGTAGCGAATGTCAGATGCGTATTCGTGAAATTAATACATCGTATTTGCTTCGAAATTCTCCTCTGCATCTAGTAATCGGTTTGCCCAAGAACGCTGTACATGATCCTTTTGAAGCTGTTGCTTTGGTGAATTGTCTCGCCATCGCCATCGACGATGTTGATCTGCACAGAAGACAAAGTCAGGTAAATTATTTTCAGATGTTCGTTTACTAATTATTCTTATCAGATGGAAAAAAGTAAAATACTCACACCAGGACTCTTCGGCCGGAACGGAGCAGGCTGTGAATAGGACAAATTTTTACTTCGCATCACATGGCTTCAATTTATCTCATTATTGGTGATTTTAGAACAAAACTTTGGATGCACTTAGGACGTCGTTAAAGAAATGAACGAAATCTTACTCTGTTTTGTCTGGCTTTTTGCGGCGAGAAGACTCCCTGACGCGTCGGCTGGCTGACATGCTGGATGTGATTATCGTAGCCCTCCTCCTGAAGTGCCTTGTAAGCCTCGCTTTGGCTAGGATCGTATTTGCCTGGCTTCTTACTGCATGGATCGTTCGTGTAACAATACACACCGGCTTTTTAGTTTGTTTCTCATAAGAAACACAGTTGCGATTATACAATTGAGTCTACGTTCAAAATACATCAAAACTGCTCTTACGTGCATCTCAACAAGACATGAAATTATAGATAAAAGCCTGTACTTTTTGGTGTTATTCAATTATACTTGCATCTCGCGCCTTATACATACTCTTTTGGATGCTCAACAATAGTTTGGTAGAAGAAGATATAGTAGTAAGCGAGAGAGATAGAGACTTTGGTTTGCCAGTTTTCGGTTATTTTTTTCCATTCGCAGTAGTTTTTGAAGAGCGATGACGTATTATTTACAAAGATGAATAGTATTAGGTACAGTTTAGGTTAGTATAATAGTATCGAGTGTATACTACGTGAAAACCTATGCGACTATACTGATGCGCATCGCATGCAATTTCTTGTTTGTATTTGAAAAGCTCAACGCGTGCATTTATTCATTGTTCACTAGTTTCAAATCTACGTATGTATCAACGTCAAACATGTTTATTATGTATTTTTCGATTTTTCTACCGTCGTTCATTCGTATACACATCTTTGAAATGTATATGCTTTCGTTTTTCGTGCTGTATATGTAATTTCGATCGTTGTTTGGAAGATTCGATGTGCAAATTACGGTCTGTGGTGTGTGTGTGTGTGTGTGTGTGTGTCTGTGTCTGTTCGGTTTACTGACGGAAGGTAAATAAAGAAAGAAAATAGAATCTGTCGAGAGCGAGAGAAGATTAATAAAATTTAATTAGGCCTATTGAACTGCGGCCACACGTTCTTCGCAGCAGCCTCTCGTGCTTGCTCTTTCATGCGTCTCGCTTGCTCTTCGATTTCCTGTTTCTGTTTCAGGAAGGAAAAGTCTATGAAAATGCTGGAAATACAAACAAACAGAGAAGTTAAGTCAATCTTCGGCAGTCGTATATCGTAGCTTCGATTTATGTCCCATCTAAAACTTTGTGAGAAATGGTGTGTTTTACTTTCGAATTCGTGTGTGTGACGCGTACTTTTTATTGTGCTTGTATTGTGAATCTGATGGTTTTTGAGTTCTCGTGTCAGGTCTGTGGTAAAGTATATGACATCCCGAATCACACGGTCTTTTCTGGCTGCTGCTCTGTCGCGTATTCCGATCGCGTTTACAATTTGAATTTTATTATTTAAGCCCTTTTCCGTTGCTATGTTAAGCAGTGAGTTCAGCTAAAGCGTTGAAAGCTAACGAGTTCGATTAATATATAAGCAATCACAAAACCAACAATAACAACAAATTTTGCATTAATAGTTATAAGTAGTAGCGAGACGAGATTAAATAAGTAAATCATACTAGTTATAATAGCGATGATTTAGAGTGATGGTAGTAGTATTTTTCTAGTTTGTCAGATATAGATGATTGATTACGAGAAAAAGATATGTGATGTAATATAAGCTCGTTAAATATATAAAGCAATATGATAAAACGCGGATATATGGTTGGTTTACTTACGGTATGGCCGAGGCCTGGCATTTAATAGTGTCTGCGATATTTTGTTCGGAGTAGAGGCCGATCGGTGAATTGAATTGCTTGTGCACAACCTGTCGAAAAAAGAACATGACGAAAGGTGGAGAAAACAGTCGATATAGGTAAATTGACGCAGAAGCTTATATATCACAATAGCGATAATTGAAAACAACGGCAGTTCACTCTTTCATTTTTTTTCTTTGATTTGTTTTTATTTGTCAAAACGACTGCATATTATTAATCAATAAATAATTAACGAGACAAAACAGATTATATATCACTCGGCGCTATAGCTATCATATAGTATATTATAGATGATTAAAATTATGTATGATGACATTGATTAGGTATATGTAGTATCGTATTATAAGCGATGAGGCGTCAGCGTCAGCTCCAGTGCCAGGAATATCTCTGGAACGCACGACAACTAAATCAAATGTTTTTTTTTTTTTATACATTCGCCATGCGCTGCATCGTTACTTTCATTCCAAAGCTCCTCGAGTTGTGCGAATCCGGCGGCTGATATTATTAGTAAAATTAATGATTAAAATTTTGGTCTTATAATTAGCGTGAAAATTGAATCTGCCTGCATTAGTGCGTTAAATAATGTTATAATGAATCAGTAAACATTTAGTTTCAAGTAAAAAAAACATCTTGAAATGCTACTCGTGTAAGATCCAATTTCGAATAAAGCGAGATAAATACGTAAATTAGAGAGCCAGAGCGCGACACGTCGGCCGTTTGGCACCTAAGCTTTTCATTAATAGCCGAGTGAGCAAACTCTCTTGCGAAAATTGTTGCGAAAATGCGCTGGATAAAAAGAAGCGACGAAAAAACAATTTGTGCCTGTATACTGTGTGTTGCAAACCTTGGGAAGCTCGTTGGGGCTCAGAACTCGCTGAAGTACAGATTCCGCCACCTATAGTCGTTTCGCGCGTGAAACAGTAAATAATAGTAAATTATGATAATCACGTCGATCAACTCCGAACGAAAGCTTCTTACATAATCGTTTAGCCGTCTTAAAATACAACATATATACATGTAGCGTGTAGTAGGAACACAAATCGAGCAAGAAAGCGACGACGTGTGTACAACATGAGAAAACGAATATGAAGAGTATATTGTATGTATAGTCGACAACCGGGTGTTTCTGCGCTCGATTCGCTGCGAAGAATAAAAAGAAGTACAGTATAGGAAGTGTATTTAAATCTCGCGGTCAACGTTATTTTTTTGTTAATCGACGACTTTATACACGCGCGAAGAAAAAAAAAACATTTACTTCTCCAGTCGCTCTATTCTCAGCTCTCGAACGACCGGCGTGATCTGATATTTGAATGTACGTACTTTCTGCTTCATCGCGACCTCGGGGTTTGCGACCTCGTAGTGGTGCGGCGGAGCCCTGACCATGGGGTTCGGATGGTGGCGCAGATAACACTCGCCGAGCGGCGCATCCTTCTTGATCTTGGCGCCGGGGAGGACGAGGGGCGTTGTGCGGTATGGCTGGAAGAATTTTTTTTTTTTTTTTTTTTATTATTATTATTATGCGTAATCGAGGGTGAATTGATATGTGTGTGCGAATCTTAGACTGACTGTTTGTTATACGTCGTTGCGATTTTTTTAGTTGGAATATTTACGAGTAGCGCTAAAACTGCGTGTTTCGAGTCTTGGGACAAACATATATCGTTTGTAAGCTCGAGAGCTTTCTTCCGAGCTTCTTTTTTTAGAGAAAGTATTGACGCAGATCTGAATATTGTATACTGCTTTCCCTCGATATAATGATCATATTTCGATCGTAAAAGTATCGCTGCTGTGATTTCGTCGTAAACACCATAAAATCGACGTATTTTTATAATATAGTCTATATGTATAGGAGCCGCGAGGCGTCGTTAACGAATTTATTCGCCGGCTGCTGCGAGTATAGCTCTCTTTGAACGTCGGCCAAGAAAAATCCGCGATATTCTGTAATAATATCGCGCTTCTACAGCGCAAGCTCTGTATACATGTATTTACAAAATGCGTATAGGTATAACGCAAGCAGCCGAGAGAAAGCTTGTCAATTAGACGCTCTCGTGTATCGCGAACGCCCCAATTAATTTTTCGGTCGTTTACCAAAATACACAGTATGTGTGTGCGCTGTGAAGCTTTCAGTCGTCACTTTTGGCTTTGTGTTTGTGCCCCAGGTATTTTCGAAAGTTTTTGATTTTTGGCAGAGCTACGCTATACAGCCACTTTTTGGCATGCAGGGCAATTATTTTTCGTATATTCGACGACTATTTTTACCGGGCACAGTTTTGTAAACTATCGCGACGAGCTTTATGAATTATAAGCTTTCATATAGATACTCTTTGTTAATAGTCTTTAAGCGCATTTGCGAAACTGCGACGACGTGCAGTTTTTGGATGATGAATGAGCGTTTATAAAATTACCTATAGAGCTTTTTCGGCGCGAAATTTAAAATGATTTATTTATTGTGCTTTCAAGCATCTCTCGATTCTAGAATACCAAGAAAAACACTCGACTCCAAAAGTCTTCACCTTATCAGCGGCGGCATTTCCGCTTCCGTTTTCAAGGCTATGCGCTTTCAAAGAGAAGACCTTCGCGAAGGGCAGAACCACCGACTCTATATCTAAATTCGTTCCACTGAAGCTTACGACCCCGTGTGCGACCTTTGAGAGAAAGACGCAAAAAGCTTCATACGCGCAGAGGTGCGGAACGATATTTGGGGGCATTCCATATTGCATAAATGGGTCAGGAACATTAACCGCAGCTTGCGACGATGGCATCAAACACAGAGAGTAAGAGCTGCGACGCGCACAGCCCAGACGCGAATTTTCTCGAAATAGATCAAGGCCCCGAGCAGCCCGTCGTAAAAATAAAACGCCCGCTGGTATATACACCGCCAGCACTTTGTCGTTCGCGCGTCCGTCCGTCCATATCATATAGACATTCCTCATCCGTCCGTGTCCAGCTTTTGTAGTTTTCACTCTGTATATACGATTACGCGACCAGCCGGGAGCTTTCAAGGTCTTTATATATACCTGATGATGTATACGACACTACGTGCCGAAGCGCGGGAGATTTGAATGTAATAGGATATCTGGAAGTCTTTTATTATATATATACAATATACGCACAGACCAGAGCTTGCGAACTTATTGGCGAACTATGACGAGAGAGAGAGAGAGAGAGAGAGCGGCTGTGTTTTAGTAACCCAGATTTCCCGGCAAACGAAAATAGCGTATAGTGTGTGTGTGCATCCCGGTGCTTTGCATCGATAGCCGTAATGCACTTTGAAACTATAGGTATACAATATGCACATACGTCGTATATTATCACACGTATACGTGCAACAAAGCATCGGATTTAAGTTTAGCGCCGGTAAAAGCTCGACTCGACTATTGGCACCGGGACGAGAGCTTTCCGCCGATGCCAATATACACCGCTCTATTGTTACATATATATATATATATATATATATATATATATATATATATATATATACTCATTCGACGCGCCGATGAGAAAATAAGCGAGTGTCGGTTTACGTAAAGTTCATTGATATTCTCTCTTACGTAAATATGTAACCGAGAGTTCCCGCGAATTTTCGAAAAGAAAAAAGCTCGATGCAATCCTACCCAGTACACGGCAGCTTCCTTCTCGCTGGTCGGCCTGCTGTCGAAGGGTGTGCTGTAGCTCGTCGTTAGCGAACGTCGATACGACGGCATCTTGATTATATATGCGTATATATACTATATGTAACTATTGTCCCTCTGCGTCACACTATATGTTATATACTCTTGTACTTCGCGGAGCTTTCGCAGCTCGCCGAAAGCTCGGAAATATGCGATGTAAAAAACTATACTTGGGCGCGATACTAACGTGCTCGTATCCCACGGTATACTGGCTCGATTGATCCGCGGGCGGCCACTAAACTCCGTGGCTCAGACGTTCTCCAAGTGCTGCGGCATCGGGAGATGCCACTCCTACGGTTTCGCGCGAGCGCGGGAGAATTTTCGGGTGTATTTTTATATTCCGTTACTCGCTCTGATGGATGAGAGTAAGCGCGGAGGGCTTGACCTCAACCTTTGGCCTCTGAGCTTTGTTTTGAAAGCTGAGCTTTTTGAATGGAAGATATATTAATAGCTGTAAATAAGAAAAAACGTACAGAAATGTGTATAATACGTGCAAAATAAGAGACGATATTTATAGCGCAACTCCGTCGTCGAACACCTCTCGCGGACTTTCCAGTATCGACTATATACGACACGACGTATACCGGCCACCGAAAATACACGCGTTTTACCCCTTCCATATATCACGCGTACAACAGTATATGGTCAGTCGTTTATCCGAGTGATTTATACAGGAACGGGATAAGCTTGTTATCTTTCGAAATATCTCGGAAAAGCTCCCCCTTAGTCAGTCTAAAATTCGCCTGAAAATATATAAGTATATATACGTATATGTAAAATTTAGTCGTCGTCTAACCTGGGACAGGTAGAATCTCTCCTCGCGCACCTCGTCGATGTGCTCGTGCGCCGGTGTGAATCTTTCGGGCGTAAGAGAGCACCTCGTGAATTCCGGGACGTCGATCGGAACAGTAGGTGGAACCGGGCTCTTGGGCAACACGGCCGGCACCTGCGTGCTCTTCGGCCTGAATCGCCGATAGACACACAGAAACATGCTTAATTTACCTTTTCTTTTATCAACGTTACCCAGAAGCCGATGGATTTTGTATTGTTATATGCGCGTGTTTAAATAATGCAGAGTGAAAAGCTTCGGATAAATGATTTTATTGCTAAACTATATAATATTCAGAAATGCAGGGAAAAAAAGAACCGCGAGTAGCGCGCACGTGTGTGCCCGTCAAAGTTGGCCCGGTTGTAAAGCTCGGTTAAATTTATCGGCTTCCCTGTGTGTCTGGCGTTTCGCCGCTATTACACTAACAAACAATCTATTTCGTGAATTTTTTTTTTTTGGACTCGCTGTTTTGCCACACGAGACAAAAAAAAAACTGTATATAATAGTAAATTTAAAAAAGCTGCAGAATAAGCTGCTCGATCAAGTGCTTGACGACGTTGTGAAAGCTTCGCGAGATGGCGTCGGCTATAACGAACTCGTCGACTGTGCCGGTGAGGGATGACGACTGTGTGTGATTATTATTATTGATAATAATGCTCGATGATGATACGTCTGTTCTCGAGGTGATGTAAGACTCGGACCTTTCGATGGCTAGCTTTACGGACTCGGAATTTGACAGGAGTGTCTGGGCGTCTACATGCCTCAAGTCCCGCACGTCGTACTCGTCGATCTTCTTGATCACGTCACCCTTCTGCAGCTCCTCGTTCTCAGACTGCGAACAGAAAGCGTTTTATTCGTTTTTTTTTTTTTTTTTTATTGTTATATTGTTGTAATATAAGTTATAACGATAATTTCGAGTGTTCGCTGTATTTGTACTCGCGACGCTTTCGTTATACAACTAAAAAAAAAAAAAAAACAAAATATAACGATAGCACAAGGACTCACACGGGTGACGACCAAGGGCGTGCCCAAATCAGATCCACCGGCAATGCTGATACCCCAGGGCACACTTCGGCTCGGCCTTCGTAATTTCACGGTCAGCGTCTGCCGCCTCGTCATAATCCACGCTTAATGTATATGCGCAACAAAACTCGACACCGTCCACACTGTTATTATTATACTCCGAAAAGAAAGAAAAAAAAAAAATAATAATAATAGACGCACAATAAATATAAAGAGCACTCGCGCGCGCGCGCGATGGTATATGTTACATATACGACGGTCCAAAAGCCACTGCGCTCCGAGCGATCGGAATCTTAAATGTAGGGCTAAGTTGACTTTGACAGGCCTTAGGCGGTAATTGCGCGCCGCCGAGGGAGAGAGAGCCAATTCTAAAGCTTCGTTCCCAAACGAAAGAGAGAGGGTATATGTGTGTTGCGAGCGCTGAAATCTGCCCTCGTTTACTATATTGGCATGATCTGTACTGTATTGTCTTCGGCTCGTTTCCCTTCTCTTGTGTGCACCGAAATATGTCTCGATTATGTATTAGATTAATTTTGCCAAAATTGAGATCGCGTATAAAATTGGAATTTTTTTTTTTTTTTTCAAAGCAACGCGTAGTAGATAACGGCTAAAATTTAATCGAGTCGACTCCTCGACACCCGATAAAACACGCAATTTATAGCACTCGTTATCGATAATCCTGAATACTGCATATAAAAGCTTCGGCTTATCGATGCATATATAACGTGTGCTTAAACTGCAGTCACTACACAGGCGCCGATGAACCGGCGCGTCTATTCGAGATCGAGATCGCACTGTACTCGCGCTAAAGAGAGTGAGCGTATAAATATAGAGGCGTTGAGAAAAAAATCAATTTGAGACTCTCTCTCTCTCTCTCTCTCTCTCTCTCTTCTCGATGCAGTACAGTCGCATCGAGTCACACGTAATAAATACTCACGTAGGTCTCGAAGTAGTTGCCGATCGAGAATCTCAGCGACTTCCTGGCCATTTTATCGAGAAAAAAATAATAATCTAAAGTCGATCCGAAATTCTTCCACTTCAGCGGTATCAGCAGCGCAGGTGTCAGGGATTGGATCAGGGCTCCTCACGGGGATGTGGACTAGGTGCGCGTAGTTGTTTCGGCTACCAGGAACGATGATCCGATCCGATCGATCCGAAGACTTTTCCTCGTCTCTCTCGATCCGATTACCCCGTCCTGTATGTAGCCCCGTCCGTAAGTATCCATTAACGCCTAAGGGTCCAGTACCTCTGTGTGTGTACGTATGTGTCTCGTTGTGTGAGTACGAGAGAGAGAGAGAGAGAGAGAGAGAGAGAGAGGGCTATCGACAGACGAGAAAGTCGTTGCATTGTATTGGTGCAAGACTCGAATTAGCCTACTGCCTGTGTCACACGTACACGCGTGTTTTTCTTCTTTTTTACTTCAGCGAGCTGAGGGGCTACTTTTCGCTCGACCTGCCTGTATTTGCATTTTTAGAGAGGAAGAAGTCGCGTATGCTAATTTCGGTGTATCGCTAGTCGCGACGTTATAAAAGAAGAGGGTTTGCCAATAGGCTGTAGTGAGCGATAAGCATATAATAAATAAGTATATAAGTAAACAGCGTCAATGACCTAGTATTAAATCGGTATGCCAAGCTCGGCGACGATGACAGGTACGAGATCTGTCGTTCATACGTATATAATAGCTTTGCAATACAAATAACGACGGCTTATAAAAAAGGAATATTAGCTCGATTATTCTGTGATATAAAATGTATTAAACGGAATGTACAAAAGTTCCCAGGACACATAATTACGATAATAAGCTTCACGAGTACTCCGCACTGATAGCCCGAGCGATGACCATTCTTCGTATTTCACTGGTACCCGCGCCGATCTCGTAAAGTTTCGCGTCCCTCAACAGCCGACCGGTTGGGTAATCGTTGATGTAGCCGTTGCCGCCTGAAAATAAACCAATTTTAACGTAATTGTACAGCAGAGAAAAATCGAAAGCGACTTAACTCACCGAGTATCTGAATTGCATCGAGCGCGGTTTTCGTCGCGTTCTCGGCGCAGTAGAGTATCACAGCGGCGCAATCCTTTCCGTTGACGTGACCGTTATCGCAGGCTCTCGCTACGGAGTAGAGGTAGCTTCGACTGGAGCACAGTCTCGTGTACATGTCTGCCATTTTACCCTGGTTTTTAAGTTTGACGTTAGTACAGCGGTCAATTTTGCTGAATATCGACGTTGATAATCGACGCTAACCTGAATCAGCTGGAACTCGGCGATGTTCTTACCGAACTGCTTCCTCGTGTGGGCATACTCGAACGAGACGTCGCAGGCAGCTTGCATAAGTCTATATATTCACGGGATTATTCGATGTAATCAAACGATCGTATATTTTTCTTCGCTTACCCTAATGGTCCACCGGACAGTACGAGTCTCTCGAGGTCCAGTCCACTGAGCAGTACGTAGACCCCTTTGTTCTCCTGTCCCAGTACGTTAGCCGCTGGAACCAAACGATTATTCGACAATAATATATCAACGATTTACGCTGAAAGCGTATATTCAAACGTACCGGGAACCTTGCAATTCTCGAAAATAAGCTCGCACGTGTTGGAGCCTCTCATCCCGAGTTTATCGAGCTTCTGCGCAGTACCGAAGCCCTCCATACCCTTCTCGACGATGAAGGTGGTGATTCCGTGCTGCTTCTTCGCGGCATTGGGATCCGTTCTGGCGTAAACGACGAGAGTATCGGCGTCGGGACCGTTGGTGATCCAGAATTTGTTGCCGTTCAGCACGTAGTAGTCGGCTTTCTTCTCGGCCTTCAGCTTCATCGAGACCACGTCCGAGCCGGCGCCTGGTTCCGACATCGCCAACGCACCGATGTGTTCGCCGCTGCATAGCTGCGTAATCGTCATTTATACGATGACGAGTTTGAATTTTCATTCAATCTCATCAGAATTCAACAAAGTATATTATACGTACTTTTGGCAGATACTTGTGCTTCTGCTCTTCGGTACCATTTCTGTGGATCTGATTGACGCAGAGGTTCGAGTGGGCACCGTAACTCAGGGATATAGCAGCCGATGCTCTGCTCAGTTCTTCTTGGATGACTACGTGATCGAGGTATCCACCGCCGGTTCCACCGTACTCCTCTTTAACGGTTATTCCCAGTAGACCGAGTTTTCCTAGTTCTCTCCAGAAAGGCTGCAAAGAATAGATATGATAGAATAAGCATGTTTACGACGATATGCAAGACCATAAAATTATAGGAGTAATAAATTTCAATCATCCTTATCTCATTTACCCTAAGCTCGTCGAAATGATTCTTCTTGTCGATCTCGGCAGCTTTCGGAGCGAGTTCCTTCTGCGCAAAGTTGAACACCAAGTTTCTCAACTGAAAAACGATCACCGCAATTACCAATAACTCTATTCAATAGACACTTCGGTAATACCGATCGACGAATCGATCGGCAGAGGAAAAAATCGTAAAGTATCACTCATACAGTGATTCGCTGACCTCTTTCTGCTGCTCCGACAGTCCGAAGACGTTCTCGTCTATAGCGTAATATTGCGAGGACAAAGCCTTGCTACAGTACTGCAGCAACGGCGATGATCTCGCGAAAATCGGTTGGAGGCCTCGACGAAGCGTGTGACTACTCATGTCGGCGGTAGATCCACTTTAACACTGATGGAGCTGTAGCTCACTGCGGCTGGATCGCGTGTTTGCTCGTTTGTAACGGCACAGCGAGAATGATAAGGTGAAACGCATGCGCGCGCGCGTGTGTGTGTGTGTGTGTGTGTGTTATTTACGCGGACGATGAACGATCGAGACTTATCGCGACGAGCCCCGCTGTATTTTAATATTCGGGTATTCCGGGGGGCCTTTACGCACACATGTGTGCCTTATGTAATCTAGATCTTTTTTTACGAATCATGCATAAAGATGAGCTTGATCGTGAAATTTTCGTATTCGATTTAAACATTGAAGCATCAATCGAGATAACGTTAATTACCGTAATAAAGTCTATTTGACTGAGCTGGCATCGATGGGGATATCGAGTTCGGATGGTTTCAAAAATGTAATTCTCAACAACTTTTTACTTTGTACAATTTTTGCCGTTTATTAGATAAAATAAAAAAATGTGCTATAGTTATTCACAATGTCTTGAATTGTATTTGTACACAGCTGTAGTGGACTATTGTTAAAAACTTGGTTTATTGTCATATTCAGTCGCAGTAGTTCTTAAGTGTGAGCCTCGGAACAATATTCATGGATTGCAACTCTTGGAAAAGCAGTTTACAAGCATACGGCATGGTGATGGTCGAAACGCACGCACTGGATCGACAACTGTGACAGTAGCCAGTGTAGGCCATCAAGCCACACTTGTTGCACACGTCAACGTCAAAAGCGTCACTCGACAACATTAGTCTCTCGATCAGCATCATGCTGGCTCCGTAACCGATCAGACAATCTCGTTCCATCTCTCCCAATCTCAGACCACCGTCCTTCGATCGACCCTCGGTCGGCTGTCTCGTCAGCACTGCCCTGGGACCGCGTGCACGAGCGTGCATTTTGTCTTGAACCATGTGCTTCAGTTTCTGATAGTATACCTGATGGACAAAATGAATCGTTGATCGTTTATGTATATAGTTACTAACGATGTAAAATTATTAAAATGATTATATATCTTACAGGTCCGGAGTAGATGTAGGCTTGAAGTGGTTCTCCTGTTATACCAGAATAGAAGATGTCCTTGCCCAAGTAATTGTATCCTTGACTCACTAGTTCCTCGCAAACGTCTTCGACTTTTGATCCTCCAAAAGCTGTAAAATTACATTGCAAATTAATTTTTTTTTTAATTTTGTTGAAGATGCGTAGATAAAAACGATGCATACCTGTTCCATAGTGGAATTTTCCTTTGAGTACACCAGCTTTTCCCGCGACTAACTCGATCAACTTTCCGACCGTCATACGAGATGGAAAACCGTGTGGGTTCATGATCATGTCTGGGCAAATTCCAGAGTCATTGAACGGCATGTCTTCTTGCTCGACGATCAATCCTAGACAAATCAAAGGGCGAATGTCAGTACGAGAAATTGAAAAACATCAATGTAAAGAATCGAAACTAATTCGTATTACCCGTTACTCCCTTTTGTCCGTGACGACTACTGAATTTGTCGCCGATTTCCGGTCTCCGCGTTTGTCGCAAAAGAAGCTTGATCAGATACGCGTCCTCAGCATTACTAGAAATCATCACTTTCTCTATGTAAGCTGGCACGGGATTTTTGTACACCAAATTCGCGTTTTTGTACTCCGTTTGCGCTTGACTGCCTGTAGCCACAGGGCCGGTATTCGCCGACGGCGTGGACTTGTTGACCATAACTTTCTTGTTCGAAACCATCTCACCGGGAGCGGCGATACCCTCGCCGTCGATGATATCGTGCTGCCAAATTGGTTTCTTCGTGGTGGCATCTATCGAAGCAGGCATGATCCTATCGCAGGTCTGATTAGCGTACTTTTTCAGTACGCACTTTGCGTTTTTGTACACTAAACATCTACCGTACCCTCTGTCTATCGAGGCTTTGTTCAAAATCAAAGCGTCCTCGATATCGTAGCCACTGTAGGACATAACGGCCACAATCGCGTTCTGACCAGCAGGTAGCTTATCAAAGTTGATAAGTTCGATTGTTTTTGTTTTTACCATCGGGGCGTGAGGATACACCAAGTTGTACATTAGGGTATCAATTCGATTTCGCTGATTGTAGGCTATCGTGCCCATCGCTTGTTTACCCATAGCGCATTGATAGGTATTTCTCGGACTCTGATTGTGATGCGGATAGGGTACGAGACCTGCGCAAACGCCCAGAAGTGTGAAAGGCTCGATTTCTAAATGCGTTATGCCCTCCTTTATATGCGATTCGCTAAAGGCGATGAAGCTATCATTTTCTTCGTTTACATCCAAGTACTCTATCGTTCCGTCGTGTAAAAAGTCCTCGAAGCTTCTGACTCCTTGTTCAAGAAGTTTTATGTGTTCGGCTTTGACTAAGGGTTGACCGTGTTCTACGATGATATATGGCCTGCATAATCTTCCTCCGTCAGAGCTGATCTGTACACATCTGAAATAATACGGCACGAGTGTGAAAAAGTCAATTTTGAGCGGTTTTCATTCAATATTAAGAAGTGGGCATACCTGTGTTGATGTTGTGGGTATATCGACACAAATTGATTGACTAAACCTTTTCTTCTGAGCATACGAAAAACGGTTACTAATCGATAGTAATTCTTAACGATACCCAGAATATTACCATTCAAAAAGACCATGTACACATCTTTGTTATTTATTTCTTCGCCGCCTAAAATATTTACATTTTCAACGCCGAGATTGAAAGCTAGCCTCATAATAGGCTCCTCTTCTATCTCAGTCGTTATGTGGGTCATGAGAGCCAAATTTTTTACCAAACCACAACCCTGTAAACATTTTTTAATTTGATTGGTATTTTAACAATGTCAAATTTATTTTGTAAGATAGCAAATATTTTACCTCTCCTTCAGGAGTATCACTAGGACAGAGCATCCCCCATTGAGAAGGTTGCAACGAACGTGGTCCGGATACTTTCCTAGTTTTTTCAAATTGCGAGTTTACTCTTGTCATCATACCTAGAGCAGAGATATAGGATAGGCGAGAAAGCACCTGCGTAACGCCATGCCTTTCCATTTTAAATCTCTTGATTGTCCAGTTTCCCTATTTTCACAGAAAATTATAAATAAGAATAACGAATTTATATACACGACATCGTCTTTCGAAAATAAAGAGACTTACAGAAGATATTGCAACAGCTAATCCATTTGTAATCGAATCGTGCCTCATATGTTTGACAATATCGAATTGAGCCGCTTTGATCTTCGGTATGTTTTTGTCTGCTATTGTTTTTAGCTAAAAAAAAAAAAACAATAAGTTGTTGAAAATTGCATTCTAAACCTTATAGACAATAAAAAAAATTGGTCACTCACATCCCAGTTAAAACGTTTAAAAAGATCTTCAAACATGAGAGCTAACAATGAACCAGCCAACTCCAATCTCTTATTACCATAGTAATCACGATCATCAACCAACTTTCCATCTGTTTGCGCGATCATAACTTTGCGTACCATCAACGCAAGATATGTGGCTTTCAGTTTAAAATTGAAATCTATTACCTGCCCGAATATACTTTTTATTGAAAAATGCCAATTTTTAATAGTCAAAGTATAAATAGAATAAAACTTACAGGAACATGACTCAGAATATTCGAAGCTAAAACATCTTTCATTTCGTCAGTGATGCTAGACTTGACTACGGTAAAACGCTTTTGTTTTCGTTTGTTTCCCAAGTACCTAAAAATTAAAACACACATCAGCATTTTCATTTACAAGACAGGGCCTGAAGTATTAGCGATTACTTACTTTAGAGCTTGATTTTGTGCAACGATGTTCAGCGCGTGGCATTCTTCTAAACTTGCTCCAATTTTCTTCATAAAGTTCTCTTCTGTGCCAATAAGCTGCACTATTTCTTGATCGCATACGATACCCATGGCTTTGAATATAATGACAACTGGTATGTCCTGCAACATTCGTTACAATTTTAAAGAATCAACCATTAGGATATTTTTGGAGCGAAAATCAATCAAATAATTATATTACTTACATCTTGGAAAATGTTGTGTCGTAAATAATATTTACCAGCCCTACCAATCACATTGGTCTTAGTTTTTCTCTCTTGCGTGGCGCTGTTACACGATGCAACTATGCAGTTCTTATTGTCTTCCTCTAAAATAATTCTGTTCCTGAGCATCTGCTCTTGAATTAAAATGACTTTCTCCTGTCCGTTAATAATGAAGTAACCACCAGGATCATGGGGACATTCGTTCATCTTTGCCAATTCAAAGTTTGACTTTTCAGAGAGAACACAGTTGGAGCTTCTCAACATAATCGGCATCCTAAAAGTACACACGTTTGTTATCACATTCTACAGAGTTTATTGCAATTTCTTACTCACCTGCCAATCAACAAATTGTTCCGAATTATTGGTTGATGACCCCTCATGTATTCAATGTCGACCGTAATCGGTGCGGAGTAATTCAAATCTCTCAATCGACATTCGTGTGGAGTAGTGGGACGAGACACACTGAATCCCTCTTCGATGTCAGGAGTGCCAATGGACACGTTCAAGTACCTAAATTTATGTATTAGAAAAAGAGCACGTTAGTTTATACGCAATCGAATTTCAAGCATCAAGGCAAGACTTACTTGACATAAAACAAAGGATCAGCATCGCTGAGGACCTTCTCGTTGGCTTTAACGATCTTCTTGATCTCCACGTTTATGAAGTAATTGAAGGAATCTATGTGCTGCTTCACAAGACCCTTGCCTTGCAGGAACGCCGGCACGAGTTTCCACTTGTTCTAAGGGCAAGATTTATTTCATTACACACGTGCGGCTTGCACAAAAACAAGGTAGATTTCAAAAGTCAATTATAACCTAAGCACTAACCTCTATGTGATCGACGACTTTGTTGAACTTTTTGCCGTCCATTTTATAAGTGGAGGCTCCGTCGTAATTTTGGCGAGACCCCATGGCGAGGGCCTGATATTTGTTGAACTACTTTGATAAATCGTCAATCTTTCGTCATATTGCGGAGGGAAAAGGGCCGATGTAAACACATGCGCGAGCCGACAATATATATATATAGGTATATCCGTACCTATAACGTGCCGACGTGCCGCATGCCTACTGCTGACTGAGAAGTGAGAAACTTTCGGCCAAATATACCGCCGAGCTCGAGCGGCAGAGCGACCGAAGCGCCGACACTCGGATTAAACACAATAAGACGCGGAACCATGGAATTGGGTTGGATCGATCGGTAAATCGAACGCTGAGACTCGACCGAATATGAGTCAACGCCCGACGGTTATTCCCGGTTCCCCCCCCCCCCCCGCCCCCACTCTTTCGCGCCGTTGAAACTAGATAGATCATTTTCGATGTTTTATCAATTAACCACAATAAATTTTTAAAAATACTTGCGTTAAATTAATTTTTCTTTACAAAAGCTGTAGTTTCTACTTTACTACTTTGGTCTTTGGTCAACATTTTTGTCGCCTGCTTTATTATGAGCTACCGCTAAAAAGCGCCACCTTTATGCTTGGACATACGTATATATATATATATATATATATATAGGTATAATTCGCAGCGTGGCAATAATCCGCCGCATCAGCGCGCCACAAAATTCTATATATAGCTATAGACGAGAATCCAGGAAAGCTGTGGAACGCCGGAACAGTTGCCAAACACTCTTTAAAATCGCGTCTCCTCTCCGGCCGCGCTGAGAGAATGGCCCGAGAGTTGCGAACGTTAATTTTAGGATCATTCGCGTAAAAAGTCGATCAGTCCCAACTGCGTGTGTTTTTGGGTGCGCAAGGGCTGAAATCAAAACGAGAGATAATACGAGTTATCGCAATATACACAGTGTACATACCTATACAACCTCTCTCTCTTTCTCTCTCTGCGTCGGTTCGGTATAGGTCGATTCCAAATTCGAGAGCCGCGAACTTGCGCTTGGCTTTGTTTTTTCCCGAAAATCTTCAAGGACGCGAGTGAGATAGCTGAACAACAGGAGCCATGAGCTCCAATAATTCACAGCCGCTTTTCGCGTGCTCCAGGTGCTTCTCGAGGCATCCCTTCGAGGAATTGTCGCCCGGCCAGCAATTGTGCAAGGTTAGAAAATCAGCAAGTTTCACTTTCAGCCCCCCTCCCTCGACGGCTTTAACCTATTTTCAAGGTTACAACAATTGCGAATGCGTATTTATTTCGTTTGCGGCTTTCGAGGCTCGCAGGGATAGCGAGATTATGGGAAGGGGTGGTTTAGCATTTGTTTTGGATAAAAAGCAATCGTTTCACTAGACTTCGGCAATGATTTTTCCGTTTACTAGTTTGCAAAATTCGATGTGTCTATACAGGTACGTTACTGTCGATATATACGTATGCGACGTGAGAGAGCCCGCTATTTTTGTACTGTTTGTCAAAAGATTCTTTAGTTTATGTGGTATATAAGACGAATGATTGTATAATTGTTTATCACAGTCGTTGATCTATTATGGATTTTGACGTTAAAGTTCAACGATACATTGTATGTCATGTTCAATACCTTTCCTCAAAAAGTTAAATTATTTATACAGGAATGCAGAGGAACGTATCCCGTGGTCAAATGTACATACTGTAGGTCTGAATTTCAACAGACTGCGTAAGTATCCCTCAGAGTGCGAAAATACCAATTCGATAAGTATTGCAGTTTTGAAAATCATCGTGCTGTGCTCTCTTGCAGGAAAGGAAACACGAGTGCGATATGCAAAAAATGCGAACAAAACGTCAAAGCATATGGAAAGCCTTCGGCTTGCGAGTACTGCAATACCATAGCTGCGTTCATCGGAAGTAAGTGCCAGAGATGTACAAACTCGGAGAAACGCTATGGCCCACCTGTTACCTGCGAGCAGTGCAAGCAAAAATGTGCCTTTGACAGACATGACGAAGACAAAAAAGTAATAATGACTCTTCTAAGTGAAAGTAGATTTCAATGTCAAATATTTCTGGAGTACTAATTTTTTATCACTGATTTTCAAGGTCGATGGCAAACTGTTGTGTTGGCTGTGCACGTTATCTTACAAGCGTGCACTCGCCAGAACAAAACAGTCCGAGTCCGATAGGAAAGCCCATTTGAAAATGGTTCAGCAGCAAGCTGCAAAGCATAAAGAACAAAAGTAAGAGATTCATTGCAATTGCTGGCTTCTACTGAGATTGCTTTACAAATTTCACTACGTCACCTTTGGTACATTATAGGCTGAAGGGTCACAATAAGAGGCCACATAGAGTAGACGTCACAAAGCTTCCACCACAACCCGAGTCAGGAGATAGCAATGGTCCTACACCAGTTAAGGCAGCCAGGATGGCTGGCGTGCACGATCCTCACGATCCTAATATTTCCGACCACGTAGTTGCTGTTACATCGCTGAAAGAAAAGATAGCTAATCTGCAAAAACAAATTTCCGTAAAAGACGGACAGCTTCTCGCTAAAGAAAAGCAGGTAGAGTATTTTTGTGATACTTTACGAAAAAAAAAACAACTATTGGCTCTTTTACTATACAGTGGAATTTTTTTGCTTCTCAGATAACGGAACTCAAGGCGAAAAATTTCACCTCCGAGTCGGAGCTGCGTAACAAAATGAAAACTTCAGAAAAGGAGTATGAAAATAAAATATCAAATATGCAGCACAAAATTTCGAATTTACTGAAAGAAGTGGCTTCTTTGTCAAAGAGTACAAAACGTGATAGATTGTCAATCACGAAGAGTGAAGCAGGGACCAACAGTGGAAGTGGAACTGACAGTCCTGTACCTTGATGAGGTGAATGAAGCATACGTTTAAACCGAGTGCGAAAAATTTATCATAGTCTGTAAATTGTATCTCTTTGATTCTAGGGTGTTGGTCAGCTGTATCAACATTGCATACTCTATGTCCAGATACACTTGGCATACGTGGTCATGAAATAGCAAATTGTTTCCAATCAGGAAAAGAAAAAAAAATGTATTATTTTTCTAATTACATTATACATATGAACTATCAATTGTACTGTAAACTGCGCAAATCATTTCTCGCCCTCCTACCACGGGCGACAAATGAATTGCGACCCTAATTTTGCTAAATTAATTAGCATTTGTTTTTATGATTTTTTTCTTTTCTATGTGTACACTACGTTTCCGCAATCCAAAACTCTATATACAGTATAATATATAACGCTAGGCCGATATTCAATTCTTTTTGTATTTGTAAAGAAAATGTAAACTGTTATAATTCCATTAAGAAACCGATCAAGTCTTTCCACAAAGAAAATAAATTTTACGAAAATAGCAGTCGCTCCGAACGAAGCCGTAATTCAGTTAGAAATTTAGAACGTCAATGTAGTGATGATTACTGACGCGTGTTTGTAATTAAATGCGAGGAGCGACTGCTATGATATTTTATTATTTATAATTGTAAACGTCGACACACCAACACCATGGTGATTGTAGAAAAATTTGCAATAAAAGTATGAAAAAAAAAAAAAAAAAAACGATTGACCGATGAATCTTTGAACGATCCCGTATACGCAAATCAATGCATAGGCACAGTCTCTTGAAACGATTGCTACAAGTGGGGTAGAAGGGCACATGAAGTAAGACACAAGTGTAAATATCCAACAGCCATATATTTATTCTGTATTTTTAAGAAACAAATGCTAAATTGAGCATTACCTATTTCATAATTATAATGATAATAAATGCGTAACAATTTATTATTTACGAAGTATAAGGATAATTAACATTTAATTTATAGTCGTTTAAATACGAAACGTGCGCGTGCACGCGATGTACGGTACAGCGGTAGTTTGTTTGTTTGTTTTTTTATGAATGTTGTTGTTGTTGTTGTTGTTGTTGTGGTTGTTCAATTTTCTCAATTACCTCTTATCGTTTTCATCATCGACTCGAGAGACAATAAAAACTAAATATTGCTTGTCCGTTGCCGAGGCTTGCTATAATTCGCTTCCTCGCATCTCAATTTTCACCATCATCGGTATTCGATCGATGACTACTTTCAGTATAATATTATCGCATTACAATATCATATTATTTACAATGAAAATCACCCGTCTCGCTCTTTCGTGCACTTCTCTCTCTCGATTATCTCCGAAATCCCCTTTCGATTACACTGCTTTTCTCGACACACGTCTCTGCGCATAGGCAAGGCCGGATTTATACATAGTGATAACCGCTCGTCGGAGTGTCGCCAAGGGCTTCGAGGATTACTATTTCCGTTACTGTTATATCAGCAGTCTTTTGATTGATCGTACGCGATTGTATTGACGATGTTTTGTGTAAGAATATACGAGATGTCCGTTCGCTCGACCCTCGAAGCGCAGTCTTTGTTCATATCCGAGTATTTAATTTGCTTCGAGGGCAGGCGGACGGGGCGATTTTCAAAAAATCAGTACTTGCTCGGCGTGTGGAGCAGCTTTGAAATTCGCCTGTGTGTGTGTGTGTGTGTATATGGAATGCGTAAATGTTACACCCTCGGCGACGCTCCGAACAATGATTAATCCGATTACAATGTACAAGCACCTATAGTACCGTTGTCTGTTTCTTTTTGATGTTCCACTCGTTATTATTATTTTTTTTTTTTTTCTCATCGAATCGTTAATCGCTCGCGCACGCTAATTAAGTAAAATCTCTCCCTATTTATGCGAAAAAGAAGAACGGAAAGAGTCGTCGCTATTTTTATTATACTGCGTTATTACATCGTATTATAAATAGGTATATTGCTTGGAATGCAACTCTCGTCGTTACAGAATCTTCTCTCGTCCTTACTTTATTATTAATTATTATATATAATTATGTATAGTCTTTTTTGTCCCGCTTTTATGTCCGTATGAGTGTGTGTGTGTGTGTATTTTCTTGAGAATATCGTTTACGTCTCCTTTATATTCATGAGTAAATGAAAAAAGTCACGATATAGTCGCTGTCGAAGAATATATCGTTATGTATATACTTTCTTTTCCGAAACGATAATTATCTGTATGTGTGTCTCTTATTATTCATATGAGAAGCTGTACGTGAGATAAAAAGTGTCTGTGTGTGTAATCGATGTATAGAATCGTCCCCCAAAAGTCTCGTGTATAATGTATGCTATATATTATATTATGCACTTATGTAGCTTGAAATACTGCATCGAAGTTCGAGTATACAATATAGTGTATAAGATTCTTTCTCTCTCTCTCTCTCTCTCTTTCACTCTCACTCTCTCTTAAAAAAGAAATAACAAAAGTCTCGCCGCCGCGTCTCGTTACTCTCTGTTTCGTCAGACCGTTTCTTTAGAAGAAAACTGAATATATTCTCTGAGTATTATAATTGTGTGTGTGTGTAAATCGAAAGGAAAATACGAAGAATATTTCTCTCGCTCTCTTATGTATAAATATATCGTCGTACAAACTGGAAAAGTATAATATCAAGTTCCTCTCAAAGTGTCAATCTGTGTGTGTGTGTGTGTGTGAGTATCGTGTCTCTTATAGAAAAATATATACGCAACCGGTTCCGGCGAAAACAAAATCGCAGCCGCCCTGTATACTGTAACGAGCTACACTCATCGTATCCTATATATCCTTTAAAAATCCTCTTCCACTAACATCGCGCGTGTGTGTGTGGTGGGCTACGTTCGAAACGACATCTCTCTCTCTCTCTCTCTCTCTCTCACTCTCTCGAGGTATATTTATTAACTTCTTTTTTTTTAAAGCTAATGGAAGTATACATATTTATATATTACACGCGCGAATTTTTTATTTTTTAAACGACGTTTCGGAGCAAGGCTCGACGATTTTTCCTCTACGTGCGCGTGTAGAAGCCTCGACGACGAGTGTGTGTGTGTGTGTGTGTGTGTGCGTGTTTGATGAGATGCGTATATAATGTTTTTTTGATTGATATACATAATAATATGCGCAAGCGACGATGGACGTTTGATTAGCTGCCGATGATTATGATTGTGTGGGTGTTATTGTGATGGGGATCAAACATCGCTCCGAAACGTGACGAAATAAAAAAATTGAAAATTCGATCGCCGAAACTTAATTTATAAACCTTATACGATAAGAATTTGTGCGAAGTACTCTCGTGTCACCTTTTTTCTTTTTTTCTTGAAAAAGAAAGGACCCATGCACGCTCGTTTGCCAATTATAAACGATCAATTATACGTATACAGCAATTTTTTTTTTCTTCTAATTGACTCGAATCCAGGTTGAAAGTAGTCCTTGCATATGAGTTATCGATCGTTACGATACGCCAAGGATCTCGATTATTCGAAGGAAAATCAATCGACCGATTGTTTTTTGATAAAAAAAAAAAAAAATAATATATATAACGAACAAAAGAAAATACAGCTGCGTTCTTTTGACTAGCTTCGCCGCAAGGACTACCCTAACCGTTCGCTTCACCGCACATACGCACACACACACATACACAATACGAACGCAGCCTACCCCGTTCTTCTCTCTTATTTTTTTTTTTTCCGTCAATTTTCTCATCGTTTTTTTCTATAATCTCCTCTCTCGCACGAAGTATACTTGCATCTCCTCTCACTCGTTTATAAATTAGAGCATATTAAGTTATGCCTTGAGTTTATCGATTAATTAATAGTAATGTTAGTATTTACAGGTACAGGTCTCGCATAGTTGCAGTCGTGTCGTCACTGGTTTTTTTTTTTTTCCTTTGCAATCGCTCAATCGTCTCTACTCGACTATAATACCCGACGGACGCCGACAAATCCGCCTTCTCGTTCTCCTCCGCGTCTCTTCTCCTCCTTTTCCGAGGAGAAGCGACATTTCGCGCGAGTTTCGCGTGATACATATACATCATATGTAAGGTATATAGGCGAGGTCGTAAGGCGTGGAGATGTCGCTCCTCGTCTCGGTTGTGCGAGTTGGCGGCTGTATGTAGTGGCTGCGTTTGCGTTGAAAATCGTTCGTTTTGTTTTCTTTCAGTTCAGACTTGAGATTGGGCTGTTTATCGTATAACGTTAGGTATAGGAAGAAGTTGCGTTAATTTTAAAAGGGGGGAGGGGGGGGGGCGATCGGCAAGAGGCGCGCAACTTTTAAGTACACTCGATTATGTGCGGCTGCGATGTCTCTATGACGCTCGGCCTGCCGACCGAGTTCTCGAGGTTGTGCAGAGAGGTGGGCATGTTTCCTGTAACAACGAAATCACGATCGTTATAGCATCGGACTTTTCGTCGCTAGGTCGTAAGGTCGAACCTGAAGTAAAAAACGTAGAGGCGACTTACCGACATTCATGTCGGGGCCGTACTCGTAGTAGGTGGGCGATCCAACGGCCGTCGCGAGGGCGAGTTCGTCCTCGATGTTGTTAGGTCGACAGCTGGTCGTCTTCCAGTGCGTCCTCAGTCCCGAGGCGCTGATGTACTTCTTGTCGCATACCTGACAGGTATAAGGTCGCTCGTTCGTGTGTAGCCGCTTGTGCAGCTTCAGGTGCACGAACTGAGTGAACTTGGCGGTGCACAGGTCGCAGGCGTAGGGCTTCTGACCCGAGTGTAACCGCAGGTGCGTCTTCAGGTTTGACGTCGAGCTGAACCTCTTCTTGCAGATGTCGCACTGGTGAGGTTTCTCGCCTGTTTTCGGGGGAAAAAAACAAAATTCAAGGTTACTCTATACGATATAACGGACATTTCGACGAATGATCGATCGGACTTACCCGTGTGAACGAGGTGGTGCTTCTGGAGGTGAGCCAGCTGGGTGAAGCTCTTGGTGCAGACGTTGCACTTGAAGGGCCTCTCGCCCGAGTGCGTCCTCAGGTGTACCTTGAGGTTCGACAGCTGTCCGAAGGTTTTCCAGCAGACGTTGCACTGGTAGTGCATCTTGCCGTCCTTCTTCTTCAGCGGGTACGGCAGCGACCTGTATCCCCTCGAACTGGCTTGAGAGTTGGGGCTGAGGGATCCGCTTTGCGAGCAGGCGTGTTCGTCGGGCGACATGGAGCCGACCGGCGAGTAGCGATGCTGCGGGTGTCCAGCACCGCCCAGGTGTAGGTTGTGAGTTCCGCTGATCAGTTCCCTGTTGCCGTCCACCAGCTGCAGGGTCGACGAGCTGCTGGGCATCTGGTTGCTGCTGCTGGCTTCCGCTCGACTGCTGCCTCGTTCGGCCTGGTTGCTGTAGAGTATGGCCTCGGGTGGCGGCGGCGAGTAACCGGAACAGTTGATGGACAACGGCGACACGAGGCTGTGCTGCTGTTGGGGTTGCTGCTGGCTGTAGAGGTTGGCGTAGGGGTAGGGCGAGTGGATGGGCGAGAGCTGCTGCTGCTGGCCCAGGTACTCGCTGCTGCCGGAGTAGAGGATCGTGCTGGTGGGCTGGGCCGCGCTGGAGCTGGAAGGTAGCCTCGAGGGCGACGGGCTCTTGGTCTTCCGCTTGTTGAGGTTGATGGTGTTGTTGGTACTGCTCGTGGGCGAGGCGCAGGTGCTCGAGTGCAGACCCGGACTGCAGGCCTGTTGCGGCTGCTGCATCTGAGGAACTGCACCGCCGGTGCTGCTCGTCGGTAGGAGGAGTGTGCTGGAGGTGGCGTGACAGCTGCTCGGCGAGTGTAGACTCGTGCTACTGCTCGCCGGTTCCGTCTGCATGGGCAGATTCGAGCTCGAGTCGGGACTGCAGGGCAGGATGTTGCTGTAGCGGTGGGACTTTTTGTACGAGTAGGCCATCTCCGTGGGGCTGGACGGCGAGGGCGTGACCGAGTCGGCGACGGGCTGGTGATGCTGCTGGGAGCTGTTGTTGTTGTTGTTGCTGTTGTTGTTGTTGTTGTTGTTGCTGTCCGTGTTGCGCAGCAGGATGTTCTCCAGGATGGAGGAGCTGGGGTTGCTGACCACTCCGTAGGGCCTAGGGGGACTGTGACTGCCGAGAGCCCTGGCCTCGGACTCGTAGTAAGGTTTGGCGCTAGGTTTCTCCGGGCCGAGCATCTCCTCGGGCGTCGGCGTCGGCGTAGGCGTCGTCGTCGTCGTCGTCGTCGTTGCCGAGGCGGTGAGCAGCAGCACCGTCTTCTGGGGCTCGGGCGTGAGGGGCCGACTCTCGATCTCCGGCTCCGAGCTCTTGTACGTCCTGAGCATCTTGATCTTGACCTTGCGGTAGTCGTTGCGGGCCAACGCGCTCTCGTGCTTGAGGACTGGCGTGGGGGGCGGTAGCTGGGCTCCGAGCTTCGAGTTCTTGTTGGAGAAGTCGAGAACGTAGTTGCTCTCGGAGTCGGACTCGCTGCTCTCCTCCGGAGGGGTGAGGATCTCGTCGTGGTAGCCGTTCGAGTGGTAGCCCTCGTCCGACCTGACCGAGGCGTCGGTCGGTGTCAGCTGGGAACGCCTCTCGTATATCACAGACTCCTTCGTGACCACCTCGATCGCCGGGGGGATGTCGACCACTGGAAGCGCTGGTGTCGACTGCTGCACCTGTTGACCTGCGTTTCGAGAAGCGTTTGCTCGTTAGGTATCGTTAGGTATATCATTAGGTTTAGAAAGAAGCGATTGTTGTAACCTCGACTGCGCGCAACACAGCGATCGGTACTAATCCTCTACTTTTTTTTCTTTAATTTCAGAAATCGGACTTACGGATCTTCTGAAGCATCTGCTCGCCCGTGACCGGATGGTTTAGCCTCTCGGCGAACTCCCGGCAGTACCAGACCAGCAGCTCCTGATTCGCGTCGATCTCCTTGACGGTGTAAAAGTAAATGTTCATCTGCAGGACAAAGAGACGAGAGTTATTTTTCCGTTCTATACTATTCGAAGGATCCTCTATCTATATCATCCTGTGCCTCACCTCGTACTGGCAGGCTATCAGGTTCTGCGACTCGGACGAGTAAGCCGGGTTGACGTAGCGCATCCAGTTGGCCTTCTGCACGTCGAAGCCATCGATGTAGTAGAAGAGTTCGTTGTCCTTGCCGTAAACCTGGGAAAGATCTCAGCGTCAGAAAGACGTTCCCTCGGCGGAGCTGCAGGATTAGCCAAGTGGAAAAAGCAACTCACCCTCCAGAAGTACTTCCTGTCGGTGTCGGGCGGCACCGAGTCCTTCGTGTAGATCTGTCCGACGAAAGGTCCGAACCTCGTGCCTTTGGGTATGCGGTCGGTGCTCCAGACGCCGAACGCGGTGTTGAGCGAGGGCTTGAGCACGAGGTTCCTCGGTAACGAGGCCTCCGCTCGGTTAGGCTCGTTCGGCGCGGTCGGAGTGTCCGGCGCTATGTAGTTGACCTTCTGCTGGAACTCCTCCTCCCTCAGCGTCGTGTAGTCCCAGTCGCCGGTCTTCATGTTTCACTGCAATCACGCAAAGTCGGACATCCTCTTTAAAGCAGGCTTATGTCATCCCGACCCTCGACAATATCGCCAGCCGCGTCGAGGGGACGCCCAAACCGATGGCGAAAGCTGTACCGAGGGTTCATCGCACCCCCGCGCGGCGGATCAAGGGGTGGAAAAATGGAAAGTAGAGGTGGCAGCAGCAGCAGCAGCTATAGGCCAATCGGTACAAGCGAGAGGGAAACAGAGAGAGAGAGAGAGAGAGAGAGAGAGCTGCTGCGCGCGGGGCTGTGTACAGTGAGAGTAAAAGCGGGGGAGGGAGTGCAACGCTGCACACGCGAAAGTGAAACCCGTCCGTGCATTGATCGACTGCTATGCAGGGGCGGCGGTGGTACGTGTACCCGAGGGCTGCGATGTGGTCCATCCGCGCTTTCTTTTTTCAACTTTCCTCACCTTTCTCTGTCTATATCTCGTTGATATATAAGAAAAACACAATCGCTCTCTCTCGGTAAAATTACGTAATCCTGTGGTTCTTCAGCGACACCGGGACACGCGTCGACATCTCGATGACGCTTCCGGCTAGCTCTGGCAGCAGAACCGGATAGAACAACGAGTCGCCGGTCATCTCCCTCCTCCTCCTCCTCCTCAGCATCCCGGGGACATGGCCCTCGTTGATGTATACCCCGAAAAACGATCCCGCGATCAGTCGAGCTAAGCACACACTCACGCACACACGCGACTCGTTGAGTATCAGTAGAAAAAGGAGCGTCCGGTCCGGCGGATGGCACACTGATGACGGAGAGTCGGGGAGCGCTAAGGCAGAGCTACCTGACCTAGCTCAACGTTCGCGAGCGCCGCGCGCCTGCGCGTAGCTTCAGCCCTCTCTCTCTCTCTCTCTTTCGCGTACTGCATCGCTGGCTGCGCTTTCGATCGACCCGCTATACCCTCTCTCGCTCTCGTTTTCCTGAGGGTCTCAGTCTGTCCGACGGATTATCTTGTCGTATGCGGACGCGAAAAAAAAAAAAGAAAGAATCAGTCGGACTAGACTCGGTTCGTACTACTTGTCGGAAAACGCGCGCGCGCGCGCGCGATCGGCCACCTCGATTTCACAAAGTCACGGCCGACGAGGACACTGTCCGTGCGCGCTGCTGGAAGGAGAAACACACGCTCGCGGAAAAGGGAAAGAGAGAGAGAGAGAGAGAGGTTCTCCGTTAGAGAAGAATTTCCGCGAGCGCGAATCGCCGCGCGCGACTACTAACCCAGATACGCGCGGCCCGGGGTCGTTGATCTCTCTCTCTCTCTCTCTCTCTCTCTCTCTCTCTCTCTCTCTCTAGTGAGAAGAGATGAAAGAACGCGCACCGGTTTTTCTCGTGGAAAAGAGCGCTCGAGGTCGGTGAACTCCGATATATTTTGGTTTCGTTCGGCTGAAATGAAGAGTGAGAGGTTCTTCTTTTTTTCTCGTTAAGGGCTTTTCAAAATTTCCTCCGAGTCCCACTTTTCTTTCCCACAAGCTTCGAGGTCGCGTCCTTTCTCTCAGCGCTGTAATCCGTCATAGAGCGCGCTGTAGCTGCCCCCGTTTTTCGCGAACTAACGGCGCGTCGTATAATGCATTTCTAGCGCGCGCGCCTCGAGGAAAAGTCGCGAAGCTATATGGTAGAGGGGGAACAGTTCGAATGCAAGTGAATCGAGCTGCGAGGACCGCTCTTCGAAGAGGAAAAAGAAGAAAGCCACGAGAAAGATCGAAAGAAGGTCTCCGGCGGTCATTGTCCCACTTGCTGGTATAACCGACGACGACGACTTCTTCTTCTCTTCTTCGCACTTTGCGCGAAGCTATATCGAGGTTATTGCCACGCGTGTGTAACGCACACGCTGCGCGAATATCCGATATGCGGAACGAAGGTGCGACGGGTTCGTTGAACTTTGCTTGGATGATAGCTTTTTTTTTTTTTTTTACACGAATTTTTGCAAACGAGATGACGTAACGAGGACATTAGCATCGGATTCTATATTCAAATTCGAACGGCTATAAATACACCTTTCGGATCCGAACTATTAAGTCATCGCGCACGACTACATTATACTCTCAAGGGCAGAGAGAGAGAGATCCTCGCGAACACGTTTCGCACAGGTGCGACGACCCGAAATATCAGCCTTGAGGCCGATGAACCCGCGCGTGCAAAAAACGAACGAGTCTAGCCGATCTCGCGCGTGTGTGACCCGATTTTTTACCCGTCGTCCGGCTATCGGTCTCTCTCGCGCAACAACGAAAGTACATCTCCGAGAGAGGTACATCGTCCTCTCGGGGTCAGTGACCCCGAGGCGCTGCATAACCCATTTTGTAACGGCACGCGCTTATTATCAAGTTGACATACGAGCTTCGAAAGAAGATAATCGCGCAAGTAGGCAAAGTTCACCCATTGCGAAAGAGATGAAATAACCCGGGGTAAAGATATCGCTTCCGCGTTCGAGCCGCGCTACTCTTACTTCAGCGGCCGCCGACATAGACCTCCCAATGTCAATGCCAGCGAGTCAGCCTTTCACCTTATATAATGCGCGCGTAGCGTTGAACTCGGTCGTCCTGCTTACCGCGCGACTATTTTTTTTTTTTTTTTTGTTTTTCCTCGTGATCATTGCGTTTTTAAAAAAAAAAAGGGTAAAAATCGAGCCTAAGAAGGAGACGGGTCGGTGAAGCTTCTCTCGGGCTCGGGTACGTATAGACGCGAAGAGAAGGGAAGGGAATCTTGGACTTTAGCAGTGAGAGGCCGCCGGCGCGTCAATGTAGAACGGTCATTGACTCTTCTCTCTCTCCATTGTCGATTCGCCATTTCTTCTTCGCTTCCTTGTTACCTTCTTCTTCTTCTTCTTCTTCTTCGTCGCTATCCGCGGCGAAACTGAAATTGCTTTCGTTAAAAGCTCCATCGCGTTCGCGCGAAAACTCGACAGAACTGGAGGTGCAACGACCGCTCCAATATGTATGTAAGCGGCGAGTGCCGCGATACCGTTATGTCACATTTGTACACACCTGCGCTCGCTCGGGGAATTCTCTCGAAATTTAAACGCTTCGTTTTAGAAAACGAGAGCCCATCATCCTTTCAAAGGGGGAAGGGTTGAACGAGAGACCGGATAAGCCAGCGGAATATATAACGGCGTTTTTTCGAAGCCGAAGCTACAGATAATCGCTCGCGAGCGCTGGTGTACAACGTACGAAGGTCAACGTCCTTTTTCGACCTTATACGCTCGCGTTGGCGCTCCTCTCCTCTCCTGCGCTCGAGTTCATCCTCTCGCGGCGTTACGTCAGTCCTCGGAAATCAAGGCCGAGGGAAAAGTCGAGAAACCCGAGCAAAGTGGAGCAGGTAAACAATGCGTCGGTTGTTTTTTTTTTTTTTTTTTTTTTTCGTTTAAACGAAGATGTCGCTCACCTTGCCGAGATCGCCGGGGTACCCAGGTTGCTGCTAGCTGTCTTTTCGCTCGAGTTGCCTTATCTAGTGGAAGCGCAGGTGGTCCATTATCGCAGCCCAAACGGCTGCTCTGTATCTTCGGGTCTCTCTCTCTCACACACACACGAGTAGAGACAGAGAATATATAACGCACTCGAAGGGTATCCGCACAATCGTGCAGTGTATCCGTTTTCTCTCCGTATCACACACTCGCGAGACACAGGACGATAAAGCTGAAGAAACGAAGAGTCTATAGTAGTATCGTCCGCTTCTCTCGCGCGGCTCGTGTTTTCGTGGGGACCGCGTGCTTCGTACTGAGGCCCCGAGTATACAGAGGTAAAGCCGAGAGAAGCATCGCCAGCGCCGCTCTCAGGTAGTAGTAGAGAGAGAGAGAGAGAGAGAGAGAGCAATGGCCACACGCTCCTTCGTGCTCCTCCGCTTCCCTTCGTTCGTCGCGCTTCGTCGTTCTCTCGCGCACACAGCGCAGTTGCGCGTGTATACCTGTACACGCGCACACACGGGAGGGAAGGAGAGCGAGAGGCCGGCGCAGTTCAACATTCCCCAGCAGGAGTATACGCAACGGGACTTCTTCGTCGCTGATGGTTACTGACCTCCGAAAATTACTGCATATAGGAGTTTAGAGGATAGCGATGAAGATACGATGAAGAAGAGACTCGATTTATAGATCTCTTCGCAGCTCGAGACGCGAGATCGAGTTCGATGCTCGTTCGTTGCTCTTTCCTCTTCTTCTTCTTCTTCTTCTTCTTCGTCGCGTATGGGTGATTGGCCGCTCTTCTCTTTCCGTTTTCCTTTCCCTTTCTCTCCGTCTCTCTCTCTCTCTCTCTCATCTACGTTTTCTGATTTTCTCCCCGCGTTCTCTCTTTCTCTCGAGGCTTCGATTTTCGAAAGTATATATACACATCGTTGTTTCGACCAGAAGAGGAAAGACCCCCCAAGTGAGGATCGTTTACCGGCGTTTTCTGATTCATCGCGGATTTTACCCGCCCGGCTTTCACTCGGTAGCTCTGCGTATTTTCCTTGGACGTGGCCTAGATCTCGGAAATTCGGTAATCGGTTAGTCCACCCGTACCGATCATCAACAACAACAACGACGCATATACTCTCAGGCTGGCATTGACCCTCCATGTATATATAACATCGCTCACTCGCCGTTTGCCTATGCAGGCATCGCATATATAATGCAACAATCTCAGCGAAATGGATTTAAGGTCACACACACACGCGCGCGCGCTCGTGCAGGAAAGGGGGTCAGTGATAGAGCTGCTGCTCGCGAGCGGCGCTATCACTGCGAAAACTCGCTGGAGCCTAATTCGCGCGAGCTATATTGGAATCCGTGTTTCTTCTGGAATAAATCATTTAACGCGCGTGTATACTGGAGAAATTTTCGGCGGTGATAATACCCGCGTGCGGCGAACGCTCTCGGCGCTTCTGCGCGGGCGTTAAAGTCTCCGAGGCTACGCATTCGATCCCTTCTACGCGTACTGTATTATACCCGTACAAGAGCGAATCTTGAAATTTTTAAATGCGAAAACCGGAATTGGAAAAAAAAAAGAATAAATTTCAGTGCTGCTGGGTTAAAAATGATTGTCGCATAGACTTGAAGATGGTTAAAAACATGGTATATGGTATATATGTGACAACGATAATGATTTTTAACTATTTTTAACTCACCAGCCCTCAATGTTAAATTGCCAAGAGAGAATTTCAACGGAGGGCCCTCCGTTGTTTCCACTCGCTCAAAAGCGCGATTTTTCACGAGTAGCTTTTACTCTCGTTAAACCGAGCCTCTAACGATATATCTCTCTCTCTCTCGAAAAAAAAACACGTTCTAAAATCTATTTCCAAAGCGCTGTACAATCGGTATACAGTCTCCTGTACAAGGTGTTCCGAGAACTTTGACACTCGGCGGTCAACGCACTCGGCTGAAATTTCACACACACACACACACACACAGCATCATCGGCTATTAGCGAATAGGTCCGGCGAAGGCGCTTTTTGCGCTAGCTTCGTCTGGAATATAAAAGTCGCTTTTTTTTTGTCTATGCTATACACGACGGCGGGCAGATGTTATCTCCAGGCGCGCGCAAGAAAGAGCATCGAGGAAGAGGGAGAAACGTCATTAGAGGAGAGCCGCGGAGTCCGTGAAGCGCGTATTATGAGAAAAGCACCCGGAACCATAGCGAGGCTCTATGTGCGATAGTGTAAAGGGGGAGAGGAGTGTTGCCGAGAACAATGCTGTAATGCGTGCCGTGCCAAGCGTGCTAGTGGAGTTTATCGCTATTTAATAGCGAATATATAGTGATTGTATTAATTTTTTTTTTTTTAAACAGTTCGCTTATATGTACGATGACCGGTCTTTTATCCCTCATTCTCTATTACGATTTTGGAGAAAACAATAAGGTTATTTATATTATACAATTTCCTCATTCTTGTACTTTTGTGCGTTTAAAAAAGGTTTTAAAAATCATGCCCGTCTTCCCTATTTCGCCAAATAAATAAGAGTTTAAACATTACTAATAAATTCGATAACAACGCTCAGCTAAACTTTCTACCAGGGAAGTGCATCTGGTTTGCGTGATTTATCATCGAGTTTCCGAAAAAAAAACCTCGTAATCGTAATCCCAACGCTTACGCACTTTTGCATAATAATCGACCTCCACACACACGCGCGCGCACACATCATAGACTCTCTCGCGCGGGGGCAGAGCGATCAGCTATAGAACACCTCTCGCGCGCGAGAGAAATGTCCCGAGCGCGCTAAGCGGAACGGAACGAAGTGCGCCGCTGGTTACTGACCTCTCAAAGCACTCTCTTACGCTTGCACTACTTACACTAACTCGCCGGAGAAATGCTCTCGAACGATTCTCCTTATACCTTTACCTTCACCTTGCGCTGCTGCAATGCGCCGGCAGAGCGCTGACTCTCTCGCGGTAACTGCATAATACAGGAAATGTATGTATATATATGTACGTAAGTGCAATGCCCTTTGCGCTGCTGCGAAACACTGTCGTTCAAAAATTCAATCCTAAGTGTAACACACGTTTTGGCAATCAGTCCCCTGCGCTGCATAGATATATATATATATATATAGTCGTTCACCTCTGAAAATCTACTACTGTTGCGTGCGCGGCTGCACTAGTTCTCGCTCTCTTGCGCGAAAAGCGTCCGTAGAGAGAGAGAGAGAGGACACTATAACCGTTACACACAGACGGTTTCGCGTCTGCGGGGACTCCTACGATTTCTCGAGAGCGAGCAAAGTGGCACACGCAATGCGTAAGAGTTGATTTTTTTATTTTTTATTTTTTCGCCGAGGGGTCGACGACCGTCCAGCTAAACTCTCTCGAGGATCGAATCGCCCTTTCGTAGTCGTATACAGGAGGAAAAAAAAAAAAAAAAAAAAGAAAAAATAAGCTACGATGAAAAGGGAAATCCAAGAGGGAAGCGTTGCGTTAACGGTACTCGCGCTAGACACTCTTACTTTTTCGGCGGACGCGTGTGTAGGTATTGTATAGAGGTACCGTAGGGCCGATTGCGAGAGCAGCTGCCCTAATAGCTCTGCGCTAACGGGACTTTGCTTCCTTTTCTTTCGCGTCTGTATAAGCGATCAGCGATCGGTTATGTCGGGAGGAGAAAATCCATTAACGGCTCATCAATGAGTCCGACTAATTATATATATCTTTCCCCCGAAGAAAAAATAAAAAAAGCGCAACTCGAGAGAGAGAAAAGGAGAAAGAGAGAGCCCCGATATACCGTCGCACTTGAAAAGGAAACCTCACGTGACGCATTCGTTTTTATCCCGCGTGTGTGTAGCAGCAGCGCTTCGGGGCCGGCTCGATGTTCCGCATAGGAGACGTTGACCCTCGCTCGGGTTTACGCTATATAGCTTATACTTACATTCGCGTAAACAAATCCGCTTCTAACGGTAAGCGAGAGCTATTGCGACAAATGTGGGGCCCCGAGCCGATGCTGTTTCTTTATGTAATTGTGCGTTTTGCGAAATTTGAAGGACGATTTTTCCCCGCTTCTCTCTTTCTTCACTATATATGTATATATATACGTCCAATCCGTGAGGGAAAGACCTAGTTTGCAGGTAGAACGCGTTGCAGTCAACGGCACTAGGTCACGCATTGCAGTTCCTTAACGCGCCGCCACGCGCATACGCAAACGTGCGCCGAGTCCTCCCCCTCGTTTCTTCTACGCGTATCTATTTCCTCGATAGGAAAAATGAAAAAAAAAAAAAAAAAAAAAAGGAGGAGGCGTTTATCGGAGATTCTCCACTTTCGTTATACCGATCGCTGCCGGACGTTGAACCGTAGAGTGTCCTCTTTCGTCAATCGTATTAACCATTTTTCACGCTATATTTCACGTCACAGGCATTCCGATATCGTATAACATCCAGATCGAGAACATAATAGTTATATGGCAAGAGTGCGCGAGAGGCCATTGGCCGAGACCTTGATACTCGCGTCGCTTCGTTCCGGGAGAAACTTGGGAGTATAGCGCACTTCTAAGCAGTTGGAGAACGCGAGTAAGAGTGCAAAAATACGCCGCGCGCTATTGTGTTCGGCGAACTTTATATATATCGCAGGTGGGCGGCAGGTGACGTAATCCCTGTTATTCGTCTTATGGAACAGAGATAAAGTTAAGTAAGTTAAGTACAAACATAAGAACCGTGTCCGTTCCCTATTGCGTTTTTATCACAGATCGATAGAAGATCCAGAAAAAAAAAAAAAAACATGTATATAATATCCAATCGAAACACTTTCGGTATTCGACTGCGCTGCAAAACGTTACCCGCACACGGAGAGCGAAGATAGCCGTTCTCTCCTACATAACGGGCCGATATTACCTCTCGTCGCGGCGCGTGCAGGAGTGAAGCGGCGCAAGCGAGCACGAAAACGAGCACTCGAGAGAGAGAGAGAGAGACTCTCGGGGGCAAAGCTTCGAGCTCGTGATAACGGTATCGGGTATATACTATATATATATATATATACACAGCTAGTGTCCATTTGCTCGTCGTTTCCTTCGAGCTGAAGCTTCTTTGCATATTATACGTGTCGTCGGCCTCTTCCCTTTCGACGGGGCTCTGGACGGACAGAAGCGGGTTATTTATTTATTTTTTTCAGAAAGTAAGTTGTAAAGTACAAATGTAAGAATGGATTTTCTGGTAAGGTTATACGTAGTATTTTTCCCCGTCTCGATGCGAAGATATTATCCTCGTACATATGGAAAAAAAAAAAAGTCGAGGAGAGCTGCGATTGGGCCACCTGTGCAATGCCTCGTTTATATAGACGCGTACAAAAGTATCATAAGAGACGTATATAGCCGAGTCCAAGTGCACCCGAGGTCAACGCCCTCGCGATAGACCTAGACCCATAAAGCTCGTTTGCGAGATTTTCACGGACTTTGTTCCTCGGTTTCTTCAGTTGCGGAGCTGTGTGCGCATATGTATTACATTTTATGCGGAAACGTTCGCGCGAGGGACAGTCGGCGGGGGAGAGAGAGAGAGAGAGAGAGGAGTGTGTATAAGGTCAAGTGCAGGAATGAGGAACAAAAGTTCAAGTAACCGCGCGTATCGCGCTTTTTTTATCGTGCTCTGATTGCGTCTTAGAATGCAGCTACTGTTCTTTCGTCGTCTTGTGCTCTATACGCGTGTCTTTTGTTATTATTATTTTCTCTATATTAGAAGAATTATTAGCTCTACTGGATTATTGCATCGAGTCACTCCTGATCGTATATAATAACTCTCGATTGCTCTCTCCACTGCGTGATTCACGTTTTTCTCCGATTTTGTTTTCGGCGGTGTGTATATATAAGTATACGAGGAGGGCCGCTTTGCTTTCGATGATTCGCTCGGGAGATCGTCAGCTCGCGCGTCACTTTCTTTCTCGGGGCTCTCGAGCGTAATGGGCCCGGGAATTTCGGCGAGAGGTCGATGCCTCGTCGGTGTCATTGTACTCTCTCTCTCTCGAGTTTGTACCTGCTGTTGTGGCGCATTAGTTTCTATGGCGAGAGCGCTGCTTAGGTTTTAAGGGGGTGCAACTGTTTTACCGACCGTCGTGAACAATTTTTCAGAGTTGAAGAACCTTATTATCTTCTTTGACGTATATACGAGCTTTTCTGGCGGGAAATTTGAAAAAAAAAGTAAATCATCATTTCGAATCCTCTCGATCCCCATCAATCGTACAGCCAGAAATCTGTCCTCGCACATCAATCCTTAACCATCGCCCCCTGTAGGTTCATCCACCTTTAGCGAACTCGCCATACACGCGGACACGACTATTCGCTCTTACCTTGGGCTTCCGACCTTGAAATCCGCGCCGGTAAGAGAACGAGCGAGAGAGAAAGATTCTCCTGGGCATCGACCCCTACAAGAGCGGAGGGACGTATATGTATCTCTCACCGACGTCGCCTCACTTACACACCCTCGAGTCGTATTAGCTCTCTTTTCGAATTTCCATATACCTATACAGCAATAAAAGCGCGTAACATATCCAAGAGAGAAAAAAAATCAATCAAAGCAGTCGGCATCGATTCCCGTATTACGTGCGACTATATAATTTCTCTTCCGCGAGAGAGCTCTCTCTCTCTCTCTCTCTCTCTCTCAGGTACATACAATGCAGCAGCAGGAGGTATAGGAGCACGTAAGAGCCGCGCGACGATCGCTTGCGTCGCGCCTGACGCGATGGAGGTTACTCGCGGGCATCGTTCCACATCCTCTCTCCCTTGTGCCAGGCTCGCGGCGCGCGCGTTGCCTCTTTCCCTCTCTCTTTCGCTCTCCTACTTCACGGTCACCGCAACGGAAAGTCAACGAGCAAGGTATGTTCGCGGCGCATGCGGACCCCTCTTCTGTCTCTCTCTCTCTGTGCTCATTACGCTTTGCCGATAATTTTTCTTTCTTCCGCGAGGATTCGCGGATGTCGTTTCAATTTTTAAATATATTCCTTTATATCACAACACAGACAGGATAATATACTCATCGCGGGGTTCAACAACCGCTCTCCCTCCGCGGGGTCAAAGCACTCCGCTCGGAGAGTTCTCTCCCTCCACTTTTTTTCGCACACGACAGACGCGCCGAATTTTCGAGGGACAGCCGCTTGCTTACCATGTACGCGCGTATATACCTATAGGCCTGTATTACGTGTCAGAGGGGGAGCAGCAGCAGAGAGAGAGAGATGCGGGCATAGGATAGGCTCCGCCGGCGGCGCGGGTTGAACGAACGTTAATTCCCTTAGCTAGGCGCTCCTTCTACCTGTTGCTTAGTGGTATATATACGTATAGACACCTGCGAAGGCCGAGCGAGTCCTATAGCCGAGTCGGCTTGACTTTCGGACGTTTTTTTCTTTATACAGCCCGAGGTCCTTTTTTCTCTATTATATACACAGCTCTATAGCTATTAAATAGGGGAACTCGTTGAGGCCACGCGGCGCAAGGTGGATGATCGGATTCACGAACCGTAAACCGGTCTCGCTAGCTCGCCGACGTCTTCTACGCGCTCTAAACCTTCTCTCTGTGTATTACTGCGTGTAGGACGATCCGAGAGACGCGAGAGAGAGAGAGGAAGAAGAAAAAAAAAAAATAATCGTTTTTTCCTAATCGCTGAGTTCGATTTTATATTTCTGCGGAGGACCTCTGTTTTAGTTAACGGCTATTTTATTTTTTTTTAGCGCTTCGCACTAGCGCGTGTATAGAGTAAAATTTATTTTTACGGTAGAAGAGCATTATGCATATATATATAATGCTCTCCTTGAGCGATTATGCCACTTTCCATCTATATAGCTCGCGCCTGAACACTCGTTCCTTCTCTCTCTTTCTCTCTCACTAGCGCCTGCTGCCCCTACCTCGACGTTATATTGTTGGAAAATCTCTCGCGATCGGTCTTTATCTTATCTATTTTTAGCTGTACGATTACGAAACACGCTGATGATTTTACACAATATAGAGAGAATACGTCCTCGTGTGTTTTCACAGATTTATTGATCGTTAGCTTTTTGTAACAGTGAATATCGATTGAGATCGGTCTGTCTTTAGTATATATGTACATCGTTTAAAACATTAAAATGTTTGCCTACGCGCTGTCGGAAGACTTTTTTTGGTCTCATTGGCTTTACTTTTATACCTTTGTACAGAGGAGACTTTGACGGACAATGAGTGTTCCAAGTTTATAAAAAGTTATTAAAAGAAATTGCACTACGATTTTCGTCGAGTCTTCGATTTAGGATGATATTAAATGCAGCAAGCAACTTGTTAAGTTAGTCCCCTCTTATCTACGTTATTCCTTCACTGAATACTTGATTACCATCAAACGAATCCAGCATTTGATGTTTATAACCACGCCTTTATCGCCTTATTCGAATATTGCAAGCAATGGAACCATTATTTCTAGACAATCAATCGGCTGTATTCCTATATCTGATAACGATATGATTATCAACTGTTTGAATTGCTAGCGTACGCGTCGTATCAATTTAATATATCATAAATATTTGCTCTAAATGCTGATTCTTAGTCTTATTATTCTGTACATTTGTAAATTGAATACAAATGCTTCTCTGTTATAAATATCTTTGATAAAAGCGTTCAGTGAGGCGTTTTCTTTCAAATTTCTTACATTAATAAATCTCGACTTTACCGTTTGGCAGGCATTAGACGAAAGTCAATTCACGCAAATAAACGCGTAATATACAATTATTGTCTCCGTCCTCTTATTTCTATAATTCATTTATATATAGTATATTGATCCATACTATTGCAATATTTTTAAAAATCTTTGGCCAGCAATTTTTTAGAAGGATTCTCGATCAGCTTTTTACTTTGAACCAATCGGAGTTCAATTTTCCTTGCCCTCTGTAAATTCTCATCCTTCAGTCCTGTAACAACAATTCGCATGAGTTCGTTGTAAAAAGCTGCAAGATTAAATTATAGGTCTGCAATTTGTTATCGTACCCAAAGAATGCTCGTAAGTCTTGAGAAGAACGTCGTGCAATGAGTTTATCGTATTTTCAAAAGCTGTTTTCACGTTATCTTCCAAGTAAGTGTGAGCAAGGAATAGTGCCGCAAATAAGTCTCCTGAACCTGTGTAAACAGCTGGGATGACTGGTACATCGATTTTTATCACCTTGTTATCTACGAAAAACAAATTATTATTAGTTACTGTTCTATGATTACGCGTGTACTCGAGAGATACTGTATGTTGAGTAGTTTTTTGTCAAGCTTGAATTACCCTTTGCTGTGCTCACGATCGACGTTAATTTTTCATCGATATCCGTAGATGATATGGCTACAGTTTTTGGTCCCATTTTATGAAGTTCTTGAATTCCATCTTTTAGTTCAGACATTGTCTTAATTTTCTTACCCAGCAAGAGCCTACAACGACACAAGTTTATTATGTTATGTAGAAATATGTGGATTTAAAAAATGTCTTCAAAACTCTTGACAGTACTTACTCTAGTTCAAAATGATTTGGTGTTAAAATGTCCGCAAGAGGAACAATTTCATTTTTGTAAATGTCCTTCAGTTCGGCAGGAACATACATTTTTCCATTGTCTCCCATGACTGGATCACAAGCTATTAAATAAGATTTATAAATCATCATCCCATTTTAAAAGCAACAGTTTGACAAAAAAAGTTTTGAAATGAGATTTAACAATCAAGCTTTTACATACCGTAAACGAGTTTTGGATTTTTCTGCTTCAGATTTTTAACAACTTGAGCTATCCTCCTCAAAAATGATGCAGAACCCACATATCCGGTCAACAAGTGGGTATAGTTGTCCAGGTTATTTTCAGCCAATCCATCTATCAGTTGACCTATAAAAAAATAAAATAAATATTGAGTTGATTTTCAATGGAAAATGAATTTTCATAACGTAACAAACGTCAAATAACAATCACAAACAATAAAGGAAAACAGCAACTCACATAAAGTATCGCTATTCCTACACTTACTTAGGTCTTCATCGTTTAAGACTTGTCCCTTAAAAACCTTGTACCCAGTATGATTAGACAACTGGACTGAGTTAATCACATCGACCTCAAATCCCAGAAGCTGAAAAACAAGAAAATTAATCAATAAAGAGAGCTACGATTTAAAATAACTCCCAACATCTAAAAAATATTGGCTCTCATACATCGGCACAGAGTTGTTCGTTAGACTAATTCATGAATGAAAAGCCCTTGATACTACACTCATAACTATACTCGGAGCGAGATAAATTGTTTAAAACAATATGCAAATAAATAAGCGAACCTGCAGCGGAAAAGTAGCACTTTTATTTCCGACGTATCCCGAGACGACATGGCTCTGGATGGAGAGAACCCGAGGCGTGTTTACACCGTTCATTTTTTATCACGCAGCAGAAGGAAAAACCTCGACAGCAACAAATGCCAGACGACACACAGCCTCTCACGTAATAACCGAAAAAAGTAGTCGCGGGAGTATCGAACGCAGTAGCCCTTCCGATGACGCTGGATGGTTGGAAAAGTCGGGCGACGCTACGACGGCGCACAAGAATCCACACTGACTGCACTGTTGATTTGCTGCGTGACGCATGGATCCTCCCTTCCACTCCGTGATCGACAATGAAAATTCCATTTCTGCGCGAACAGAGAGAGGCTACGCCTGAAAATCCCTCCTTTTCCACGAGGAAGTCTCGAGAGTGTCGACGTGTGGACAGAACGAAGTATAAGATAACCAAGTTGCTATGTGCTTTTTATTTCAAGGTTATGTCTATGATATCTGCAGTGCGCGTTATGCTTGCGCTCGGGTGACGTAATTGCGAGATTGTATATACCATCTGATTGGTGCGATACATTTCGTCTTATAATATTATGTTAAAACTTGAATGGATTGCAAATGAATAAATGCTGATGAACTTGATTTTTCCAAACTATTTGTTAATCATTTGTTTTCAATAAGTATGTACACTCGACACGAAAAATATCTGAGAAGAACGATTTGAAAATATCATAGTGTAATACGGCCTTTGCCGAGATTAGGTTAGGTTCCCAAAAGTCGTCCTATAGCGATCGACCGTCGAGTTTCGCATCTCACGGAACGCGCGGTATATGGTCTGGCAAGCTGGTGATCGTCTCGAACTCGATCTTCCACAAGTGAATTGGGCAGCTTGTGGATAATAGAGCTCCGCAAGGCCACTAGCACAGAGGGCCCCGTACCCATCAAAACCAGATCCGCAATGACAACAATTAGTATTGTTATTTAATATTTGCATAGAGTGTTACGAGTGACGATTTTTTATGGAGGTTTTATACAAAAATAACTATAGCTTTTCTTCTCAATTAATGTATATTTTATTGGAAAAATCCATCATATATATTAACATTAAAATAATATAATAAAAAACATCTCATACTCGACTCATAAACGTCGTTCAAATTATACAAGTTTGTTGGCAAACTCGCATTCTACCATGAAGTTTGCGCGTTCGGCGAGATGAAAAACTCGTCGCTAAGGGGCGACTGCTGGGAGCCTAACCTAACCTCGGCAAAGGCCGCATTACACTATGATATTTTCAAATCGTTCTTCTCAGATATTTTACAAAATTACCAAATGAGTCGTTTAATTTATATATTTTACATAGATAATTGATAAAAAATTTCAGTATTTATTTATAATTTCAAACCCTCAACTCCACTGTTTATTTGTAAATCTATAATTGATTTATTTAGCATTTTTGTAAAATTCTTTAAAGGGATGTCGATTTTAAGATCAACCAGTTCTATGAATGATCTTACATCTTTCTTTAATTCACTATGCAGTATGTTGTAATATTTTGTGCCTTGTCCTTTAGAAACAAAGCAATTAGCCTTCCCACCATAAGCTTCATCTGTATACCCTGAAGATATGTGTTTTGGATCAAATTCTAGTTCAACCAGAAAATTATTTATTGACTGTATATTTACATCATCTATTAAACCATATGAACAATTTTTGTAATACTCAATAAAGCGGTATACATCTCCTAAATAATAAGAACCTTCCTTAAGAGTCTTCCAAGGTGAAACATTCTTTTCTGAGTCATATGGTTTAGACATGCCCTGTAACATAGGGAAGTAAACCTTATAAGATTTGATACAACCTTTTGCAGCACTTTTAAGATTTATAAGTCTCTTCAACTTATTTTCTAGGCTAATCTGCGATAAAACTTCATCTGGCTTTTTTAGTATTTGTAAAAAACTTTTCACAGGAACATCAATTTTAGGTTCAACCATTTCTATGAATAATCTAACATCTTGCTTTAACTCACTGTGCAATAAGTTGTAATATTTTGTGCCTTGCCCTTTGGAAACAAAGCATTCAACCTTCCCACCGTAAGCTTCATCTGTATACCCTAAAGATATGTGTTTTGGATCAAATTCTAGTTCAACGAGCATATCATTGATTGACTTTATATTTGTATTAGCTATCGAACTAGATACATAACTTTTGTACACCTCAACCAAGCGATACACACTCTGTAGATAACAAGAACTTTTTTGAGCCACACGGTTCAGACAAGCTTCTCAACATAAGTAGATAAGTCTCAGAACAACCTATGTGTATCTCTGCAGCATTTTTAAGCTTTTCAAGTTGATCCAACTCAAATTTAGGGCTAGTCCGCGGGCAAACTTTATCTTGCTTTTTTGGCATTTTTAATAATAACTCAACCACTGCAATATTCTTATACTTATAATAAGCTATAGTAGATTAAAACAATGTAGATAAGTATCACTCATCGCTTTATCGCAGCTGTTTGATTGTTTCAACCAAGATTTGAACGACTGTTTCACGCCGCGTCCGTGCGGGAGAGATCGGAAGCGCACACGCCGGCGCGCATTTTATGGCCATTGCTCAGCCTATCTATATATCTTTCGCCATGCTCCGTTTCGAACAATCTGGCCGGCACAACATTGCGCTGCAGTAGGGATGCCGTAGTGTGAAGAGTAGTGTGTGTATATATGATCAGCGGTGGTCGCTCGCTTGAGGTGGAAAAATGGCGGACGAAAACGAGGATCAATGGTTGTACGGCGATTCTGCGGACGCTAAAGACGGATTCCCGGAGAATTCGGATAGTCAACCGGCGGAGAACGATGCCCCTTACGACAACCAGGAAGAATCCTATGAGCAGAACGAAAACACCCAGGAGGAGACGGAAAACGAGCCGCCCGGAACCCAAGAGGTAACCTAACCTATCCAACTCTGTTTATACTGCTCCGTTATCGAGTTTTGGCGGAGAATTCGTTTCGTGCGCGTCTATCTCGAGCCAGGGAATTTTTCATCGATATTTCATTGTTGCAGCAAACGAAGGACCCCGTACCTGCAGAGAGTTTTGATGGAGATAACGAGCAAACAGAGCCGAATAATCAGGACGACGAGGAGGATTCCATGACGAATCAAACGAAGGAGAACGGTACGAACGATGATCAGAATCAGGAAGACGGAGACGCTGCCTCGGACTCGGAATCCGACGACGATGTGCACGTCGTTATCGGGGACATCAAATCGACTCCAGCGCAGTACAGTAATCTCAACATCAAGCGCACCGGCTTGCTTACTGCTGCCAGTGGTGCACAGGAAAAGCTGAAACCGCAGACGGGAAAGTTCAGCATAGATGAGTTCGAAACCATCGGAGTGATCAATGGCATTCCAGCACACGAGTATAATCTCGACCAGTTGGAAGACAAGCCGTGGAGGCAGCCTGGAGCGGATATCACAGACTACTTTAACTATGGTTTTAACGAAGAAACTTGGAGGGCTTACTGCGAGAGGCAGAAGCGCATGAGAAGTGAATCCGGAGTGGGACTTATATTGAATGCCGGTGGACCTAGCGGTCCTGGAAATGTGGCCAATCCAGGTTCCAGAGTGCCACAGGTCACGATCACTAACTACAATAGCAAGTATTCTGGCATCGTCGGACCAAAAAGAGCAGGACCTCCGCCAGGTCGTAAAATGGCTGGAACCATAGATGTTATTGGCAGCACAGGACTAGGATCCAGGAGAAACCTGGAAAAATCGCCACCCAAAGAAAATGTGATCCAAGTGATGACCGCGGATAGGCGAGAATATTCACGCAAGCCGCCTGGACCTGCATTTCCTGATATGTCAGTGCCGCCTCCAGGACCAGTGGTACCACCAACCTTTGACATGCCACCTCCTGGTTATCAGGAACCACCAGCGCCATACTTCATACCAGAGCCCGATCCTTATTATCACAGCTACGAACCAACGCAGGACAGGCAATGGGGTGGTGATCCTGTAAGGAAATTTCCAATCTACTTATCGCGTTGAGGTGTTACCTCTTCAAATTCATAGGTTTTAAATTTAACGTTGTTTTGCAGACATGGCAGCCTACGAACGTCAACATATCCTTGACAGGTGATGATGTCAAAGACGGGAACAAGTCCATTCCGGCGATGGTACCCCCGTCTATGCCACAAATGATGCGAGATAACAGAGATAGGGACAGGGACAGAGACAGGGACAGAGAACGAGGTCGGGATCGCGATCGCGAAAAGGAGTCTCGAAGGGAAGATCCGGAGTTCTCGGTAAGAGAGGAAGATCGAGATCGAGAGAGGTCGCGATCACAATATAAGCACAAGGAGAGGTAAGACTTACTTTTTGTTGATCATAGTTTTATTCTAATTTCGTAACGTAACACGAGATTGATTCTTTTTTATTTTCATTTTCCAGTCGGCACCGTCATCGATCCAGATCGCGATCGCGAAGACACAAATCGCGGTCGAGGAGTCCCTCTCGACGCAAAAAGAAATCTCGAAGATCTGAACGAGAAAGATCGAAAGAAGAAAGTGAATGATTAAATGATTAACGATAAATGTTAGTAAAGTAATTTACATCGGTAATTTTGTAAACATACCCCCGAAGTTTCATATATATTTTCATTAATTTTCGTATATATATACATTTACCACATTTTTAATAAATTAAATAATAAACTTTTGGCTTGCTATACGCGGATTATCACATCCTGTAAATACACAGAAATTTTAAAAACAACAATCTTAATTCGGGTCCAATAAAGCTATTTGGACACAAAAAGTGTATGTTTCGTACGTTATTTCTCCTTCTCGATAGAGTGAAGATATGCATTACCTTGGAAATCAAGACAATGTGTAGGAGAGGAAAATCATGAGGTAAAAAACAATACCAGTTTGATTGCCATTCAATGTATGGTTTTATATCGTGTTATTACAGAAATGGTATTTTATAATAATGAAAAGTAAGAGTAGTTTGGTAAATCTCTCTTGGGTGATACGATCAATCGATGATGCATTTTACTAGTGCACAGACTCGTATCAAGGCCTCATCGATAATCGCGCACGTGAATTTTTTTATTTCATTTTAGTTCTATTATTATAACTTCATGTTTTTTGCATCCCAAATTCGTCCCTATGTTCTTTTTTCATCTTTTTTTTTTTTTTTTTCATAATTGTCTTCATCCATACATAATGGAAAAAAATGTTACATTTGTACAACCATCATATACATGTTACATTTAGATTATCATTAATTCATTACCAATTGTTTAGAAGTGTCGTGTATCTGTGTGATGTGAATAGGTATGCGTGTACGTGTTCGTGTAGGTGTGTAATATAATGTCTGCTTTGAGTACGTCTATATCTGAATGAAAAATGCCGTTTGAACTGAGAAAAAAAAACTATGTACTAGCTCGGCTATCTGCGTGAAATCTTCATTTCCCGAGGCGTTTCTCTTCGATAGACATTGTTCGTCAATTTGACCGTTTCGGTGAAATAAAAATCCTTTACGAGAGCGGTTCATCGAAAAATTGAAAATTCATTCGTCAAGTCGAATTCGCCTGGAGATATACATTCGACGTAGATCGCCCCGTTGAAAGCGCGACATGAACAATAAATAAAGGATACATGGACGCGTATTGCGGTTGAGATTAAACTCAGTGAAGAGGAAACAATGATATACGAAAGCTAAATCAAGACAAGCTATACAGAGAAGCGAATTATACATATAGGTGTATACATGTAATTAATTATTATTGTAAAAGATTAATTTTGGATAAAACTTGATCTACGCCGTTATACGATAACAATGCCGCTCGACTCTCGGGCGACACGAACAAATCTTACTTTTTTTTTATTATATAATAATAACTATACTGAAATATTTATAACTCGATAAATTGATTATTCATAACGATCATTTAGTTAATTAGTCGAGTGACGGCTTTTCAGACGGCTACTGAGCCTCTTCTAGTACTCGTTCTTACGACCCTATACTGCTCGTATTTTTCTAGCCTGTCAATGGCAATAATTGCTGCTTTTGCTTATAATTGTTTTTCTCTCGACGAGGCACGCCCGTAATACGTCTAAAAGCCTGGCTATAAGTTTTTTTCCTACACGAAGTATATCGACGAATCGGAACGAAAAAAATAAAAAATGCAACTGACATCAAACCGAGAGTACTTATTATTTTCTCATAATTGTGTCGATTCGAATTGATAAAAACGTACTCTGGCCGTAATAATGTCCGTTCGAATGGCAGACGCGATAGAATTGATTAAAAAATGCGCGATGATGAGTTTCTTAAAGATCTATCAATAGGAATCTGAATATAGAAAGATTGAGTGAAAAGTTTGAATGGATCACAAGTACTTTGTTATCTCTTAAAAATGTCCTTCTTTCCGTAACAAGCCGCTCGAAGCTCATAACAGACGATATAGCAATGTGAAAAAATGAAATTATTACAATAAAAAACTTTACAAGAATATACAAATTTTTTCGGCATCGGAACGAAAGCTACAGTCAGAAGCGTCGATCGTATAAGCTACTTAATTATAGCTGTTTGTTATTTTCATCTCGTTATCATTGAAGTGACTTAATTTGTTAAATTTATCATACAGAGAAAATCAGTCGATCGTTAAGCTAAAGGATGAATGAATGGCGTGTCTCTGAGCTCAAATAAAGTGTGTTTTGTTCACAGTGATTTTTTTCATCATCCTGTGTGGGAAAACTTATCTCGGAAATATACGCTTCTCGCAGAATTTGTTTATTTTCCTCTCAGATCGTATTCTTTTGGTATATCGTTAATTTGTTTTTATCTTTTGTATCAGTTTTACACTCATGACGTCACGTTGACATTATGCTAATGGCTCAGTACTGCCTGTTGTAAAAAACATTGTCGAAAATGATCCTTTTTTGTGACTATTTCATCGTTTCTACATTCTATACACTAATATACAAATTACGTAATTTATATTTTCATCGCTCGTCCATCCCACTTATCTATAAAGATTTACCTGCTTATAGTATGGAGTACAATTGTAATTTTTTAAAAATCTTTGCATCTGTCTTTTCAAGCCACTCCACTCGTTTCCGCGCCGGCTCGCACGACGCTGCTATTACTATATATTTATAAGACAATAATACACAAACTTTTGCTCCGCCTCACACACTCTTTTGAATTGAAGCAATAAAGTGAACGAATCAGTGTTATTTTTAATGAAAAGCTATTTATTTAAATATATATATAGGTATGTACTTTCAAGCTAAGAATATTTCTGCCACAAAATTACAATACACAATTATATGGAATCCAAGAGTTTGCTTCATATAACATAGCATATGCGTTCGAGACAAGGATGTAATATGTAGACAATCGAATCAAGATTTGGGGGGTATGTCGTAATATGTAAAACTGCACGGTATCATTATATTTTTTGTAGCTTTATTATTTTTCTCGGAAATTTTTTTCTTGAAATGACATACAGTGAAAAAAAACGCAGCTCACGCTCGCGCTACGTGGCGGAGTCTTTTCTATAGTTTTATGCATATATACACACGTTTATTAAGAACGATCTTACGAGCGAAGGTATTTTCATATACGGAAAAAGAAAAAAACTTGAAACCTCTTTCTCACAATCAATTTTCGGTCTGACAATTTTTCTGCTTGTTCATTTTAGCGCTTGACATGTTGCCCATAAGTGATCGATGGCGCACAGCAAAATGCGAGCCGGCGTTTACATACAAAAAGATCACCATTTACATGATCACGACGCGTGTAAGCGAATTCTTTAACATTGTGATCACGCTTTACATTTTTTTTGTTGCCAATCGCACTAGTAGCATACGGTTCGACGAAATCGCCCGATTTTGCACTGCTTCTCTCGAGCTTACAATGTAACTCTTATATGAATTGAAATTTTTTTCGAACGCTGATCAGTGAAAAATTTGAAAATCCTCGTAACAAGTACAAATCGGGATTTCGTCGAGTTCTAGATCTTATCTTTGCGTATAGTGATGCACATGCTTTCGCGCTTACGATCAGCCCGTTAAATCGGTATCAAGATAAAAAGAGTTTCAATGTTGTGTGTGTTATGAACGTGTAGGTGTAGTTTTATATTTTCATGTGCATTTGTATGTGTGTGTGTGTGTGTGTGTACAAGTGTTGTTTTTACGCATAGGTCAATGCGTGTGTGTGTGTGTGCTTGAGGAAGATGAGACTTAAAAGGGGAGAATAGCGCGCTACTGTACATCAGTCTTTAATATCAGGGCGCACCATTCCCGAATGGATGTTAGTCGATTTATTTCTGATTTACAATATGCTCGGTTCGATTATGCAAAGTTCCACTTCGATCTTGTTCCATTTGTTTACCCTCTTTCCTGCCCACACATTAGATCGATTGACAAACCGCTCATTGTTTCATTTTTTTTTTATTCTTTTATTTGTTTTCTTACTTTAATGTATATAATTTTTTTTTCCATTTTGTTTGCACCAGCGCCATGGCAGTTGAAATCCGGTGGGTCTATGTGTATGCCGTGTCTATTGCATTTCGCATGTGCATATGAAAATCAGTGTTGATGTATAGTGTTCGTGTGTTTGTGTAAGTGTGTTCATGAGCTTGTTAACCGTGTATTTTCGTTAATTACTTAGTAAGTTCTACAAGTGGGAGGTCGCAGATCTTTCAAATATATAATACAATCAGCGTGTAGTAATAAAATCATATACAATTGTTACAATATTTAAATATTACTTATTACATACATATCGTCATACCGATTAGGTGTAAGATTTAGGTATACATATACAGGTATATATATATATATTTATATATATTTATATATATATAATCAATATTTATAGGGTTACTTATTCATTTTTCTTTCATTATGTTGTAAGAGCCTTTTCTCACCTTAACCTCCTTAAGACTCGCAAGATCGATGCGCCTAATGCAGATTTAGAGAGATTAAAAACGCTATCGCTACTCTTTCGGTATGAAAACGGAATTTCGGAATAGTGCATCGAATTCACCTTTACCATATCAACAACGATCGGCGAAATTCGTAATATACTGATCGTTCTGCAAAATTACGGTAGTAGAAAAACAAAGGATTTTTTAAACTTCAATGACGTTATGAATTTCGTACCGTTTATTATAATCAAAGGAGCAGCGTCCCAAAGAGGTTTATCATTTAAATGCCATAACGATATCTATACAAATCAACATTGCTGTATCAAAGGCGTTAAATAATTAACCATTCCTTCGTATCGTCACAGCGTACTTTTATCCTCGACATTTTTTATTTCAAAATTAAAATAAAAAAAAAACAATATCAGAGTAAAATTATTAATCAACTGCATGTTCTACTTTGTAGTAAAATGTCGAACGAAACTGTTAAGGAACACAAACGACAATTAGAAGAAAACATAGTCTGAATTATGAACAAGAGTAAAAAAAGTACGAGGTAACGAGACAAACTGTCTAGATGAAAAAATTTCGCGGCACATTCAAACTCGCAGCTTTTCGAATCATCGAAATTCCCCAACGCGCAACCAGGCCAGTAAAGTATAAATGGAATAAAAAATAAAAACGATTTTCGCTCGGAATCATAGAAAGACAATGGATGTGAAAGTGTTATTCAAACTTCTTTTTTCTTTGTTTTTTTTTACATACACAGCTACGTGCTACGTCTTTCGCACAGCATTGACGCGCTGTTAATAATTTAATCTCACGTGCTATATAAAAAATGTACACTATGTATAATTAAAAATGGACAAGAATTTCATCGTGAATTTTTTTCTTTAAATATATGACGTAGACATAGCATAATTGTACTAAAGCTTGAATATTTAGATTTAAAAGAGAGAAAAGAAGTTCTGATTGTTATATTTGCGCTCCTGTCAAAGAGTTCCTCTATGCCATATTTATAAAGTTTTTTCCTTTTATATACTGGCTTGCTTACGTGTATATATATTTTGTATATATATGTATGTATAATATAGTATGCTTAGCTATTAGTATTAGCGATAATCAATAATAAAGAGGGAGGCATTAATCAAACAATATGTATAAGTAATTGTAGTATATAGCGATAATAATAAAAATAATATTAATAATAATAGTAATATAATGCAATAATAATAATGATAATGATAGTAATAAATTTATAAATTCTAGTAGTTAAGACATGAGAGAGAGATTTTGCATTCGATTAATCTTCGTACAGCTTTTCTTCTCTGATTTAATTAACGCTCCTTTCGCTTTGCTTGTTTAAACTCGCTTAGTTTCGCTTAGTCGCAAATCCGTCGACGAGTATGAGATGATTTCTATTACAAATGATGCGTGGTTACTCTGCTCTTTAATTTACAAATGACGCGCGATTTACACAGATGAAGGAACTATTATCGTCATTCCTTAAACATTATTCGTAATATGTTCACAAAGCCGTTATTTATAGAAATAAATTGCCTTCCTCTATTAAATACCCTGACAACTGAAAATGATTCTTTAATTCATTTTTACTTTTTTATTTTATGTATTCTCTTCAGAGTTGGAATGTCTGTCTGTTCGGCAGTCGGTGCAATGTTAATTAGGTTTTCTTTCACCTTTCCCCTTTTGAGCGCCCAGGCGCTTTTTTGCATATAAGTTCGAAAAGTGCAGTCTCCAGTGAAATTTTCCCGGAAAACTTAGATACAAGCCTTGTCTTACAAAGAACTTACGTCTAAAAGAAACCATAAATTGCCGTCGGAAGATTATACGCGTAAGTACGTACTTGTCGTATAACTTACTGCTTTTCGCGTCCGTTCTTTTTTATCGCGCTATTTATTTATCGTCTTACAAATAAGTAATTCTCGTGCGAAGAAAGAGTAAGAGAGAGAAAAGGTACCTAGGAATTTGTCAATTTGTTTAATAAATCGTTATTTACAATATCTTACAAAGAAAGCTGCTACATTCCTCTTCTTCATTCTTTCCTTTCCTCGTTTTCATCTCGTTTATTTTGTACAGAATCACAACGGACATTTTTTTTACTCGAGTTGCTTGACACCGTATTAACTTTTGTTTATATAACACCTACATTAACAAAATATTATACATTGTACAGGGGGGGGGAGGAGGTGCAACTCGATATTACTCTCAGCATCTTCCGGCGGGCTTTTACTTGTTTTTTCTCTTAAAAATTGCACAGAAATTGATTAATCACATCTTATGATTTAAGAGAACGAAACAACTCAGTAAACCGAAAGTGATTAAAGCAAGTATGAACAAAGTGAGCAAATCGTAAAACGGCGGAAAAATTTCATGGAGAGTGCTTCTTTTCTATAGATCTGTCAGTAGTCGTCGATTATAATACAACGAAAACGGCCTTGCAATTTGCGAGTGAATATGGTGGGACGAGAGGGGCGTTTTATGCACGGAGGGGCTAATTTACACGCGCATTGTGCGGGCTTGATTTGCTGATTTAAAAAAAAAACTTTTTACCATTTGTACAATATACAATTGAGTTCAAACACGTTCGAACGTGCCACGAACGGTGGCTGTGTGATTATTCGAGAAGTTTGTAAAAATTGGTTACCGGTCACTATTATTTTCATTTTCCGAAAGTTCATATTTTACAATTCTCAAGTGAGATGAGTACCGAATGGACAAATCATACGGGTACGTTTAATAATTAGGTTCGGGCAGCTGTATCGAAACGTAACTCATATTTTATAAATTTAAGTAATTAGTAATTATTATAATACACAATATTCACAGAGTCCGTTAAAAAAGAAGGTAGGGGATTTTATTATAATTTTTTTCGTGGAAAATAAAATAACCGTTGAATTTGCGGTTCCTCGCGATTGGTGTGAGGGGGTCACGTCGTTTCTATACACATTTTATTATTTATATCACAATTTACAAAATTCGAGGGCTTCTTTTTAATAGGATAAAATTAACTGAAAAAACGGCAGGGACGTTGCTCATGTAAAAAAAAATGCTTTCTTGCGGTTCTCACTCGAGCGCGTATAAAATCAAGGAGAACTTTTACTGAATCTTGTTGTCCCGCCTACTTGTTGGCTTTTCTCATCATTTTCACCGAGGATTTCCCGTTTATTATTTTCAGGTCGACCTGTCTGGTAAGCACAGTCAAAGCGTACCACGTCTATACAGTACCTCAACTTGCATTTTATGCAGATATTGGGAGGTACATACAAGTCTTGTCAACGAAAAAATGCCTTCACTTCCAGATTTGTGTACACCACTTACGTAGCATTTCCTTGCTTGAAAATGAATGAAAATCGATTGGTACAAACTGTTTCAACGCAATATGCCTTAGGGTAAATTTGCAGTCGGATTGGGGCTGTTCTCGACTTTGCTCCCATGTCAAACACTATACTCGAATTTTCAAGCTACCAAATACCATTAACTTATCATGAACAATGAAAACCAGATATTACATTCCGATCTTTGAAAAACTGGTCAACTGAAGAAGGTCTAAAAAAAAAGGAAAAAGCAACCCTGCTAGCTGCGTTCTCAAAGGTTCGAGTAAATGATAATCACGAAATTAAGAAACGAATTCACATTGACTGGTTAATAGTATTCGGTACTTTCAATCTGTACCAAATTTGCTCTATTTGCGGAAACTGTACGTAAACATTCTGCTACTGAAGCAGGACATTTCACATACGGAACGTACATCATATGTCGATCATCATACAACGATAAATGCATGCAGCACTATGATCTATTCTAGCTGTTAGATATCATTTAATTGAGGCAATGATTTTCAGTGTTTGCCATCGTTATTTCCCATCGATCCTATTACTCTAACCTCGTGGTCTAATCTTCGAGGAAACTCGTGAATTCATCTCATCGGTTTGTCCGAGATGTTAAACCTGCATATCTTTTTTATTTCTTTTGAAATGCCGACGTCGTATTGATAAGTCGTTGTTATCTGTATAACTTAAACTTAAAATCTTCCAAGGATACAAGTGTATCGGGGATTTTAACGGTTTTATAAGATAAACAACGAACAATTTTTATCGCGTACGTATCGCCTGATTCAAAATCCTACATATATGAAAACATCACAAACTAAGTTTCAATAATATATAAAGGTTCCCATGCACGTTAAGCAGTGCCTACGTCCACCTTGAACCACAATTCTATATAAACTGATTACTAAAGCCTCAAAACTTGTGCTGACGCTCCTGACACGTATAATCTGAGAAAATACATCTTCCCCCCTTTCCCCCTCTTTCTCTTGTTCCTAGTAAAAATTCAATGAAAAAGCTTTGTCAAGCATCGCTTCGGATCCTTAATAAAAACCTCCGTACAATCTATACGCAGTTTAAATTTTCGCCCATAAAAACTCCTGAATGGAAGCGTCAGCATCAAGTTAACTGTTTTGGATAGTCATTTAATCATAGATCTTGGCTCGCGGTTGGAGCGATCGACCCTGTGGTCGTTTGTAGCCTTTCTTTTATAAAACCTGTGTTGATTGTTGAGACGAAGTTGTGACGGATCCAGCAGTAGATGCAGGCGGTCCGATGGGACCGAGATCGCTCGAGCCGGTTGTGCCACTGGCAGGTGCTGCGCCCACCATTGCGTTGGCGGTCTTCATGAAGAACTTCTCGAGCTTCACGATGATGTGCTTGCCGTAAGTGTATTTGCGAAGGCCAGCCAAGTGTGGTCGAATCTTGTGCATCAGTATTTTGCGCTGCGCTGGCTCTGCCACGTCGATCATCTTCTGCACGACGTAATTGGCGTATTGGTCCTTCATCATGACGTTCAATGCACTAGAATGGGCAAAGAAAGTTAGAATCTTTGGTTATGGACGAAGAAAGAAAACCAGAGCGAAATGAATTTCGTCGTGAAAGTGCAATTAAGTATGCCCCTCGTTCAAAAAGCAGCAGCAGCCTATCATTTACCTGTCGTTAAAGCCGCAAACCTCCTCAATGAGTACAGCTCGTTCTTGTCTGGTCGCGTGGGTCACACACTTCTCAACGACGTTACTGGCAAATTTATGCTGGGAGAGAGCTAACACCTTTCCTCGAACGCTGTTGATTAGCTGAGCCTTGTCCTCTGGCTTGCCGTGTTCTACAAAGGCAAAAGAGAGCACAAATAATAACGCAAAATCAATAAAACGCGCCGGCGTTCTATTTTTTATAATTAGAACGCGCCGATGGGGGGTCGGCAGGCATAAAAGAAGCGCGAGGCTTGTGATGCAGTGCGGAATACAAACCGAGAACGTGTTGAATAACGTAGTTGCCGTATTGATCCTGTATTAGCTGATCGGTGGCAGCGTGCAACTCTTGCAGGATTCCCTGCGTCTGCTCGGGCGTGCAGTGCTCCAAAATGCGCTGAATTACCCTGCAGCCGTAGGGATGGGTGCTCAGAGAATGAACTTGGCCGGCAAAGGCGCCAATGACAAATTGCAAAGCCCGCGGTTCCACGCATTCGATGCATTTCTGCACGACGTGATTTCCATTCTGATCCTTCACGCACTTTAGTACGTGACCATCCAGCTCGCGTACGATTTCCTGCTGCTGTTCCGGTCCGATTGACTCCAAAGCTTTCTGAATCACTCGGCAGCCGTACATTTGGAGGGCCAGCGGTAAAACGTGTCCGCGTACCTAAATCGACCAGTGATTTCGTTACAGTCGGGAAAATTTTGCCAACGCGATGGCCGTTGATGCGGCCTTTTCATTCAGAAAAACCAAGCTTAAATCACCGTGTGTATTCATTTGACACGCAGTATTTCATCATTCAAAAAAAAAAAAAAAAAAAATCGCCACGCACATATCGGGACACAAGCAAACAGTTATCGCTACGAACGAACCTTCTGGGCAAGAGTCGACTTCTGTTCAGGTGTGCCGAACTCGAAGAACTTCTGTATTACGTAATTGCCAAAGACGTCGGTCATGAGAGAGTAAGCCGAGGCAAGAATCTCCTGGAACACGAGCTGTTTCTCGTTGGGCGTGGCGCGCTCCAGTTTTTGCTGAATGAAACGAGATCCATGTTGATCCTGACTGAACTCGACTATGTGGTTGGCCAGGTCGCGTAGCTGTAGACTCGGGAATCTGTGGGTGTAAAAAAAGTAACCCATCGTTAGTCACACGGGCATTCGCCTTCAATTCACACGCTTGTTTATCCAACGAAATCGTCACCTGTTGTTTCTGAAATCCTCGAGGAGTCGAGATCTACCGCCGGTGGTCTTGTCACCGCCGACTCCAGCAGCACCGCCTCGTCCTGGCTTGCCGACGAGATTCGGGAACAGCGAGCTGCTCGATCCAAAGACGCCGTTGGTCGTGAGAGCGGTAGGTACGGCGTTGGTGCGGAATTTGGCTTCGGCTCCTGGAGCAGCTGACACGCGATTCGCCCCACCGACTAGTCCGCCGAGCGAACCACCGATGGATGGCGGCGGCGTCAGAGACAGGCCCAAAGGACTCGGCGACGCGGTCACGGTGCCTGCGTTCATTGGAAATTCTACTTCGTTATTTTCGGCTACCGTTCGTGGACCGACGGCTTTGATATGTATTTATTTATACGTTTGACTTTAACATGCACCGACAGAACGGACGCGTAACGAGCAAATCGGATTGTTCCGATTCGCGAGTAATGATAAGGCGTACACGCGACTGATAGGATCTACGCGCGACACAACTGGAGTGAGACTGTCGCGCCCTTATTAGAAAAAATAATGATCGAGAGCGAACAGGATGCTCTTTGGAGTAACTGACTTTATTGTGCTCACGGTATCAATCAATCGTACGTACGTGCATACCGTTACGCTTTCGTTCTAACGATGCATGTGTGGTTCGCATTTCAAATGCCAAAGAAATGGATTTGCGAGGTAACGTTTTATATTTTCGCCAGCTATGACGCACTGAAGACATTACTCTGTGTCGATATTTCTCGAAAGTGAAATAAAACGTTTCGAGAGAGGTATAACATAACGTACGAAGTTATAACAGCTTTTTCGTTCAGTGTGCCATGCGTATGCGGGAATTAATCAAACTTCTTGTACAGAGTCTAAAATAAAAATGTTCACGACTAAAATAACTTTGCTAATATAGTAGAGCAGCCAGACATTAGTATTCGTAAGAAGTTCAGATCTCATCGTTGAAATAGCGCTTCTTCGTCATTGATATACGGTGAAAAGTTGAGATTTTTTTTTTTTTTTGCACTATATCTGACTGCTAAATTAAATCGAAGCTACGTTGCGTATTATTATACAAATTCGAATATGTGATATGATGTAACAATTATTTATAGGGAAAATACATGATAAAATTAGTGATTTTTGTATATATACAAGAGTGAAGCATGAATACTTTGAAATATATAAAGAAGAAAAACTTCATTTTAGTATTGGTTATATTATTGTGTGAGACATGATTTATTCTAGTATTATGTCACTTTGATTATTGCTTTGCATCTGTAGCGATATTATTGTTTTTATCTTACACGCAGTATACAATGTATACATAGAACAAAAATCAATGCACTGAAATAGCATGTACAGAAAAAAAAAAAATGGAAAACGCACGCGTTTGTTATCGATATTTTACAGTAATATGCTACAGAATTTCCTAGAAAATCCATTTGTTCAACATCGCCGAAACGTCAATCGTGTCTGTTTAGAATAAAAGAAAAAAATAGTAGGATCGTGCCCTCACCAAGAGCGCCGTAACTCTGCGGCCATTTTCCTCTGTTGTATTCTAAGCTGGGACTAAATGCAGAAGTGTTTCTATCGAAGGAATCCCTCCTACCAGTGGACGATGCTCCAAGACCCAAACCTATTGCACGATGTTACAATAATTTTTTGGGTTATAGCCACACGAAGGTTTTTTCTTAATGCGGATGTGTAACAATGATAAAAATGAAAGAGGAGAGAGATAGAGAGAAATCAGGAGTCTTAAAATTACACACACATACATATATATAGAAGAGATCCTGCGTTTCGTATTATTTTTAGTATACAGTATACACACATTCAACAAGTACGTATAACTAAGTATGGCAGTGAAAACAAAGGTATACGACACAAAACGAATGAACAAAGATTACAGTATGTACACGTATAGGTGAAAAAGCCCAGAACGGTGTTTTCATTCGATCGTTGCAGCGTTAGGAAATCGGCGTTAAGAGACAAAAGAAGAAGAAAAAGAATAAATGGTACTCTCTTCGCTCTTTGTTTTTCGACTTGGCGACTTTATATTTCCGAACGGTATATCTCGAGCACGCGTTGCTTATCGTTTCTGCACAACAAAGACGCCCACTCACACATTCTAATTAGCATATCTCAGAGGCGAGGCGCGTGTAGTGAAAAAAAAAAAAAATATATATCGAGCGAGAAGATTGAAAATATCCTTTTAATCTCCGGAATCCTCCAAAGCTTTGATCGCGCGGATTGACAGCGCGCGAAGGCGAAATAAAAAGAGACGAAGAGAGTACTTTTCAGAAGAGGCAGTATAAAAGATAGAGAGAGAGAGAGAGAGAGAGAGAGAGAGAGAGAGAGAGAGAGATAGAGAGAGAGAGAGTGAGTAAGAGTCTTCTGTGTAGAGGAGCAAGGGAGGGTATATCTCTCGGATGTATACCTGTGCTCTGTAGTTGGGCTGGCGAGCCAAGAGCTCCGAGCGGAGAGCCGCCATAGCCCAGGGCCGCTAAGCCGGCGGCCAATCCTGAGCCCTGCTGCTGGGCCTGCTGTACGGCGACCGCCTGAGCTTGAGCAACCACGGCAGCTGCACTGCACGCCGCCAGACCTGCACCACAAAAGCCCGCAACCACCACGCAACGCGCACATCTTAGTTTTGTCAATCAAGTATATCGCAGCCATTAGCGAGGTATTCTATAGCCAGCATTATCATCATCATCCTTCCTCGTAACCGCGTGATTCTCTTTCTTTTCTCTTTTCGTTTAGTTTTTTAGTCGTTAATTCACAACAGACACACGCACACACACACAGACAAAGTATGACAGAAATGCTCGACATTTATTCTTATTCTCTCTACGCTTTGAATATGTATACAAGGATATTTATATATTTATATGTGTGTACTCGTGCGAGCAACTACTTTACAGACACATACGCGGATGCTAGGCAGCGCCGTCGCCGTCGTTGTTATCTATGTATATATATATATACTGCTTTAGTTTTAGTCGACAAACGGGAGACTGCACACTCACGCTAAAGAGAGCGGGGTAGAGAAAGAGATAGAGATAGAGAGAGAGAGAGAGAGAGAGATACAGCAGAGAGAGCGAAAGAGCAGAGAAACAGAGTATGTACAGAATTTACAGAACGTAATGAAGGACGAGGTGGAAGGAGAGTCTGCGTGTATAGGTGTTCATGTGAGAAGCGGGTTGTTAAATGTGAATAATGAACGACGGCTGCCTCTAGCCGTCCCCACCGGTACGTATGTATATGTGTGATTAATAAACGTGTCGCTGAGAAGTACAACCGCTCTCTAATTATTGGCCACGTGTGCCGGCGCATCGATCGCACCTCGTTTGCAGCTCTGCTCCTGTTCTCGCATAATGCGATTCTCTGGGGGGAAAAAAACGAACGACGCAGCGCAGCGTGGCCAAAAATTCAGAGAGCTCGGATCGACTAAGAGCAGCTAGAGGTGTACGTGTGGTATAAGGAGGTCATCGGTATGGAGAGCGAAGAGCAATGCCAGACGACGAGTCCGTACGTACCCAAGCACTCGCCGGGAGTAGCATTGCTGTGCGACGTCGGGGTAGCCTGGCTGTAGAGACTCGGTGGCGGTGGAGCCTGTGGTCCCGGTGGTGGCTGGGATGGTGCCCTGTTGACGAGGACCTGGGCCGGGCTGACGAGGCGCATCGGCGTCGCCGCGGAGCCCAAGCCCCGCACGCCGCCCATCACGATCGAGCCGTTCTGGTCGTAGTACGCCGGGATCACCTGGTACTGGCCTTGAACCTGCGAGAGAAAAACAGAGGAGAAACGTTAAAAAAAAAAAAAAAAAACGCGCGTCTAGTATTCGATTCTTCTTCCCTTTTTCTAATTTAATAAGGCCACGGCGAAGGCGGGATTAATTTATCTCTGTAATTGCATCGAGCGCAGCGCTGGAAACGCGTATAACGATCTCCGGCCGGTATATAATAACACACTTACTAGAGCATAGAGTAAGCGCGCTCTCGCGTCTAATTAACATTAGCGGATACGACTAACGAACGCGCGTACGAGGAATTACACGGAGACTCTTTTTTTTTTCTGTGATCATGAAAATGCAGCGCATCGCATAGTATACAGCGTGAAATATGCTAATGCCAGCGAGATACCGATCTCCGGGCTAGGCTACAATTAGACGTAATTTCAACTCGACGCCGGCAGACAAACTCGATCTAAGGTAGAAAAAAAAACACACACACACACAACAACGACTCGCTTAAGCATTCATTTCCGCGTACGCGCGTCCAAGGTCATTAACACCGCTCTATCCCTCACCGTTTGCGCGAGATTGTTGGCGGTGTCCTGGGCTACGGCAGCAGCGGCAGCGGACGACGGCGTGAGTGGTCGTCTCGGCGGTGGTGGAGCTGCAGCTTGTGGAGGTGCCTGTGGCAAAAGTCCAGCCGGGTAGACCCATGGCCCGTAGTACTGGGGTACCACCGGTGGGGCACCGGTGATGAGACCGACGTAAGGCTCCTGGCCTCCGATTACGGTGTACGGCGTCGCCGGGAAGTTCTGCTGCTGTTGAGCCGCCGCTTGCTGCTGCTGCTGCTGAGCCTGCGAGGCTGCCAGGTACTGATGCTGTTGCTGTTGCTGCTGCTGTTGCTGCTGGAGAAGCTGCAGCTGCTGGGGAGTCGCGCCCTGCGCTTGGCTCCGGAACAGTTGCTGCAATGTAAAAAGAGAGATTAGACGTTTGTACGTGATTTAATCGAGGGGGGGGGGGGAATGACGAAGCCTTACGCCATCGGAGAATCACGCGAAATGCGCTGCTTTCTCGCATTTTTTATACATAGATAAGCCCCTGGGGCGTTATTACGCAAACGCTTCGGGTTTTGGAACGAATCGCCGAGACAACGGAGACGTTAGCCGAAGGCCGGCGAGAAACGGCCGAGAACGAGCGAGCGAGCGAGCTGCAGAGAGTTAAAGTCGAGGTTAAACGCGGCCGAGGCTCTCTCGGGTTCAACGAACCTCTGCTCGCGGACGTTCACCGGGCTGAGCTTGCTCGCCCAGGAGGAACGCGCTCGCTTGCGCTTATACACACGAGAGAGAGAGAGAGAGAGAGAGAAAGAGAGCGTTGATTCTTCGCTCGTTCGTTACCCCCGTCGTCCAGTTCCTCTTTGGAGGATTATTACGCAAGAGGAGCTGCAGCCCGGTGTAATTCAATTAGACGATATTCGAACGTTAGAGAGACAAAGATTCGCTGAGAGAGAAAGAGAGCGCTGACCTTGAATCGGTCGTTGTGTAACGCCGAGTTCTCCCCATTACCGCGACACGCATGGTAACAGAGGCAAAAGACACGGAGGTAATAATATATAACACGAGGAGAAGGAGGAGGGAAAGAAAAAAGCGCCGATGCGTTCCTTTCCACCGACACGTGCCAACAGGGGTGCTATGGAATTGATTTTTATTTTCGTGTCGCCGTTATCGACCTGCCGCAGTCTGTGTTTGTCGCGGAGCAATTTCGGCTGTTTGTCGTACCCCCTGAATTATGCATAGCCTGTGTATAATCGCGATTAGAGATATACGAGAGAGAGAGAGAGAGAGATGAAGCTTTCGGCGAACTCGTTTAACGCGTTACACCTGAAAGCGGACGTAGTGTTATTAAAACGTCAACGAGGCGAATAAAAATAGAGCGAGATGTATATACTCTGTGTGCTCCGGTTCAGAATGCGTCGCTAGAAACGAAGATAATCTTTTCCGTCTCTCCTCGACTTCCTTAGACGTGTATTTTCGCTCGAAAGAGAGAAAGTCGCGCGCTTGGCTTTTCAGGGAAGAGACGTGAATTATTCATGCCATGCGCAAACACACGCACGGATACTGACTTTTTTGCGTAAAATCCCGTTAAAAAAGACCAGTCTCTCTAACTGGACTCGAATTAGCGCGCGCGCGCGCGTGTGTGTGTGCTCTTCAAACATCCGCGCTGTAGGTTTTCCCGGAGATCAAACAGCCGTAAAGTCGTCGCGCTGTTCCCTCGGCCAGAAAAAGAAAAAAAAAAAAAAAACGATTCGATTATATGGAAGAGCTTGAATCGAGAAGCTCGTGCGTGTGGAAGTGGACAGAATGCAGGAGGAGCATCGGGAACGCATCCCGATAGTCTCTCTCTCTCTCAGTCCGTTACTTAACCGCGCGCGACACCGTTATCTCACCTGAGAGAGACGCTGCGCGCACGGAATACACAGAGTCGCTTGTGTGTGTGTGTGCGTGAAACCTCTTCTTCTTTTTACTGTCTTCCGGAAAAATTCTCGGTTTACGAAGAGCGAAGAGTCCGTATCCCACCTTTTTCATGGAGCTATGAGAGGAATATCGCGATTTAGCGACGAAAGGCTACTTTGATAACGACCGAAGCTAAAACACAGCAGCAGCAGCAGCAGCAGCGCATCTCGATTATATTCTCACTCGCGGCATCAACAATAGGCATTGTGCAGGTGCACCGTATATATATATATATATATATATATATATATATAGGCCCAACTCGCGAGTATATATCTGCAGCAGCGCGAGCGTCACGTCGTTTTCCCGTTAGATGTTAACCTACTTGCGGCACTGCACACACACACTCGCGGCGCGTTCAATTGAATATAAGCGGCTCTCTTTTGCCCGCTCGGCGCTTTTCTCACACCCTACCATACATCTATATAGACGAGACACGCGTTTATACCGTGCCGGGGGAGGAAAGGCGTCGCGTGATAAGGGCGAGGCCGCGCCTTGATGGGTACACACCCTGCCTGTGTGTACAACGAGTACAGGGCGAGTTTCGCGTGTCTGGACGGACGGCTTTTAGCCAAATGACGCGGATTTTATTATTGGATGGGCGCGCCGAGCTTAGTTTAGGAGAGAGAGAGAGGGCAGGTATGTGTGTAATGGGTCGGTAACCGGCCTCGCCTTCTTCGATTCGTTATAGGATACGCTGTGATCCTGGGAGAGGGTGTAAGGGCGCAGCGTGTCACACGAGAATGTATTTCGTGTGTTTTTTAAACGTTGTTAACTTTTCAGCGCAATTTTCGACCTTATTACATTTTTCGCCCGAATCTATGCAGCTCGATCAACGCAGCGTGTTTTCCTTGGCTCTGGAGTCTAATTATAATCCCACGGCCGTGAAATTGCCAAAACAACCATCTCATTCTTTTCAAACAATTTCCGGAATGCTAAAACAATTTCAACCACGTACACACGTGGGCCGAGGCGTGGGCGTACAGGTACGCGTGAAAAGCATTGTATACACGTCCTTCTTATTTATGTAGGTCGAGAGAGAATCCTCGCTATTATTCGGCGAGTCGATTCCTTTGTCGGTGCTAGTACATAGGGTCGAGAAATTGCGCTTATATAGCTGCAGTCGTCCCCGACTAGTGCAAAAACGGGAAGCGAAGGCGTCGAGGTCAAGGGTTACCCGCTGTAACGAGGAACACATGTCCGGCCAATTTTGTATTATTAAGTCGCCGTATCGTCGGCGGCTTTGTCTCTAGACGTTGACAAGAGACACAGTCCGGATTTTATTAGGCCGTTATATCTGTGTTTGTCTTTACTCTGTCTCTTTATGTACCTCGCAGTCCATTAGCTCGTCCTGTCATATATATATATATATAGAGTTACGCAATCGCGCTCCGGTGTATATAACGCGAACAGGTATATATACTTGGGCTCATTAGTGCGCAGAGCCGATATATAAAGTAAGGGAAGCTATAGACTCCCCCGTGTGTGCTTTTATTTACTTTGCGCTGATGCGCGTCTACAGCTCCGCCTTTAATCCAATTAAATCGAGGAGCGCGGGGCATTTAGAGGGGAAATTTTACGCCCCGAGACATATTTGCGTACACGACGGCTCGCGCACGCGATGGAATCAAATTATTGCTAAAAACTCCAGCCTGTGTGCGAGAGAGAACTATAGGGGCTTCCCTTAATCAAATGAATTCGTACAACGATTTGCAACGAATATATATATATATATATATACATGTATATATAGACGGACGAGTTCGATCGGAGAGTTCGACACAGTTTCGCCACATTACGCAAGCGTGCGCATATACATATAACGCATTCTCACGTGTATCAGAGATAGAGAAATGGTTATACATCAGACTCGGCGAAGCGTGTAGGACAATTGGAGCTTTACGAGTTCGCGCCGACACCCGAACTATATCTCCTCTAATTGCAGCTAGAGAGACGTAAATAAGGCGACGCGCCAAGAGACGCCATACGCGATTATTAATCGTCATCTCACAACAAAAGCTTCAGGTATACGCTAACTCATCCATCGCTTGGTTTCGAGACGCCTCGAGCGTAACCGAGAGAACTATCAAACACGCTGGCGCGTATACGTTTAGGGCTCGATTTCGATACAGTATATACAATATAATAAAAAGCCTCGAACGATAAAACGACGACAACGCCCCCGCATCGGTTCCGAAAGGATTCTCAGTTGCTTTATCGCCGCGCGTAACGGGCCGCTGCACTTAGGAGCTCTTAACTGTCTCTCTTTCTCCTGGCGTTTTCGCGTGTACAACAACGTCCGTACGACGCCTCGGGGACGTCAGGGCCATAGCTCGCTATTTTTAGTGTTCGACTCCGTCGATGTATAATATCAGCTGGGAATGTATATAGTTTCGGCGAAGGCTCTCGATTAGGGGAGAATTTTCGTCTGAATGCGCCCGACTGACTCTGGAAGGTATATACAGGGTGGAAGGACGGCCCTTGGGAGTTATGCGACTGACAGGACTCTCGAGAACTTATGAATTCGTCATCGCCACGGCGAGACTCGCGGCTCTAATGTAATGAAAATCCCGCAACTTTCTCGACGCCAATTATTCGAGTTCTCCTCTCTCTGTGTGTGTGTGTGTGTGACTGCTTGTGTATATTTTTGTTCGCTCGCAGCTCGTCGTCGTTTCACACTCGAGGGACTTTACGAGGACGATAAATCCCAGCGCTGAGAGAAAGCATATCGAATCTCAAGCCGTTGTTATTATCTAATTATCGCTACACGCGTCGAATTGCCGTGTGTACCGGCGATCAATCTCGAAAATCAATCCTCAGCGGTAGGGCTTAAATTATGCGGCTGGTCATAAACTCGCCTCTCTCGTATATACGTGCGCACGTCGCTCTAGAAAGCATTTTTTTAACGAGTGCCAATTTCGCTGAAACGCCTCTCTCCGTAGACATTTTTAGGGCAGTTTCACCGCTATATTTACGAGAGACCGTCCGTCTTCTCTCTCTCTGTGTCTTGAGACCTTGAAAGCGAGAGAGCCTTGAAAATTTTTGAATTTTTTCTTCGAAAACACACGAGCACATTCGCTTGCAGATTCGCCGAGAGAGAAGAGAACGGAAGACACGGTTTCCGGCGAGAGCAGTACGACCGCGAAGCGGAAAGTGCACTGATAAGATAACGCGGGCGTGCAAGACTGAGCTTTCCGAGAGGAACGTTCTGGTTATTTTTTCACGCGAAGCTGCCTTGCGAAATTGTTTCTCGTCACCTGAAGTCGTACACCGTACGCTTGAGGAATTTTCTTCTCTTTTTTTTTTCGCTGGCGTCGGCTGCGACGATTTGGCAAGTTCCTTCGGCATGACACGCGCCGACTTTTGTTGTAACGAAAGACTGTCCGCGTCAGCGTTGCGCATTTTTCTAGAGCGAAACGACACCACGGACGGGGGGAGGCTCTTGTTTTTCGTTTAGCTAAGCGTTATTAGGAGCTGAGATTATTAAAACTCGAATTTTTAATCGACTTCCTCGAATATTCGATACGACGTATTTCGCTGCAATTCTATTGAGCTTCGTTCCTAGAAGCATCGCGATGATTATAATAGCGTTAACCGCACACAAACACACATACTAGTCGGAAAAGTTTTCCGCGCGACGATCGAGGTTGTCGTATTACAAGCTCGCTAGAGAGCTAGCACACGTCGCAGTTTTATTTAGGACGGCTCAGCAGTGCACAGTAGTAGACGCTCTCTCCCTTCTCAACAAGCTTGTCCGCGAGAGACGATGGCATATAGTGTAGTTTTTCACGCGGTTCGCGGTAACGCGAGACACGACGCGTGTAACACGACGAGTCGAGGAGAAACTCTCTGCTGTGCCTCTCGGCAATTATCAACGACAATCTTCCTCGTCAGTTTCTTAATAATACATCCTCGAATCGGCGATTTATCGACTTCCAGGAACTATGTACGCCCGCTTTACTCAAGCATAATCAAAGAACCTTCGGTATTTAGATTTCTCCCGCGAGTACAGGCACATATGGACCGCGTCCATACACATCCCCAGTGGACTAGCCGATTGTTTCGTACACGTCCCGGATAATTACTCCTGCGGCGCTGATGCCCTCGTGTCCGAGTTTTATAGTAAGGATATGGAATTAGGAGGCGAGTGCGATGCTATCTGGAGGAAGTAGCCTTAAGGCCCTGTTTTTAGGGCCGATTAAGATCTGTCCTGTGTGTGTGTGCACTTAATTTCCCGGAATTTCATCAGCGCGTAGAGAAAAAAAGCGACACAATAGCTTTTTGTTCAACGCGAGCTTTTATAGAGCGAAAATGGCCGTAAAGCGGCTGGTAATTAACAGGCAAAAAACGCTTTTCACACACACACACACACACAGCTGTCCGCATTGCGGAAGGAAAAACGCTGCGACGATGATAACAGCTTTCTGTAAAGGGGGTAGGTCGTCGTCGCGGCATCGAGAGGAAGAGACAAGTAGGCATTATGTAGCAAGCCATCGGAATCGGAAACTGAAAAGTTCCTAGGCGGCAGCTATCTCTCGCTGCGGAAGAGAGCTTCGCTGTATTCTCGCCCCTGAGAGAGAGAGAGAGAGACTTTTCCAGAGTGATCAATGGCGCATCAGACAATGGCCCGGGGCGGCTCCTATTCTGAGACTTGCCACTTGTGTCTCGGGGAAAAAGGAAGGGCGACAGAAGGTGTTGTTATATAGAGATATAGGGAAAAGAGCCGCGAATAGAGACTCGTCACGCGCGCGGCTCTTCCTTGTAATATTCTCGACGACGGCCCGAGTCGATTTCTCTCTCCGCCTGATGTTTATACGCTCTTCAATTAATCCCGATTGACGTGATACGTGTACGTGCACGCAATTGCATCGCGGCGAATCGCGGCGACTCGTTGAAGCGACAAGAAGAAAAAAAAAAAAACGAGTCTGTACACATCGAGAGGTCGTCGACCTCGAGAGGATCCTCCTCCTAATACGCGGCTGTCAATGGGGAGCTATTACGTAATGCTGGTACCATCACGCGGAATCGATGCCACGGCCCATTTATTTTCATTCGGTGTGTACCAGCAGCAGCAGCAGCCCTCGGAATCTCAATTTTCTCTCTCGTCACTCAGCCGACTAATCACGCGCGGCTTACCTCGAAACGCGAAAAAGAAAAAAGAAAAAAGAGCGTGATTACAGACTATCTCTCGCTCGCGATCTACGAAATTATCGATCGCCCGCACGGAAAAACACGTTAGAAGGAGTCGAAGAACGAAGAAGCTCGCTCTTCTCGTGCAACGGTACAGACTTGTGTGATGCGTGTACACATTCCACAGACAAAGCCGTATACTCTTTTTCTGCCAATTACCCTCGCCTACCTCGCGCGAGAGCTTTCATTCCCGCTCTGGTTTTAGCCAAGGATAATCCGCGTCATACGCCCCCGCGGTATAGCCATTGTTTTCGTCATTATCATTACGCAATGCATCGCGGATGGGCTCTTGTGTAACGCGAGCATCGATCTGTCGGTTATTAGCGCGCATTAATTACGGGCCTACACGCTTCGACAGCTGACGCGCTCTGGAAACAAGCTGTTTTCGCATAATTCGTAACGAGATTATTTGCGCATAGGATATTTCTTTGCATCCTCAGCGATCCGTCTTGCGTAGAGGATCAACAGGTTGATCTCGCTCGCTATATTTTTAGCGAGATCCTATCGAAGAAAGTCGATTATAAAGGAAATATAACGTCGCTCGTTATAAGACTCGCGGAACAAGTCGAAAGAAACTCGAAGCGCCCGGCTTGTTAAACCTCTTATAATATTCAACTCGAATAATACGTACTCCTACCTCTCTCCGCGATCGGGGAAATTTTCATTAAATTTTTCCTCCCTCTCGCTCCAATAACCTTTTAATTATCGGTCCCACTGCTCCGCCGCAGCCGTCATCTCTAGCCTAGATCTAGAGAAACGACTATACGACTATTCGCGAAAGTAGAGAAGAAGAAGAAAAAGAAGAAGAGAAAAAAAAAGCTCCTCCCCCTCGATGCATACACACACACACACAGCACTAGCTAGCGTAAGGACCTTTTAACGAGGGCGCGCTCTGCCGGAATAATTCAGCTCGAGTGCGTCTGCGTGTGCATCTCTTTGCGTATGCGATAATTAAATTTTCCGAGTTGGGAAAACGCGCGGCTAGATTTTTTTTTCTCCACCCCTCGAGACACACGCGGTGATGGACGCTGGGAGAGTAATTTGCGCTAATTAACAAAGAATTTGATCCCTTTTAGGCTAGGGTTAAGTCATTAGGACTGTTTAGCCGTTGTTGTTTTTTTTTTCGAAAGCGAAGCTGGCGAGATTGCGTAATGGAATTTTGAAGGATTACGCTTGAGATTAATGATTTATGCAGTCGTCGCTGCAACAGAAGCGAGACGTCAGCGTGAAATATTGGCTAGATCTAGAGCATTCCGTATACACGAGGGTTAATTATAGAAAAATGAAACAAGCCCGAGAGAGAAAGAGAGACTATTCTCGTGCATTGTCACAGATTAATCAAATTCGACGAAGCCGTTAACGTCGTGTGTATAGTCGCTGTAGAAAGAGTAAGCCGACACTCATAAATACTGAGTCACACACGTCGTCGTCATCCGCAACCTGACGATATCCCCCCCCCCCCCCCGTATATACACAACACGTAGAAAAGGTATTTAACGGCCGAGACGAGGAGAAAAAGTACACACTGCATCATCGCAAGCGAAGCTTCGACCGCAACGAGGAGCAATTCGAAGGCTTACACGGGCTATTACGCGAGTTTCGGCGAAAACTTTTCGACCCCTGTAAAAAGTCCGACTCGCTTGCCAACGTATACACACACACACACACGAGCCTAAAACAATGTCTATAGAAGGCGCATATAACGCGTGTTAACGTCGGAAGGGGCGGCGAGTGATCGATTTTAAGTGGGTTGCCGCTACTTAGTCCTACATATAACACGTGAAACAGAGCTTTTCTTTGTGTCGGCGAGCTTTTCGAGCCGGAAGTCGATCGATTCATTTCGCGCTTTCAATTAGACGAATTGAGAGAAAGAACGGTTGCCTTGCGTTTTACCTCTAATACGCATTGAATAATACAGGCTTGCGTGTGGCCGAGGAGTGAAATTTTCCCCTGTGTTTGCGCAAGTGTAGCCCGTCGAGTGTAACCTTTTCCGCAACAAACTTGAATCTTCCGCGCTTTATGCTTCGTGTAACCGTTTGGACGTATACTCGAGGCTAGAAGCGCAGGTATGAATGTTTCATCGTTGAAAATAATCGATAACCATGTGTCGTTGGAATCAGCGTTATTCCCCCCCTTCGTTGAAGCATCAGTCATAAACACAATCGAAAGCTTCCTTCTGCCTAAAACTATAGAGCTTGCAGGATCCGCAAACGGTGTTTTATCCCCCCCTTGGGGGTGTGTAGTCGTATCGAGAATCAATAATTACGGCGGTAAAATTATTGAATTCCGGGCGAGCTTAACATTGATAAATTATTTTATCCGAAGCTCGCTGTGTAATCCAATTAAGCCGTAGACATGTTTCCGCACGGGCTGGAAATTTTCGCGCGGATATAGGAATTCTCATATAACCTCAATCGCCGCGCGTACAAACTGTTTTCCCTCGAGCTCGAGCAGAGAACTTAATCTCTCGTGAAATTTAATGAAAGTACGAATTACTTTCGAATCAGGCTAATCCGCGAGATGAATTTTCAAGTATCGGAAAACTGATTTCCCGTAGAAGGAAAAAGAAAAAAAAAATACCTTGTCAGCAGCTAGCCTCGCGACTAGAGCCTCCTTGAGAGGCCCAAGCCAGTTGTGGGCCCCGACGAAGCGCTTGTTGAGAAGCTTCGTATGCGGCGCGACCTGCGCGTAAACCGTCTCTAATTCCAGCACGACCATGTTGCCGGCTGCTGATGTTGCTGCCTCTTCGAGCTCCAGGTATTACAGCGCACTCACTATCGCGATGAGCCTACGTACTCGACGTTGTTTCTTCCTTCTTTCTACTCGCGTAGCCCAGCGCTACGTCGACGGCTGCCAAAGGCACTCCATCAATCTGGCTTTGGAGCAGCACACACTACTCGAGATTCTCCTCCGGTATCGCGGCTTCTCCGCTGCGGCGTGTACTCGCCTCGACGCTGATCATGTTTTCTTCCCTTGAATATTCGGCTCTATTCGGCTCTGTGTGCGATGGAACCGCCGGCGCAGCTGTGCTCGCGATATTCCCTAGTGTAGGCTCCGAAAACAACAACAACAACAACAACCAGAGCCAAGGAATGCAAATCTCTCTCAGCCTTCCGCACGTGTTTTTCACGGCCTCGGCTGCATTATTCAGAGTCGAAGACGAAGACAGGCTTACAGCTACCACTCGCGGACAACACTGTTATAGGTTTGCATCTATTATCTTACTGCGGCGCACAGAAAAAAAGAAAAATAATAATAAAACACTCTGTTGCAAACTGCTGCGGCGATCCTTGTTATGTACTCTTCGTTTGTGTCACATATAGGAACTTGCGGGGCGCACTGTCCGATTCTTTCCACCGAAAGGTGCTACGCGTGCGTTATATCGTTCGCGGGGGCCGGTGAGCTCTCTGGCTCGGCAAAGGACTGCTGCTGCCGCGTAGAAAGGCAGTTGAGAACTGACGGCGGCGGCGGCGGCGGCGCCGGTGGTGCTGGCGGTGTAGTATATAGAGTCGCGAGAGCGGTGGTGGCGGCCTCCTCCTCTCTTCTCTCCCATGACTGACGCGCGCCGCGGCCGCCGGTGTGACGCGCGGCTCTCTCTCTCTCTCTCTTGTGCTTCTTTCTTCCGTACGCGTATATACGAGGTGGTGTTGTCCTGGCTCCGGAGTGGTGTGTGTGTATTTTTTTTTAAATATTCTCGGATGAAAACCCGTTCACGCAATATTGCGATGCGGGAAACGGTTAAGAGCCCAAGCGCCACCTATCGCCAGCAGCCGGAATCAATCGCTCGAACGAGTAAAAAAAGCTCGCTGAAAAATCCGCGAAGAGCGTTACACGCGTTATAGTACATCCTTTAAAGCGATCAAAACGCGCAGCTTTCGCGCGATTAATCCGGCGAGTGTCCTTTTTTCCCCAAGCGAGGAGAGAAAGTATGCAGGCTGCAGACGACGAGTTCCATCCCTTATCGGAGTTGGCGCCGAATTCTTTCCTTTTTTTTTTTCTCTCCTCAACTCCGCACTCGCTATACTGTTGCCGAGAGAGAAGCTTCTGTCGCCTCGAGCCGGCAGCACTTTGGCAAGGGCGACACAAAGGCGGGAATTTCTTGAGATTCAAAGGGAGGGAGAGCTCCTGCGCGCACTTTCGGATTATATTCTTGGGGCGATGCATTTTTCTCAAAGTTTTTCGCGCACTAATACTGCGGAACGTTGTTAGTAACGAGCTCGTAACAGCGCCTTCGGCTCGCGTGCCTTATCAGGAGCCCCAGATCGCCGCTGTATCCAACCTCGATTACACACACAACACCCTCCTCTGTTTGTGTGTATAAATTTCCCCGAAAAAACATTCCACTTTCTCAGCGCCACACAAAGCGAAAATTCTCGAGCGAATTTTTTTTCCATCTTGTGCCGAGCGAAGCTGAAAATTTTTCGATCTCCGCTCCGCGGCCTCCTTTATCACATCGACCGCCTCCCAACCGCACACACACACATATTCGATTCTCTTTTCATTCGTCTCTACCCTCACTCTCTGCACTTCATCTCATTTCGCGTGATGTATTATTCTGACGCGGGCGGCGTCTCGCGCGCGGCTTTAATTGACCCTGCCTTGATTTTCACTCGAGTACTCTCGAGTATATGAGAGAGAGAGAGAGAGAGAGAGAGAGAGAGAGAGAGAGAGAGAGAG
>QLSS01000017.1:2140909-2159890 GCA_024372645.1 Trichomalopsis sarcophagae
GAGAGAGAGAGAGAGAGAGAGAGAGAGAGAGAGAGAGAGAGAGAGAGAGAAAGAGAGAAGCCTGTGGTGAAACTGCCGGAGGGGAGTGTATACACGTATATATATATAACAGAGAAGACGCGCGGAGACAGGCACGTGCATATGCATATACGTGTATGTACGAAAAAAAAGGGGGAACTGTATGCTGTTGTTTTTTTTCTCTCTGAGTATATACCACTACTGCCGCAGCAGCTTCTTTATTCTTTCTCCGCGAGAGAGCCGCGACTGCTTTTTGTCAAAGAAACAGCGCATTACATAATGACCCTCGGCCCTGCGCGAAACTGCGTCGGTGTGTGTGTGTGTGTGTGTGTGTGTGTGTACGGAGTGCCAATATAGGAATAAACGTCGATTACAAGCGCGTCGCGCTTTTCAATGTCCATTTCAACGCGAGAGGCGAGAGAAGAGAATATGAAGAAAGCCGCCGCTGTGTAGCGTGTGCATAAAGCCGCGCGATGGTTTAATAATGAAAAAGGAGACGACGTAGTCGTCGACGCTTGGTTTAATGTCGGCTGACACGAAGAGCTTCTTATACATACATACATATAGCTGTACGCGTTTCTTTGTCTCTCTTACACAAACACACACACACACACACACAATATAAACTGGTGAAAATTTCACAATCTAAAACTGCGCAGCGCCGCGATAATTCCGAAATCGCGATGCTCTGCTTTCTTATAATTATCGCCGAGATATGCACTCCTTCATGCGAGCACGGATAAAAAAAAAAAAAATTCACCAAGGCCCGCTGCACCAGGTACACTGAATTAAATTTCGCGCGCAGTCGATCGTTAAAGCTCGCAAGCTCGATAGAATATAAAAAAAAGCATACACACAGCGCGCGTATACAGGGGGAGAGAAAAACCTGCCTATAAATTGCCAAGCGCGTACATAGGATCGCGCGCCGATGAGCGAACGGCATTGATACGTTATCGCTTGCGATCGGCCGGAGTTGAGAACCACGGCGAATATCTAAGGGATGGACGATCACGCGAGTTGGCGTGTTATAACCCCCTCTTTTTCATCCTTTCTCACCACACACACACGCGCGCGGCTCTGTGCTCCCCTTTATTAAAGTACACACATACACACGGCGTCGAGAGGAGAGTTTTAAAAAAAAAAAAAGCTGCGGGAAAAGCCAGTCACCGAGAAAATAGCCTTTCGTTTTAGATATAAAGCGACACACAGCTATGGTCTTCTTCGCTCTCTCGCTTCGGCTTGTTTTATTTAATGAGCTGCGACGAGCTTTTTATCTCCGCACACAGCTTTGACGGATTTTCATCGGCCTGAATTTTATATACGTATCGCGTGTTTGATGCTGCTGCAGTGTACGAGGACGTGAGAAAACGTAATTACTCATCCTCTATTAGAAAAGTAATATTCTTGCACACACCTTCGTGTGTTGTATAAGGACTTTTCCATAACACGAGCCAAGCGGCCAAGGCTCTCCCGATCGTGTAACGTATGCATATGAACGATCCCATTTGCTTTTGACAAATCGCAAAATCGATCAGAGCTCGACCACGGCATTTTATAAGGTCGATCGATAAAACTTTCAAGCGAGATTGAGAGAAAAATCAACAGTAATTTTCCTATACGTGTCTCTTTCTTGGATCTTATACACCAGAGTGAATCGAGCCGATGGACTCGATACACGTATACCGTCGTCGCATTGTTCCTCTCTGTATACACAGAGCTAGAGGAGGAGAAATGTGCCGGCAGAGTTTTGCTCTATTTTCAGCTTCGATCCGCAAGCTCGCGTCGTATATGCAAAACAATGTGATACAAAAGTAGCAGCCGCCGCGACACAAAAGGAAGTTTGTGCCCAGTCTGTAATACTCGAGAACAGCCTGTATTAAACGTTGATTCGACCCGTTTGCTATAGGGATATCTAGATTCGCGTCGAGTCTACTGGGAAAGAAAGCGTAATTTAGAATTTTATTGGCCCGTTAAAACCGTGCGTTTATTGTCCGAAACGAACGATGCTTTCTAAACGCGCTCCGAATAGACTGGCGATCGATATTGGACAAAAAAGAGGATATTCCAGAGAAAAAATAAACAATCCTCCACACTAGAAGCTTCGTCTGGAAAAGGAGAGGGACAGGCTGGTGTGTGTAGCGCACGACGAAGCTTTTTAATTAAAATCCTCCTCCCACGCAGACAGCCATCCACTCGATGCGTATATACGTCGCTCGCCGGGAAGATCAAATGCGCGAAGGAGTCGATGACTCGCGACTGCATAAAACATCGAAAGAGAGAAAACTTCTGTCTCGCGTCACACTTTCTTTTACCACTGCTGTGCGTGGGAGTACAAGGAATTCGATTCGGATTTGACGGTTGATTACGTTTTCGAGAGGCTCTCCTAGACTCTCTTTTGTTCCCGGGTAACATCGTGTGCGGCGATAAACGGCTGCTCGAGATGATAATTTCGAGCTTTTACGATCTGTAGTTGTGTGCTTTTTAATTAAGCATTTAATTAAGTTGAGGGAGCTACTGTCGAATTTTCGACACAGTTTCGCGTCGTTGCGCCACATCTCGCGTATACGTATTACACAGACGTGTAATCGTCAATACCGCAAGCTACACTTCGTCTATTTTAAGAGCGAAGAAAAAAGTCCACACAATGGCTAGCACAAGCGCGTGTATTCAAATGACAGGCCTAGTGCGGCAGCCGTGACCCTTTCGAGTATACGAGCCTCGGCCGCAGCGACGAAAAAAAGACAGTCTAGTCAAGTTTCGTCGATCTCGAGGGAAATCCATCGAGTCTCTCTCTCGCGTTATCGGCGACAAATCGCGCGGGAGAAATGAGTCGAGACTCCGATTAAACATTGAAAGCTATTATGCGCGCGCGAGCCCGGCAAATTGCTTGGCTATGCCGACGATAAATCACACGAGTACCCCCGACTCCTGCTATATACAGGTGTGCATCAGCAGCAATTGACCGAGAGCGCCTTGAATATGGCATATATACTCTGTGTATAACCTAAATTGCGAGAGGGATGTGGATAGAGCGCAGTAACGGCTATTTTACCGAGCATTGTACTTTCGCGTAATTTGATGAAGGATTAGGCGACACACGTACACACGGGGGAGAAGTTATATTTGCACCGAAATTCGGTGTGTAGCTATCCAACTAAACTGGTTTGACCGTTTAACTTCGTTGCAACCGAGTTTCGTTATAAAGGAATTTCATCGCAATAAAAATCAGCGTATGAGGCTCTTCGAAAATTCAATAAATTAGCCCTAACGAACCGCACGCACGGCAGTAAAACGATCTCTCGACACGTGCCAAAATTAAACGCGAAATATATACACAGCGCGGCGTGAATCATAAAGCTAAAATCAGCGACAAATTTAACGCGAAATCAATATCGCCATGCGGCGGAGCTCTTACACCTATCTCGAAAAACGATCTTTACGAGAGGTCGCCCCTTAAAAAAAAAAAAAAAATAAAAAATAAAAAAAGGCGGCGGGGGGAAGGAAAATCGAAGATAAAGGCAGAAATTTTTCCGGGCCGATCGTAAAGATCGGCTTACGTAACGCCGCGAGTAGACATAGCATAAGCGAGCGAGAGATACCGAAAATACGTCCCTGAGTGACAGGCGACGAGTCGAGTCGTAAAGCTCCAACACTTCTCCTCGGCGAAGACGACGTGCGCGAACTCGAGTGTGACGGCGGCCGCAATGCACGCGATGTTAATTACGTCGGCGTATATATACTGATTCAAGGGTCGACGGGGAAAGAAGCCCCTCTGGACGACGATTCCCTTGTATAAAGCTCTCGGTGATTGATTAGTCGGCCGAGTGTACGCCCGCTTTAATGAATTTGTCCACGTGATTCACCTTTAATATTTCTGTGCCGCACAGACAAGAGAGTTGAACACAACGATTCGTCTATTTCCCGGAGCAGCGGCTCGAGTAATTGCGGCGGTGCAACGCACGCGTACGGAGGAAAACCGCGGACTTTGAAAAAAAAAGAGGATAAAAGCGAGAAGAAGCAGAAAGAAGGGGGCGATGGCATGGAATCGCTTCATGCACTGCCGAGCAGAGCGCGAACCGTTCGCGTAATAATGCGATCACGGTCTCTCTCTCTCTCTCTCTCTCCTTCTCTTCCTCTTCCACGTCTGTTCGTCGACGTCGGCGTACACATAGTGAAGCAGCACGCACGAGAGGGTGTTGCAGTCCGACGACGAGGCCGTGCCACTCGGCTCTCCTCTTTTTTCTTCTAGACTGCGTGCCTACTCTTTTTTCCGTTTCGCCGAATGTAAAAACGAGGCGGAAAACATAATGACGAGAGAGGGAGAGTCGCGCGGAAGGGGCTAAATGATGTAAAACTTGTTGAGGGAAAAACTAGCGAGAGAGAGAGAGAGACCCTCCCTCTTTTTGAAGAGAATCGCGACGTAGACGCCGGGTTAAATATAGAGAAAGAGAGTGGAAAATGACGACGGGGTTATACACGCACGTGTGAACGAGAAAGAGAGCGGCGGGCGTTTGAAGGCCCGGCTTTGCACACACAAACACACTTTGTTGTAAAAATAAAACGGATTCTTTTTGCGTCGAGATTAGTTCTTCCAACGTTTAATTTGACAAACGACACGGGAGGGGCTCGAGCGTGCCATCGTATAATAATCCTTAGTTGTCTGTGATGTTTTTACAGAGCGCAAACAATGGAGGACAGGGCAAACTCCTTGACGGGAAGACGAGGCTAGAGACGACGACGACGACGACGACGCTGAAAAATGAATAGCTGCTGCAGCGAAGCGTGGGAGAGCTCTCGCGTTTCTCGCGCAGGAAAACAATCCTCTCGCGCGATGCGTTCGCGCACCGGAAAGGGCGTCCTCTCTCTCTCTCTCTCTCTCAGAGAACAGAGGCTTCTCTTGCGTGGCCTTGAGGAAAACTAACTCGCTGCTGCGCTGCAGTAGTAGCGAGCCAGTTGTGTCAGCCGCATCCGCAGGAGAGAGTATTGTCAAACGGTATTTTTATTATCGTCATCGAACACTCGGAGTTTTAATTAGCGCTGTAAATATTAATTGGCTGCAGGCCAGCGGAAAACGAAGCGAAAATTGAAAATCTCTCGCTACACAATGCTGCTGCGGCGAGGCGAAGAAACGAGGCTCTCTCTCTCTCTCTCTCTGTGCTCCGCGGATGGAGAACCGCGAGGAAAGTTTTAATTGCGCATCTTCGCGAGCTGTTTACTAAAAATGGAAATTCCGCTTTGTGCCAATGGAAATACAAGATCAACTTTCGTCTACACCAGCGAAATTATTCATAGAAGAGGGCAAGAGTTCTAACTTGCATATTTCCAGGCATGTCGATAATTCTCGCGAGCGAGGGTTAAAAGAGAGGAAAAAAAAAAAAAAAAATCACGCGCACTGCGGCGTCGGTATCGATCTGGGCCGAGCGCGCGCATTCCTTACATTAATGTTCCGGCGTTTTCACGGCGTGCGGTGGCGGCGCGATTATTACAGGCCGACACAATAGCCGAGAGCGACGCGACACCGCATGAAAAGCCGCTTGCCGCAGCCGCATCGTAAGAACCGATAAACGCGCCGGCGAGCTTGCACGTGTTCTCTCCCTCTACGATGGACGTCTGAGCGAGCTTTGCTCGTCGTTCTATTTTTCGGGATACAAGAGAGACAGAGAGAGAGAGAGACTGCCGATGGAGGCATTCAAAGTAGGTGACTGGCCGTCACACGCTTGGCTATGATTTATATTGCGAACTGTCGAGGATCGAGGACGAGCGCGCCGAGCTTATTGTCTACCTTTTTATTCCATGCATATATGCGCGCCGCTCTCGCTCCCTTTATCTCCCTTGTTCCGGCTTGCTTGTTTGTGTGTGTGTGTGTGTTGTTTCACTCGCGTTTCCTCGTTTCGAGCCTCTTTATTTTAGCGAAACTTTCCCGCGGTCGATTCGGAGTATTTTTTTTAAAGCCTACACACGCGCTTGCGCCGCTGACACCTTTTGTGCACGCATCGCACCGTTGGTTACATTTTCTATTTTTTTTTTCGTATTTGGTTTACAAAAAAATAATTGACGTACAAGTTGATTGATGTTTTGTAACAGCATTTCTGCTACTCACGGATTGTCAGCTTTTCACGAAAAGCTTTTTGATCGATTAGGCGGTCGTCGTATTTTCGGAAGAATAATATTTGCCTATCTCGCACTGTCGGAAAATGTTTTTGTATTTCCAGTCGGAGACTCCGGAGTTTCGGATTACGAAAGACGCGTACAAGAGTTTTAAATAGGGTAGGTATGAGAACGAATGGAAGTCATCTTTTTCGTCAACGCCAATCTTTCATTATCCGACTTTCCTCGTTAATTGATTCGGCTCCCATTCATGGGAGCAAACTTGGAATTGAAGCTCCTCTAAATTTCCCGCTGCACAATGAAACTGCGCTTCGCTGGCGCTTTCTCGTGGCAAAAATAAGATCTTAACTACTTTGAAACAATGCGCGACTCCAGCATTCGAGCAAGAATCTCGGCGTCTGGCGTCGAGAAACGTAAAATAGTTGCTACTAGCTGCTTGAAGACGACAAGGACACCGAATTGAAATTAACCGGCTTATTTGTGCCGAAGCCCACACGTTTTTAACAAGCTACGTGCTCTGGTGGCACGTGGAGAGGTGCTCGACGACGACGATGCCGCGGACGGGGCCTCGTTAGCGCTGCCGGCGGGCGCACTTCTTCCACCGACACACAAAAAAGAAATAGTCCACATTCAAATTAACACTACAGAACGCTGGACTCCTTTCCCTGTCTCGCTCTTGGGCATGTGTTTTCTTTTCTTCCGCTGTTTGTCCTCGTATGCTCGAGTGCAGGTGTATTATTTTGGGAACGACGAGTGCGCGGGTGACCGACGAGAAAATTTAATTATTTTTTTCAATATAATATACAAACATTTAAGTAGCTAGGATGACTTTTCTCGTAGGTCAACGCACTCGCGCTCTCGTGATCGAGAAACCGTGACTAACCTGCACGTCGAAGTGTCCAGTTGTGTCTTGCGGTTGCGGCGGTCCTTGCTGTTGTTGTTGCTGTTGCTGCTGCTGAGACGGCGGCGGGCCCTGCGGTGGACCCTGAGCACCGAACAGCTGAGCGGCGTGAGATGGTAGATGTGGCAGATGATGAGTCGGTGGGGCCTGATGATGCTGGAGGTGGTGAGGCGGTGCCGGAGCAAACGCGGTCATGAAGTGCTCCTCGCCTCCGCCCATCACGTCGACGCCGGGTTTCAACAGAACGACGCCGCCGGCACCCGTGCTCACCGCGAGTGTCGCATTCTTCTGGAATTCCTCCTCGCCGGGCGATGGTTGCCTGCTGCCCGGTGTGCGACTGGAAAGAATTTCAAAGAGACAATTATATACTTTTGTTTGAGTGGAAACTATTCGAAATTTTCTTTCTATTTGGTTACGGATATGTGGCAGAGGGAGAGAGAGAGAGAGAGATGAACGTGCTGCCGCGCGTGCATAAATTCTGTGGTCGTGCAGGTTCGGTAATTCGATGCTCTCCACACACCGCTAAAGTTGAAGACAATTTCGCCGATTCAGCACCTGCACAACCACTGATTTATGTCTGACTAGTTAGTTTTACAACTCTGTTAATTCCTCGAATGAAAGTCGTTCTAATTTTAAAACTCATAAGGTACAATTCTAACTGCCGCGATCTTTCTCTAAATCCTAGAAATAAACTCTTCAGGAGTGTCCGAAACTTTAAAAACTTCAAATAATAACTTGGTACTGTCCACTAGTAAGTAATCGAAATTATTGACAGGAATCAGCAAAGTATTGCCTAGTCATGATCAGTCGGTAGACGTTTATAATATTTGTATAAAGTTTGAGGAAAGAGCCAAAGTTTCCACCTGCGATTAGTCACGAAAATTACAAGGCAAGCGTCTCTGCCCAGATTAATACGCTTCGAGCGACGATTTTCTTTCAGGATGAGATCTCAGAAGCGAGAACGATTCGCTGTTTAATCAGCGAAATTTCCGTCGCGAAAAAAAGCACCTATAGGCGCAGAGAGAAAGGCGCTCCGAGAAGATGGTTAATTCAGTTGAGTCATTCTTCGAAGTTAGACGCTTTCCGTCAACGATCAATGAAGCGCGACGACGTACAGTAGCAGTGGCACTGAAGCGGCTCTCCGGGTGTCGACAAATGCTAATGCCCGGTGAGCTTGTAACGCGCTTTGTGACATAATGCGCAGTAATTTATGTCCATCCGACGAAATTTAAATTCCACGAGGTCCTGCAAGTCGCATCCGTATGTAAGAATTATGTAAACAAAGCCTCTTTTCCCTCCTGCTTTTCAAGCCTTCAAAGACTAGTCCCGCGGAGATGACAGGAGCCCCGTGATTACTTGCTTTTCTTCTCTTAGTTAAAATACACCTGCGTCTTATTTTAGATTAGAATTGGAATGTTCTACCTAATTCATAAAATCAAGTGCACGAGTCCTTTGAAATTTTCTCCTCGACAATCAAATATGCCCGCTAGCGGAAGAAGCTCGGTCAACGCGGGAAAATTGCACAGAATGCAAAATCCGCATCAAAGGTAAAAGCTTGAGAGTGAGGCGGGTACTCGGTAACGGAGAAAAACCGAATGGCAAATGAAAAATCACCCTCGGTTTTGTGTATCGTAATAACGGTTAGACTTTGCGATACCGCAAGACGGCCGCGTCTCCCGTTCGCGTAATAACGACGCAAAGGAGAGCACAGTTACGAGAGAGAGAGGCCAACGCAACCTCTAGCGTGTAATATTTCTTCCCAGCCGTAACTAGCGTTTGCGGCGAACGGATGCCTGCCTGGCTTTCTATATAGCTGACGACGCCGCCGCCGCCTCGACACGGGTTTCATGTTTTATACACCGGCTATACCATTCTATCTCTTTCCGTCTGCTCGACGATATGAAAGAAATTTTCTGATTTCTCCGCCGAGTTTATTAAAAGGAAAGTCCATCATATCAGGTGGATAAATAAATTATTTATCGCAGCGGCGGCGGAGGCAGAAGAGCAGAAAATTGACAGTTGTGAAAACGTCGAGGAAAAGAATGTAATTTACCACATGTGTAGCAGTCACGGATGACGGAGGCTTCTTAATAAGTAAAATTCAACTTAATAACAAGTCGAGAATTAATTTTGAAAGACTTTCCCTACGCATATTAAACTGCACATAAATTTAAACCCGCTACAATCGTTCAATACGAATGACAACAAGCAGCGATGACTCTATTCCGCTGCAGTTTCGTAACAAAAGAGAAACGCTACGGATTATTGAACAAAAACGCATCTTTTTCATAGAAAAGCTCCCAACGTCGTATCGGCGAACGCTACAAGCTCTAACGGCTTCGTATCACCTGTCGGCAAGGCAGTACGCGCGTTACCGGGCCTCCGCGAGATGTCGCGGCACCGACCTAACGACGAACCAACGCGCGCGCAGCAGCCGAACCCGATAAAGAAGGGGTCTCCTGCGCGTCCCGGAGCCTGTGCAGCATATAATGTACACTCTCCTCGGCAGCGGCGTCCGGCGCGCTGTCATTGGCCGCGTGCCGTTGCTTCTCTCCGTCTCTCTCTCTCTCTCTCTCTTTCTGCTTGGAACCCGTGTGTGTGTGTGCACGCGCGCCCTTGACAGCTATCGTCCTGTTCTTACGCAGTGCCTCGGCTCTTCGAGAGCGGAGTCTTTCGCTCTTTCTCTCGCTCGTGCGCTCTATCTATCCTTCGCGCGAGAGTTGAATATAAAGGAGGCGGACGGCATTGGGCGCTGTTATACTGCTCTCTCGTCTCACCAGCAGCTCGATTTGTACGAAAGTGAAAAATGCCATTTTCTTCGGCGAATTTCCTTACTGGTACTCGTTCGATTCTCTCTCCCTCTCTCTATCTCGCCTTTTTTCTCCGAGCCAGCTGCACATCCAGAAGCGACATACCGGTATTTCGAAATCCTCCGCGGCCACTTTCGATCGAACCGGATATCAACGCGGTTTGAATTTATTGTTACAGTAATTTTTATCGCGAGAGAGCGCCAGTTTCCTCGAGTGGACTTGAAAAGGCTTTAATTGACGTCAAGCCGTTAATCGAAAAATGAAAGTCGATCCGCGAATGTACAAAGATATTGGCGTGTTCAATTTTATACCGCACATAATGGATTTGACGTTTGGAAAGTCGCGCGCGAGTAACGAATCGCGTGCATCTGCATAATCCACGAAAAATTACGAAACCCCTCGAGAAAGCCTGATTTTGATAATCTCGCAAGCTCAAGCTCATTAAGCCCCAGAAAATGTATCCGTGTCACAGCGATGACTCAAGCGGCGCCGAATTTGAAAAAAAAAAAAATCATTTCGAAATACCGATACACCGTCACACAACTGGATTGCAGTCGCTACGCCGTTTCGACTTTCCGATTACAGTTTACTCACTTGAATCCTTTGTCATCGTCGAGACCATTTTGAGAAGACAGTCCGTTTCCTTGGGGACCAGTGTCGTCCTTTGAGCTATCAAAGGGGCTAGCTGTGCCTTTATCCTTGTCCTTCTTATCTGTGTCGTTCTGCGTAGGGAATGAAACGATGAGTATTAGTTCAGATTTCAAAAAAGCTCCAGGGAGCTTTGCTGACAACTTGCTTACCAATCTGAGGGACACCATTCGCGGCTCCAATTCTTTCGGGGTCGTAGGACTCGAACCCAGCACGTATTCGACCATTTTAACTCCGAGTCCGCCAGTTTCGCTATGGAGAAATCACATTTTTACCGAAAATCGTTTAAGCATAACAAAAGAGATAGAAAAAGAAAAGTTAAAAGGCCAACCTGCTTCTGGGACTGAGAACGGTTCCGACTTCTGTCGTCTGATGAAATCCGCTGCCGACACCGACTCGCCTTCCGGTGCCCATTGAAATCGGTTGTGAAACTGCGTGATCTGCAACAATGCAAACGGTATAGATGTAACAAACAATATATTAAATCCAATCGAAAGGCTCGCGATAATTATACCATCAGGTATACACACTGCACACAGGCCTTTGTCTTTGCGACACAGCAGCAGCTTGCAGCAACGTCTGTTTAATTTTGCATGGAACAATGTGTAAGTGGATCCTCCGTGTGTACATTGTCGCGAAGTTATTTCAACGAGTGCTTACGTATCAAAGGAAAAGAGTTTCTCCGTCGTAGGGCAAATCAAAGCTCGAGAGAGAGAGAGAGAGAGAGAGAGAGACACAGAAAAAGGAGTAAATAACCAGTCTCGAGGCCGGTGTTAACAAAGTGAAGAGGTGAAACAGTCCTAGATTCGCATCCCATTTCCCGAACTCCGACAGCTGCAGCAGCTCTGCAGCCCCGACTGTTATCGGCCGTCAGGCCGTGTGTACCGGTGAGCTTGAAATTACATCCGAGGGAACGGCTGCGCGACAGAAACTTGTTTTTTGAGAAAGATAGACATAAAACGACCTTGGCCGAGGTCGCCTGTGATTGTGATTAATGGGATATGGAGTCGTTTGTAAATTACAAGCTTCCCAGCGTTAATCAGCTGGTACTTCATACAGTGACTGTGGTGTCCCTTTAATAATGCAGGGCTTGATTAGGAAATTCAACAGCGAAACCGAGCCGACACCGGTAATGTCACGGCCTAATCCTGATCCGTCTCTCTCACAAGCTCTGGGTTAACCCCGAGTGTCTAGACCGAAAATGCTCTGTTATCCTTAAACACTTACAATCATAGAAAGAGCTTTCCGGCAAGTGTAAGCGACGTAGAAATTCTACGAGAGTAGACGTGGGTATTTAAGCAAAATCGATAGCCACGGGAGACGCAGTCGCTATTCATATACGTGAGTATAGATATATCGTTCTATTGAAAAACAAAGTCTCTCTCTCTCTCTCTCTCTCTCTCTCTCTCTCTCATCACGCGAAACAACGACAGAGTAGAGCATATGATTATACGTAAAAAGTGCGGAGCATCAGGGCTAAACAGGCAATTACAGCGAGAGAAATAGACAAGAGAAAATGATAATTAGAATAAGAGAGGGAGAGAGATAGGGTAAAAGCTCGGGCGTCGACGACGGCCTGGCGACGAGAGGGTTGCCCTCTCTCGCTTCGGGGTTGACGAGTGTAGCAGCAGAGCAGCAGCGGTACGGTTACGAGCCTGGGCGGCGGTGGGACGTTGCCCCCACCGCCGCGATGCCGGGCGTCTGTCGCCATGGCAACAGCCGCGTTGCACCCATCGCCACACGCACCCCCACATCCCTCTCTACTATATACACATACACACAAATAGATGTACGTAGACAGACAGTGTCTCCTCTATATACATGGGATTCTCGTGGTGGAGGGTGGCGTCGTTGCCTTCGGGAGGATATCCTCGTAGACGACGAGCTCGCGGTGTGTACGTGTATACGTGTATGTATTGACGCGAGAAGCGCCCGGAGCTTTTCCGACGGAGATTAGCCTAGGGCTTCTACTGACTCTTCTTTTTCCCCGCAGACTTTCCGGCTCTTATACAGCTATTCCGAGGGCTCTGCGCACAGAGGCGAATCTCTATGTATCTTATATCGCGCGCCGGCAAGATGAGATTGGTAAATAGATGGGAGATTCGACGCCGAGCGAAAGGATTGGCTCGATTGATCTGCGGGGATGCTGCTGCTCTGCTGAGCTGTATAGTCGATATTCAACGCGATGCTTGCGTTCTATCATAGCTGGGAATTCGTTTCGTTGAGGTGGCAATCTTTTGAGGTGATGATTTTGGTTTCAATCGTTGTGTCAAAGTTTGAGGTCGATTGAACTTGAGTGTTTGGCTACTACAGAAAACCTCACCTAACCACCGAATAGCCTTATATGTTACTAAATATTACGTTATTATAACGATTACGACAGCATAGTTTTATTTTAGCATTGTTGGAAAAACGAAATGTTAAATTCCAAATAAAAATGACAACGCGACAAGAGATTATACGATACTCCCGACTGGGTGTACAATAAGACATAAAGTCGTCTCAAAAAGGGTATATAATTTGCGAGTCTAACCGAATATCCTTTAGTATGTTTTAATCAGATTGAAAATCCCGTAATTAGTTTCCCTGCACGTTTAACCAACCGCCACCACTACTATACCTCCCTCGAGAGATAGGAGATTGGAAGAAAACGAGCCTCAGCTGGTTGGTGAATCTGGATGAGCGACTTGGCATCTAGCTCTAGATGCTATACACTCGGTCGACAAGAAGATTTACCAATTGGCGCCAAGCGGGGGGCAACAAACAGCCCGAGACGTTACACCCGCGCGCGCTCAATTAACAGTGACGGTAGGGAAAAGCGTTGAGGCTTCTGATTTTTAGTTTATAAAGAGCGCCTGTGTAGTATAGTCGTGTGCCATTTTCTCTGCTTCGTTAAGAGTGTTATCTCTCTTGGTTTAGATTTTAATGCGATTTGAAGGAGAATTAAATGTAGATTCTAATGCTAGAAATAATCATATTCTACGGTAATACGGACTTCAAACTCCCCTTCACATTTTTGAAAAAAGTAATTTCGCCTTTATTTCACCCTTCGATTCACACAGGGACGATGCAATCACGATCGAGAGAATACAAATTCATTACTCCAGCCGAATTGTTTCTCTCAGATTGGGCAAATACTGCTGCGAAATTTACGTCGTCGTAGTCGAAAAAACGGCGAAGCATAAAAGAAAATTGTATTTGCCAAGTGGGTCGATGAAGCAGTATATTTCAGAGAGAAACTGTGCAACAATAAGTCGAAGATCGCTCTTCGAATAACGACAGTTAATAATTCCTTCGCCTCGACGGACACGACCTTTAAAAATTCAATCATTCCATGGCAAGGTTACCAACGTCGACGACAAGCCTTATTCTCAACCATCCGCGTGGGTGTGCGCGGAATCGAAACAAAGCGCACGTCTCGATGCCCACACGCGTTGTTCATGTATAGGCAATAATCTTAGAGCAATATTAGAATATACAGTGTGCGTAACATACCAGAGGTGCTCCACGTTGAATCCCGCCACATCTGGTCGCCCAGGTGGAGTATCCCACCGCCTTTTACACCACCTTCGTCCTTGGAGCCGCCCTCGTCGACGCCCCATAGCTTTTTTGCCGAGGGAGCGATCTGAAAGCAGGCGAAAAGGGGGTCGTTAGAAAAGAGAGTGTCTTATGCCACTATATATTACTGCATATGGGAGGTCGATGTACCCACAGGCTTATGTGTGGCGAAAGGACGCGTAAAGGGATTACGTACACGTATGCGCACGGAAAAGTGGTTGGCTGTTGTTTTTCCCTATTAATCCGCGGGAGGGCTTTTGGAGAAGATTGCGTGCCATTTTTTGGATTTTTTTTTTTTTATTATTTCACCTCGTTTCTACTTAGCGCTTTTTTATCCTCTATTCATGCAGGACAGAGCGGAAAACACGGACGCGCGTATACGTAGTAGCTTACAGTTTATTCATGCGCCGCAGCGCAACAACGCGCTGTATGCTGATGATTAAAAGTCACAGGAAGAAGAGGGAACAAATGGTGCCGGCTGAACTGCATGTTTGCGAGAAAGTCGTTGCGGAGTATTGTAAGGGAGATGGTAATTAAGGCGAAGTATTGTGCATTACTGCTGGGCAATTAATTTTTCGTTTTGTAATGGTAGAGCAGGAGATTATTTAAGTATTTTTATACGACACATTTAACGTTTGTGCCGAGTAGTAAAATAATAAAAATATGTGTAGAAATTATTCGTATAGGAAAAATACGTTTGTTCGGTGTCGTTGTCACCGCCTCCTCGAAAGATTTCCTTCCATCTCACGCAATTTTCCACAAATCACGCAGCCGACACATAACAGCTTCTACATACGCACACATTACATACAACAACACGGAGACCAGCGACAGCTGACCTTGGTTTGAAAATCGCCGCCGCATATAATTCGAGGTCATCGAGGCGCGCCGCGTATTGCTTACGCACTGCACTCCATACAACCTCTGCGCTATACGCTGCACATACTCTCCGCAGTGGTCCTCAGGCGATATCAAGGTCACTGATGTAACACAGCAGGTATACTCCCCCGACGCCGCGACAATGCGCGGCTCGATCATCAAAAGCCATAGCGCGACAATCGACTAATTCCAGCTGGTCAGTTGATTATGTTGTGTGTGTGTGTGTGTGTGTGTACATGCTGCACTTTCGGACTTGCATAATGCAACGTCGAGAGCTGAGCAACTCGATATTGTGAGGCGTGTTGCGAATAGCGGTTTCTCGCGAAATTTCGAGTAGTTTTTGCGTGAGCCGATAAATGAGAAGCGCGTGGCGCAACGATGCGAGTTTGCATGTGTGTCGATTCGATAAATTTTAATTGGACGAGCGCTATGTTGGAGCATACGTACGTCAATTATTTTCGGAAGGTTGGATGAATAGTTTTGAGCTATTGGATTTTTGTTTTCCATTGCGAACTGCATGTTTGAACGTTATTCGGCGGGTTAGAACTGATGCTTCGATGCGTAGAGGATTTTTTTTCATTGAATTTTTATCTTTTCATGCGTGAAAAAAAATTCAACAGATAACAATAGATAGAATTTTAATAAAAATGCTTGTAAAATCCATTTTTCAATATCAAACGCGAATCGCATTACCCCACTCAGAGAAAAGTAACATTGCAGTAAACATATATGTTAACTGTTAACATAGGCATGTTCGATTTGTGCCAATCATACGTATGTTAATAGTTAACGTAGCTATGTTTATTTATTTATTTATTTATTCACCAGAAAATTTTTAATCTCAAATAACTGTATGTTAATAATTAAAATATGGCTGCCCTTTACGATTTTTCATAGACTTTATGAAGTAATCAGATAAAAATTATTAGAAAACACACTTGTATGAATTTTATTAATGCTGCGTAACTTTACAGTGATATAATGTCAAAATTCTAAATTTTGACTTTCATCGGCCTTTTGGGTCTAAATACCAGATCTGATAGTTCTAGAGATAAAGTAATGAGTGTGATTCCAACTGATTCAGCAGGCTCTGGCATTCCCAAAAAGATATATATCAACTACTTTATCACTATTAGCTCAAAAGTTATTGGAAAAATTCCGTAGTGTGTTAAACATCATATCGGCGATATCACGGCCACTGTCCTCGCGTGCGAGACAGCTCAACAACAGACTACTGATGTGCGTTTATCACTGTATAGTTATATGTGTTAGGGGAAAAGAATAGGGGCGAGAGAGATTTGATCAGATGGCGATTAATGATGCAAGATTATACACTTATTATTGGCGCTGCCGAGTCGACGGATACTTTGTAATTTGTGGATGGTCTTCGAGTGCTCCGGAATCGAGGGTGTGATCGATTTACGTTAAGTGTCGGGTGTTCGATTAATAATTTTGTGCTAAGTGTTGACAAAATTTTAGTTTTTCCTATTTGATACTCTCTACAAACTTAAAATAGTGAAAATTTTCAATTTACGAGGTTAATAAAAATTAATAATGATATGTCCGGATCTAGATTTGTCAAAAAAAATGTCGTAAGAACCGTGCAAGCACGGCGAGTGCCTTACGAGTATATGTGTTCCATCCTTGTCTAGGGGAGTGCTAAACTTCTCTCCTTTCATACAACACGTTTAGCGCTGACTGCGAGGCGGCTTATATATGAACCGGCAGCATTTCTTGCCGCTTGCGAGAGAGGAAAAATGAAGCGACACCTAGCGGTGAAAATTCGAAGCTCCGAGTATCGAACCGCTTTTGAGCCCCGATGTATGAATTTGTTTAATATAACTTATGCTATGAGAGTCATTATTTTTATTTGTGTCAACGAATGTAAATAGAACAATAACGATTTCCAATTTATGTAACCTCGTACATTGAAAATTGAAAAAAAAAAATGATGATACGTCTGAAGTCGGTCGTTGGGTGACATTTCAAACTTGCACTTAGGTCACGCTTACATGTGACCTAAAAGGTTATTCAAGTTAAATTTTTTTTCTCAATTTTTGATAATTTCGAAATATTTTCAGGAAAATGATGTACCTGAACCACTGCTCACCTCCTCTCCCCCGCCTTCCCCCATGTTTGTGACGGGTTCATGACATACGCACTATAAGAAAGTATTCTAATTTTGTGACAAGTGATGAAAAAAAATTTAGTTTTTTCTATTTGATACTCTCTACAAACTTAAAATAGTGAAAAATTTCAATTTAGGAGGGTAATAAAAATTAATATGTCCGGATCTAGATTTGCCAAAAAAAATGTCGTAAGAACCGTGCAAAAGCACGGCGAGTGCCTTACGAGTATATGTGTTCCATCCTTGTCTAGGGGAGTGCTAAACTTCTCTCCTTTCATACAACACGTTTATCACTGACTGCTAGGCGGCTTATATACGAACCGGCAGCATTTCTTGCCGCTTGCGAGAGAGGAAAATCGAAGCGACACCTAGCGCCGAAAATTCGAAGCTCCGAGTATCGAACCGCGTTTGAGTGCCAATGTATGAATCTGTTTAATACAACTGATGTTACACTGAGATAAAAGTAATATTGTAGCAAACATATATGTTAACTGTTAACACAGGCATGTTCGATTTGAGCCAATAATAAATATATTAATAGTTAACGTAGCTATGTTACATGTCAAATAGCTGTATGTTGATAGTTAACATATGGCTGCCCTTTACGATTTTTCATAGACTTTATGTAGTAATGAGATAAAAATCATTAGAAAACAGACTTGAATGAATTTTAATAAAGCTGAGTAACTTTACAGTGATATAATGACAAAATTCAAAATTTTGTTTTTCATTGGTCTTTTGGGTCTAAATACCAAATCTGATAGTTGTAGATATAAAATAATTAGTGTTATTTCAACTGATTCAGCAGCCTCTGGCATTTTCAAAAAGGTATATATCAACTAGTTTATCACTATTAGTTCAAAAGTTATTGGAAAAATTCAGTAGTGTGTTAAACATCATATCGTAATCATTCATTTTTCAGATTTGAATTTTTTCATTCAACATTATATCATTCCAAAGGCACTTTACATGCTTCCTTAGGTATATTCAGTTGCTTTCGTTCTATTATTAATGATTTATTGATTATTCATGATAAATAATCCCTCAAGAATATTTTTTGTATCAAAGAGGATGATGGATTTTGAGGTTAGGCGGTACGAGAGAAACGCCATCTGCACGCAACACTACGCACTATAGCCATGAAATTCATATGTTAACTATTAACATACAGATATTTCCCGCAATATTTTATATGTGTACTATAGAAATCTATAGTATACGTACAAACTGTTTTTGTTTCGTATAGAATATTTGTAAGATGTACACGTATATATTAGCAATCATTGATCCTAACGTGTGTACATGTTTAAGGCAATGATATCTTTCTCTCAGTGCCAACGTAATTACATTAGCATTTCTTTCATCGGTCTCGTTATAAACTTCCCGATTGTTTGCCGATGGGGCAAAGCAGGCAAATCAATTAAGTCAAAGCAATCATCCACGAATGTTTGCATTGAATTAACCCGTCGTCTGAGAGGAGAGACAGCTCGGCAACAATTATCCGCATACGTGTGTGCACAAGGTAAATCCACAGCGTCAACACATTTCTTCCCCTTATGAAAAAAAGCGAATGAGAAAAACTAGTTACCCCCCCCCCCCCCCAAAAAAAATGAAGCCAACGAAAGCTCCCGCGAATATACCTATACACCCACACAGAGAATAAAAGGAGAAGCCGAGCGTGTTTGAGAGTCTGGTTAAGCGTTCAAAGCTTTCTCTAAGGGCATAACATGTCTGCATTAAAATATATACACACATATCGAATAAGCGCGCGTGCTCTACGTCGATAGCGCTGGATTAGCCGGGGCAGCTTTCCAAGCTCGCGTACCTATATATTCACCTACATTCGAGTGTCGCATAGCGCAGGTATTATATAGATACATTATTACACACACACACACACACACACACACACACACACACACACACACACA
>QLSS01000017.1:2160419-2275514 GCA_024372645.1 Trichomalopsis sarcophagae
GGGGCCAGCGACCCCTCCCCTCGAGAGGAGGCTCGGGTCACGGCCACTGTCCTCGCGCGCGAGAGAGCTCGATAACAGACTGCTGATGTGCGCTTCGCACTGTATAGTTATATGTGTTGGGGGGGGGGGGGAATAGGGACGAGAGAGATTTAATTAGGTGGCGATTAATGATGCGAGATTATACACTTTTTATTGGCTCTGCCGAGTCGACGGATACTTTGTAATTGCTGGATGGGCTTCAAGTGCTCCGGAATCGAGGGTGTGTTCGATTAACAACTTTGTGCTAAGTGATGAAAAAAAAATGTAGTTTTACCTATTTCATACTTTCTACAAACTTAAAATAGTTACAAATTTCAATTTACGAGGTTAATAAAAATTAATAATGATATGTCCGGATCTAGATTTGCCAAAAAAAATGTCGTAAGAACCGTGCAAGCACGGCGAGTGCCTTACGAGTATATGTGTTCCATCCTTGTCTAGGGGAGTGCTAAACTTCTCTCCTTTCATACAACACGTTTAGCGCTGACTGCGAGGCGGCTTATATATGAACCGGCAGCATTTCTTGCCGCTTGCGAGAGAGGAAAGTCGAAGCGACGCCTAGCGGCGAAAATTCGAAGCTCCGAGTATCGAACCGCTTTTGCGCGCCAATGTATGAATCGGTTTGATACAACTTATGCAATGAGTCATTATTTTTATTTGTGTCAACGAATGTAAATAGAACAATATCGATTTCCAATTGATGTAACCTCGTACATTGAAAATTGAAAAAAAAATGATGATACGTCTGAAGTCGGTCGTTGGATGACATTTCAAACTTGCACTTAGGTCACGCTTATACATGTGACCTAAAAAGTTATTCAAGTTAAATTTTTTTTCTCAATTTTTGATAATTTCGAAATATTTTCCGGAAAATGATGTACCTGAACCACTGCTCACCTCCTCTCGGGTTGGCATGGTTGGTGACGGGTTTATGACATACACACTATAAGAAACTATACTAATCTCGTGACTGAAGTGGAACGTTACTACACGACAGTCCTGCGTTTGCGAACAACAAACTGTATTTTTTTATTGTACAATCGGCGTAAAATGCAAACGCATGTAAATCGCATTCTTACAGCACAAAAAAGGAGCACGGGATATAGGCAGCAGTCGAGAGTTAGAAAACAAATGAGCAAAAAGTGAAAACAGAGAGTGAGCCTAAAGAATTCGCAATACATAAACACGCACACAACACCTAAAATTTTCAAACGACACACGCCGAGAGCCGAGATATTTTCTAAGCAGGCGAGGCCAAAGCTAATTGATTATGCCGAGCATACGAGCATATACAGTCATGAGAAAGTTTTCAAAGCCAGCAATAGAGAAGAAAGATACAGAGCTGGGGTCGAAACGGACTCGCGCACATAATTACGTTTCCCACTTCGGAAGCGGCAGCTCGTCCCAATCTTTCGCAACGATTATTTTTTTCCTCGACGAGCCATAATATCCGACTCTCCTGTAATAGCTCGAATAGCGCAACATCGCTGTGTATGTGTGTACGTCCGCGTAATCGGCGAGCTGCTCTTTCTAACCGGCCAACCTGATCCTGGCAATGTTTTATGGTCCTCCGGTAGCAGTCATCGCGACTCCACTGCTATACTACTACTGGTTCCCCCTTTCGATTTCTCAAGCGCGTGCGCGAGAGAGTTACTTTTTTGAATTACGAGTGTTATATATTATGCAGTCTTGGATGTAACCGGCATCCGTTGTATACGTTTTAATTTCGTGCTGAATTTTTGCATATTCAACGAATTAAGAAGGTTTTATAGCTACTACGTTGGTCGAAATCGGCGCATTTTTTACTTTTCGTTTATTATTTATTTATTATTTTTTTTTTCATTGGTGCAGAAAGGTATCCAATAGTATTTTTTAAGGGCTCTAATTCTTTATCAGATATTTTTCTTGTAGTACAATTTTGTTCAATAAAAACTTGTAGCATTAAATACATAAATGCGTACGACGAAATTGCGGTTTCTGATAAGAGGCTGTGTTAAACAGCGAAAATTAAAAACATTGATATCTCGGCTTGTAGGTACCCTAGCTTTCTGAAAATTTATTTTGACGATTTTGAGGCATGTACGAACCGGTATAAAAAGTTACAGAATAATTAGATACTGTTTTGGGATATGCGTACAATGAACTCGCTCAAACTATCTAATATTAAAGTGGTTGCTGGGCACGAAAGTTTTAAACTCAGAAGTAAATCAGGCCAGCGAAGAGTAGCTTAAAATATATGAAAAATTACCATATTCCGAACATTACGTGAGCGTTAGAAAGAAGCTGTTTAATCCGAAAAAGATCTCTCTCTCTCTCTTTCTCTCTCGTTGGCTTGTCCAGTCGGTCAAGGCTATTACAGTTTTCGAATCCGAGAATTTACCGTTCGATTATTGCATCGAATAATTTTTGCATCTGAAACTATACGTGTACAGCAGAAAAGACAACACGCAGTCCTCGCTGACCTTGGCACTCGACGGTATTATACTCTCAACAAATAACAACAAGCTGCAGAAGTTGCTTAAGAGTTCTCGGTAAGTTCTGCGACAGAATATCCATACATCTAACTCCGAACAAATCCCTATTATCCGAAGAAAGACATATCCATACGTTCCTCCCACGCGAAGTAAATAGTCCGAATTCTAAAGTACCACCATCCCAACATCCAAAAACAATCCAGTCCCGAATAATATAAAAGCGAAAGTTTACGGGACCGGAGTCCCGAAATTAGGCGCCGCGTGCATACATCACGCTGTTTAACTTTCGCATTTTCGCGTCGTTACACAAAGAAAAAAACAGACCGCGAGGCCATCCACCCACACTCGTCGTCTCGTTCATTCTTCCTTCCTTTCTCTCCCCTTCGCCGTGTATAATCCCAGACTCGACGAAAATTCCGTCGAATTTTCCGCGTAACGTACACCCACACACATAGGTTCGTTAACGCGATCGCTAGTTAGCCTTTCGTTCAATTTGCGAGTCGCAATGAAAACTCGGGTTCAGACGAGTCGCGAGAAAATTACGAGAGCTTCTCGTTTTCCGCGATCACACCGGGAAATTAATCGCCGCGAGCAGTGTGTATTCGGTAATAATTCATGAGCGGCGGCTATTTTTAGCCCCGGTGTGTTGTGGGCTGAAAAGGGAAGCGATTAAAAATAGGATCGCGAGTCGAGAATTAAAATCTTAGCATTAACGCTTGGAGTTGAAGAATATGAAAAAAAAAAAAAAAACAAAAAAAAAATGTCCGAGGGACACACGCACACTCGGTATAGTTACGTATATAGTTACGAACGAGCGGAGAGGAGGCACGCGGGGTAATTCGGTTTGACGGCAGAGCGAGAGAGCCGCGAAAGCGAATCAATACGAGATAGAGGCAGTAAACCAATGGCGGTGTGATGGCGGCAGCTCCTCTCTCTCTCTCTCTCTCTCTCTCTCTCTCTCTCTCTCTCGAGAGAGAGAGAGAAATACTCTTACCGTTTCCGCAAGAAATCGTGCAAATTCGTAAAAAATCAGCCGATCAACTGCGAACAATTATACAAGCGCAGAAGAAAAGTGAAAACAATCGAGCTCGATGCCATAACGATCGCGCAATCATCGAAGCGTGGGCGACGACAACAGAGAGAGAGAGAGAGAGATAATACGAGCGACGTCGAGTTCTGCTTCGCCACGCGATCGTATACGCTATATAACCGAGCGAGAGAGAGAGAGAGAGAGAGAGAGAGAGGGCTGATCGATAAATACGCTCTCTCCTCGCCGCCCGTGTGTTATATACACGGCTAATGAGGATATTGTTGCTGGCCGGCCAAGCAGCACGTCTCGGCACTCGTGTGCTACTACACACAGGCCTGCGACGCGATTTTTCGCCGTTGAGAGGAAAGAAGAGAGAAAGAAGCGCATCGTTAGGAAGAAAGCGATAATTGACTCTACACGATGCAGAGGTCAGTCGTCGTTAAAACAAGCGTTCGTACATTATGGATTATAAGATTATAACACACGATAGATACCCCATGACGCAAGACGCAAAAATTAACGGAGAGAGAGATCTATCTAGGTTATGGTAACACGCGCACGCATAATGAGAGATAAATTCGTAACGATTACGTTATACGTTGCCGTGCGTCACCTTGAATTAAAGAAACACACACGACTCTCTCTTTCTCCTGCGACGTGCGCGAATCGAAGGCGACAGTCTCTCAGGTATATTACAAGAACACCCTTGACGAAGCGAGAGAGAAAAAACGAGAGTCGAAAATCTCGACTCTCGATTCCCCTCTGCGAACTTTTCTCCGGCTCTATATTTTTTTTTCTAGACGATCTCGACGACGTGTATACAGGTCTAATTCAAGAGAGAGAGAGAGAGGGGGATATGGGAAAAGTATCGACTCGCTGTGGGAAATAAAATGTCGACGAGTGAAAAGAAGAAGAAGAAGGCGAGTATACGTCGCGTGACAGGTGCCTCGCACGGTCTCTTTTCGGTTCGTGCGGAGAAGCAGCTCTTATGCCAATGCGGAAAGAACCACTACACTCTCTCTCTCTGAGCACAGCTGTTCGGCGCAAGCGTGTATATGTGCCTGCTGCTGTTATTTACGATTTGGAATTGTTCGCGTGAAGTGCACGGTGGGATGTTATAGGGGCTAAAAATAAAAGTTTACTGGACTGGTCTCGAAAATCGGGCACTTTTTTAAAACGAATAGTTGAACTCTGTTTTGTACATCAAAGCAAAAAGCGAACTCGTAAAAAATTCAGCGAGTAATTTGAAAGCTTATTCCTACGCGAATTGGCTTTAAATCTGATTACCTCTCCCGATAACTCTCCCGCGCACAGCAACTCGACTAATTTTAATCTCCCGGAGTAAACAGCCCTTAAATTTTCCGGTAAAACAATCCGCGTCGTCGGGGTGAGTAAGTAATTCAAAGCAGCCCAAGGGAAAGACACAACGCGTGTGTAATATCGACGCTGCTCCCACACGCTATATACCAGCCAAGTAAGGTCAGCCGGCGAACCTCTGAACGAACGCGAGAGACGACTACACGGGCGTCGCGTGGAGTGACTCACACAGACGCGAATCGATATCTATATAACACGCGGCTCTCTTTTCTCTCACTCATACACTATAGCTTGCGCGCGCACGAGTCTACGGCTATTATTATTATCATCGCGAGGATATTTTACACGAGATGCTCGTTTCGACACGCGTCGTCTATAGGGCTTTGTGAGAGAGGAGAGAGACTCTCCTGCCGTGTATATACACGCTCCGCCTTTCCGCCTTTGACTGATCGATTGGTTAATGGAATCAAAGACACGACCGCTGCTCTGGGCTTTATTAGATCGTCGAGGCTGTGCTCCGAAGCTTCTGACGCCGTCGTTGCTGTGGCAAGACCTTATCGGCTGTTTATTAACTTTAATTATTATGGCACGAGGAAGGAAGAAGAAGAAAAAAAGGCACCAAGGGGGCTCGGCCTTCCGGACCTTACGGAGAAAAAATCGAACGAGTGTATAACTCGTTACTATCGAAGGTCGACTCGGCTTATCGGGGTTTTTCCGCTTTCATTGAAACATTGCACACACTAGCATTGTTGTACAGCACTGTGATCCAGAACGATAAGAGGCATCATTGTTATCTGTAGCTCTGCGGCGTTATCGCTTTGAAAAATCATGTGTGTGCTATAATATAATACTGACCATGAGAAACACGAAAAAAATACGACAGCCGAAGGTTACACGTTCGCTTCCGCGAGATGAAATACAGAACGAAGACTAGTGCAGCAGATGAGAACGCGACATTTGCCTCGGACTGAATGACCCTTTCGAGCGAGTTTTTCGATTCCCTCGATATTATACTCGTGCCGTTATTCAATTGAACTGCATGTGGAAGTGAAGACAGAGAGGAATGGAAAAAAAGAGGCAAAACAAAGGACTCGATAGACGCCGGCCTGTGCTTTCATGTGGGGACGTTCCGCGCGTTGGGGAATTTTAATTGAAAACTATTCGACGATCGAACGAGCTTTGGGAAATTGTATGCGATATTATATAGTCAGTCTACCGTGGATATTAGTTCGCTCTCGATACGAATCATTTTTTATAAATAAACTCCTCTCACAGCGCAACCTCAAAACTCGGCAGAACATACGCGAAAACGCAAAACCGAACCTTATCGGCAAAACGCGAGCTCCAACAAAGGCTGGGCTGAAAACCCGATATGGATTTATTTAAAGTCCTCCTTTCTCTCTCTCTCTCTCTCTCTCTCTCTCTCTCTCTCTCTCTCTCTCTCTCTCTCTCTCTCTCTCCTCCTCTCCTTCTCCGCCCATCCTCTCAACGTACACACAACAAAAGTGCCGCAGCGCATCGCGGCGACGAGACTGCGCGTCGTCGGGCCGGAACGTTCTCGGCGAGGGGCTTTGAAAGCTCTCACGTCTTTGTGTTCCAAACGCCGCTGATTACACCGGCTTAAGAAATGCAAGGCTTCGTCTTCCAGGAAGTAAACAAACCCGATTTTTTAACCTGTGTGGGACGACGAGAATCATCGACCGCTTGTATATTGTGTAAACGCGCTTTGGTATCTTTGGTTTTTAAAAAGTGTGCATTCGATGAAGCGGCCGGAAACACGATGAGATACGGCTTTCCGAATCCTCGCGAAGTGGGAGAGACAGAGCGCCTGCGCGTATCGGAGCAGACTATAACGCACAAGTTTCCCCGAATTATACGCTTCTCGCGCTTTCTGTTCTCGCGGCGTCGCTGACTTTCGGTTTCTCGCTTACTGACGTCGTTTGCATTTTCCACTAATTTTTAAAATTCCCGCCAATCAAGAATTCCAATATAACGTGCGTGTGCGGATACTCCGACTCTTGCTTTTTTAACGTTTTGTTGACACGTTGCATCAAAAAATTACTAATTTCGCGGCTGGCATAATACCGTTACGCCATTACGTCTCCCGCGCGCGTGCATTTCCCGACTACAAAGAGAGTCATTAAAACGCGTTATATTCAAATCGAATCGCGCGCGAAAATTGCCGCGAGACGATACTTTGCTCCGAGACAATGAAACTGCGGCCGCTTTCTGCATATTAATCTCGTCGGACGTAGTAGTCGGTCGAAGCTTGCGGAAATAGAGCACCACCGAAAGAAAATTCGCATCGACAGCAACGTCAAAATTTGAAAAAATTCTGTACAAACGGAAACTAAATAGAAAAAATTTCTCGGTGTAATCGAACGAGATTCGGCTGCGCCGGGGAAGAAAACCGGGCGGTGGAAAAGCGCGTGCGCTCACCGGCTAGTGAGAGCTTTGACAGCAGCGCTGTATACACACTAAGCAGAGGCAACGATCCTCTACGTGACGTCATGGCGCGTTTCCTCCGCGGTGGAGTCTCGCCAGAGTGAAGTTTGATAACGAAAGTCGAAAAAAAGCTCTCGAAGCTTTTCCGCGAGGAGAGGAGAGCGTTATATTATTTTGGCAGAGACGTTGATAAATACGTGAGTCAGGGGTATTTTCGGATACAGCAAGAGAAAGAGCGGCGGATATATTTATTTTCTCGATCGCTTGATTCTTTTCATTCTTCTTCACATCGTCGCTAAATATACACCGGTGCGTACCGCGCGCGGACTATAAAGACCTTCGGCTTTGAACGATTTTACAATGAATCGCGGGGTTTTACATTTTTATGCACTGGCTGCACTGTTTGTTGACAAACTCATAGGATATACAGACAAACACACACACACACACACATATATATATATATATATATATACCATGTCAGCTCCCAGGTCTTTCATGTCGCAGTAGAGAAAAAGGTCCCCCGGCGGCTTCATCCAGCCGCCTGTGTAACTCTCCACCGTCTCCAATGCTCTCTCCAGTCGCGTCACCTCCTCGAAATTCACCCTTGGACCGCCCTGGGTCGTCCCGACTGTGCACAGCCGCGACGACAGCACAAATCACGAAAAACAACAACTGTGATCCTGCTTCTGCAGTCTTTAACCCTCTCGTCACACGAGAGAACTGTGACCGACCGAGCAGTCGATGATCTTGCTTATTCTTCTTCTTCTCACCCTTATACTATATACATACAAGCACACAGCACTGACCGAAACGAAGCACTGATTCTACTCGATCTATACAGTCGTCGCTACGTTACACACTGCTCCGGAGAGGCTCACTTGGTCGCGCCGCCGGCGGCGGCAAAACATTCGAGGAGAGTCGCGGCGAGAGAGAGAGAGAGAGAGAGAGAGAGAGAGAGAGAGAGAGAGACAGAAAGAAACGACTCTCCAGCGGAAAAATCGTTATCGCAAATGACAGGGAGAGCGGCTGTACGGCGGCGAAAAACAGAGAGGGACGAAGTCACCGCCACCAGGGGCGCTTTTGTCGAAGCAGCCGGCACTGTGTGTGTGTGTGTATGTGTGCTGGGAGAGCTCCGCCGCACTGCTGTATATATAACTCTTCTTCTTCTTCTTCTTCTTCTTCTCGTTCCAGCCGTCGATGTGTGCAGTATTATATACGCGATACAGCGGCGCGCGTTGATGACAGTGTCAAGAGGCCGCCAAAACAGGCAGACGGATTTTCGAGGTTATTTCCTGAGAGAGTGCGCCCCTCTTCTGCTGCGGCTTTTCCTCTCTCTCTCTCTCGTTCGTTCGTTCGTTCACGGGCGCTAGCTCGCGCGCGCTCTATCTTCCGTCGAATTCGCAAGCCGACTGTGCTCCCCTTCTACTCCACTCCGCTCCGCTGCTGCTGCGTCTCCGGCGCCGACGTCGTCCGCGACACACGCGCGCACACACACACACGTATATATATATATATATACTATATACAGCACTGGATATACTTCCGTCCTCTGTTAGCGTTACTCTTCGCTCGCCTGGTCCTGCAGGGCTTGTACGTCGCGCTGATGTGTAGGTTTTGTACACACACACACACACACACCGACGTGAGAGCGAGAGAGAGAGAGAGAGAGGGAGGGCCTCGTCCTATACGTCGGCTGATGCTCCTCTCGCGTGCGGTGCGATGTTTTTCCCCGCCGATGGCTGTGTCCTCTCGAAAAGAGCGTATATTTACAGGGACACGACGATGCGCGTCGTCGAGACGCGAATTTTCGTTAGCCGGGTGCCTCTCTGCAGCGCACACACCGCGATGGAGACTGCTCTCTCTGCTGCTGCTGCTACTGCTCTCTCGCACGCCGAAACAAAGAACGACGCTCGACGGTGGCGCCCCGATCGCTCAGCTCCTACTCGTCCCCGGAGCCGCGAACTTGTGTAGGTGTTCGGAGCTCTCGCTCGCTCTCTGCATTTTTAACGCGAGCTAGCCGAGCATCTATATACATGTGTGTGCAGCGAGTGTGTACGCGAGAGCGGGATATCGTACCTAGTTCTACCTTGGGATTCGGAACAGTCGGCGAGCGCCCCGCGCGAGAACGACGGCCGGCTCGGCTACTTGCTCCGCGAGAGACGGACCTGCTGCTGCGGTTGGGGCTTTATGATTGAATTCTTTTTTTTTTTCTTTTTTGTAGGTATTTTTCTTTGTTTAGCGATGATCTTGTTTTGGAGCAGCGTTCTTTGGCTTATACTTATCTCCGAGAAATTGGGTTACGAAGGAGGGTCTTTCACACGGGCCGACGACGCTCCGGAGCTGACGAGTTTCTTTTATACACGGCGAAATTGATTTGGTTTATTTACAACGTTGCAGCATCGCTGTTGCGATGTCACGCGAGCTTGTGTGGATGAGCTTGCGATGGCTTATTAGAGGAACGTATCTTCGTTTTTCGAGTTTTTGCAAAGGACAGCGAAAAAATCAATAAAAAAACGTCTAACGATGCTCTACTTGGTACGCTCGTATATGCCTAATCTACGTAAATATCGGTTCTTTGCAAATCGAAAATATAGCTCGATATCCATCATTGATATCCTTTTCGCAGAAGCTACTTGTACACGGTTAAAGATCCTACTCAAAATTACACAAACAGGCAGTGAAGATATTGCCAGGCGTGGTGGGCTTTTATCGAGAAACAGACGCTAGTGGGCGACGCAGAAGTCGTGGGTTTCTTGAAAGTGGGTATTCGCAGCCCATAGGAAGTAACACGCGAGTTTTTCAAAACTTGTAAATCATACAGAAGTATGGTTGTTACAAGTTCCTTCTTTTTCCCATTCCGTAAATCGATTCATTTCAGAACTTTTTTTTTCAATACTAATGTAAGCTCATTGAGTATATCAGAGCACAATTTACCTACAATGAATCTAACGAATGCTAAAACACAACTAACCTGTCCATTTCTAAATTGTTGTTGTTGTTGTTGTTGTTGTTGCTGCTGTTGTTGCTGCTGCTGCTGTTGATGGTGAAATAATGCTACTTGTTGCTGCGCACTCATTTGATTATTTAAATATACAAGGTGTTCTGTTCCTGGGTTTGCACTCTGAAATATTGCGTGCATTAGTTGATGCAACTAGTGTTTTATAAAATTGGCAGTTTAAGTATTTATAAGAATTACCTTCAATTGCATTGGATGAATTTCATAGGGCATATGTACATTATTCATGGCTTGCAGGCCGAGCTGTTGTGGCTGATTCTGTTGTGGCACGCCGAGTTTATTCATAGGATATTTCCACTTTTCTTGATTCTGAAAAATGATAATTTAGCAAGTCAATTGGTACAGTTGTCACTGCATCTTATTGGGAACATAAAAAATGATTCAATGACTTACATTATCGATGATTCCATCGTCTGCTAACGCCCAAGCTCTTGGTGCTTGTTTGGTCTGGAAAGCAGAACTTTGGATACCAAAATCTTGGTCTGTTGGCCGTTGAAACACGTAACCCACCATTGCTTCGTCTTGTACCCGATTCACTCCGATTGGATGTGTTTGTCCTGGTGGTAGACGAACTCCATCTCCACCTGCCATAACCTGTCCACACGTCTCAGTGTCCTGTAAAACAATGATCATTAGATGCACGCTCTCAACCAAATGAAGTCAACCGATATGCATTGACACGACGTTTCGACTCCAATTAAAATTAACCTTAAATTAAAAAACACATATAGGTGCTCTTATAGGCACTCTTGTATTCGCAGACTTAACAAACCTCGAGCGAGGATTTTGCACGAGCATATACCTGCCCGAAGCCGTTGTCTCATAAAACTACAGCCAGCAATAATCTGCCTAACGAATGAAAATGTCTAACCGCATCGAACCAGGTACGATTCATCATCAGCAAAGCCTACAGGTTTTGACATTGAGAGCACTCGGTGCTAATGTCATCGGAGGAAATGACTTCTGACAGTTTTATGCCCCATCTATCAGGGAATGTGGAAAAATCGCATACAAAGTTGCAGTGCGAAAGAAGCCACGAACAAGAGAACGACGCTCGAGCGAACGACGAGGACGATGGCGAGGACGAGTAGAAGACTCACCGTGGGTAGATGTCCATTAGCGGATGGATGATGGAGCTGCATGGGGGGCGCCGGTTCGCCTCCAGCTCCGGCGCTGCCCGCGCCTAACCACTTCATCCTGTCTGCTCCGGTGTCGTGGGCTTCGATACGGGCCCAGGGCGAATAAGTGTCGGCGATGCTGGCGGCGGTATATTACTAAGCGCGGCGGCAGAGCGGCGGGCGGTGGCGGAGGGGCACACCGCGAGGGAGACGTGATGCACACACTCTCTCTCTCTCTCTCTCTCTCTCGACACACGACGACGATGACGAGGACGCGCAAGAGGACAACGACTCCAGGGGATGACGACGACGGTGCTATACAGCCTATAGTACAACACGCTCACGCACACACACGACTCTCTCGGGGCTACTGCTCTGTCTCTCTCTCTCTCTCTCTCTCCCTTTCTCTGTCTGTCTCTCTCTCTCTCTCTCTCTATGCTTTAGGTTACCTCTTCGCGGGGCGGCGGGGGAGAGAGAAACCGGCTGCGGATGTAATACACACTCTTGCACACGCACACACGTATATGTACACACTATACACTCTGCTGTTCTCTTCTTGCGCGCGCGCTATCCTCTCCCGTATAGCTGCCCGACTACGCATGACGCGTTTTCGCCCTGCGCCGCTTTTGCGCTCTCTCTCTCTCTCTCTCTCTCCTTCTCCCTCTTCAATGGACTTCGCGTCTATATAGATATACAGCTCTACGCTCTCTGGCTCTATTAGGGCGCTTTGACGCTGCCGTCGCTCCTTCTCTCTCTCTCTCTGCCAGTTTGGACTCGCGTCTATACTTCACACGTACATACGAGCGTATACATGTGTATGTGCACAAGCGCTATGAGCACACAAATGCAGTAGGATGCGCGCGCGCGCGCGCGAAAAAAACACGCCGATCGCAGCTCTAGCTAGCTATACTCTATCGTTGCGGTATGACGATCCGGGAGGGAAATACACATATCACACGGCGTCTCTCACCTGTGCTGTCACTTCCGAGCGAAATCAAGACGGGGATGATTCTTTTAAAGATCTCGAAAATTTATACAAGTATACCTAACAATCGTCGCGAATCTCGCTGCTGTTTTCGGAATTTTCGATGACAGATCTATGCACACTGTGCAAAGAAAACGCTGAATATCGAGATATATACGACGTGCTCTCTCGCTTGGAGGGAGACGACGCTCAAGACTGTATAAAGTGAGGTTAGGTGCGACGGGAGCGTATACCCGTCATCAATGCGCTGTTTTGTTTTTTGGCGGCGCTTGTCGCTTTTTTTTCGAGCTGAGCGCGACTTTACAATACTTAGGTATTTAAATATATTGTAAGAGTAGCGTGTACAATAGGATAATTACAAGTACTCACGTGGCACAGCGATGGTTTTCGCGACTTTTCCGACGTCGGGGCCCGAGCGAGTCCCACTTTATTTTGGGCCGCTCGTGTACGACGGGTTTCTTTCTCGATGTTATGCATGCGTGTATGTGCACCTATACATGCTGTATCTGCGCTACTCGCGAGGGCAGTCGCGTTTTCAAGTGTATGATTCGTTTTTTTATCTTTACTCCGCTTGACTCACTCACTTATGCTTCGTGTACTTATGATTCTTGTATTTGGCTTAATTTTTGCAAAGGAGTATAAGGTTGAATTTTTCATTGCTAATTTTATCGAAAATTTTAAAAATTATAAGCAAACAACAAAGTTTAATGACCAAAATATTGCGAATTATAATTATCTTCGTAGCCCTTTAGTACAAGCTACTTCCTCTTTGAAATTTGCGTTTTTCTTAAATGCCTTAAATCTGCATAACAATACTTCCACAGAGAAACTAATTTTGTAAATTCATTAATGCTCCGTTTTGTCCTTTTTCATTATTACATGTTTTCGTGTAAGAAAAATGCATATAGTAAAGAAGAGCTTCAATTAAAATTATACGCGAAAAAACTCATTAGGCAACAATAACCGCTGATAATTTGTTATCACTTACTTAAAAAAATCAACAAGCATAAGTATGACTGAAGTCACTGTGTGCCTTTTAGTCACAGAATTAATAGTCTTTTTTATCGCCGGCAGATACGACCAAAATATTGATTTTATTAATTATGCTGCTTAACCAAATTATGCTTAAGATAGAATAGAAGAATAATTTAAATAATTTCCCATCAGTCTCTATCAAAAGATTTTATACTTTAATATTTTAAATCCTCTTGCGTTAATTGTCAGTAGCATGAGAGGTATTATTGAGATAACGCGATTCATTACTTAATTTCAAATATATGATTATTTTAAAAAATGTGATTTGGGGTAGTCTCAGTATTACTTTTATGTGTACCAGCGAAATTACGGTTTATATTCGATTAAATGGGGATTATTTTTTTTTTTAGTTTGTAATAATTAGAAAAAGTTTATCCTGCAATTAATATCTATTAATAATTTGTTTATTTGTGCTCCAAAAGTACAAATTTATCAATACAACGAATAAATTTACATTATCCATCACTAATATATGGCATCTGCATTTCGATATAGCATAATTTTTATTACTGAAAATACGATTTGGCAAAAGAGATGATAAATGCATAGCTCATTCGTGACAGTTTAAAAATAAGTTGAATTAAAAAAAAAACTAACCGAGTTGAGGAGACATCGGTATTGGGTGAACAAAAAAAAAATAAAATAAAAGAAACTTTTTGGGAATAATAATTCCATAAAAATGATAAAGCCTGCTTTTTATCCCGTTACACAAGATTATATTTTATAATTCTCATATTCTGGCATTCTCTTATTTTTCCTTTTATTTACAGAACTACACGAGTTAATTGTGTCAAATTGCAAAAGCTCTTGACGTACGCAGAGTCGTCCGGTGCTCCGATTCTCGTGAGTCCTGAAAATCGAGTACATCGAATCGGGATGACATGCGCGCGATAAACAAAAAAATGTTTTCTCTCCTCTAAACGTCGACTTTTTCTTATCTCGAAAATTTAACAAATAGCACTCGCAATCTCTTGATCCTTACGTAGTTTACACACATCTTTCGCTCATTCTATAGTCGCTAGTTTCGCAAACGAGAAATCCTGGGCTTGAAGTACGTACAGTTTCGCAAGGAACAGTCTCAACAATCGAAGAGAAAAACAAAAAGCAAAGAATTATTAGAGACGTATAGAACCTCATTACATGCCGCGTGCGGGCGATTTTCGAAAACCACAATAACAATCTCTGTGGCGAAACTAGCCGTTATTCGCTTGTTTAGATTAAAAAAAGGATCTATAAAAAAACAGCGTCGGACGGAAACGTCACGGTCCGTCCAGAGACTTTGCATTGCCGATTATCGACATACTGTTAAAAACAATTGTAGTACATATCGGTTTATTTTTTTTTTTCTTAAAAAAAAATAATAATAATAACGATTTATGCGTCCTTAGCGCGATTGTGTAACATCAATTAGAAAATATTGTACAACTCCTCTCACTGTAATGCACTTTAACGAAAAAATGGTGAATGCGCGCTCCTTTCATTTACAAAAAAAAAAAGAGAAAAACGAACGTAACTACATACATTTATATCTACTTGTCGCTGACAACGTACATATCATCAAGTATTGGCTTTGTGCAAATCAACGAAACGGGTTGTTGAAAGTACGAGTTTTGATTGAATGCTCCAACTGGACTTCGATAATTTTAAATTAACTCTGCATTTGACATTTTTGTTCTTATTCACGCACTAAGATAAAATACACAAATAAAAATGTATGGTTTTGTTTATTTGCACAAAGTTCCACTTTGTGAGAGTAAAAGGGTGTACAATTTATGGGGAGCTTGATCTACATTTTTGAATTAAAACTTAATTCGACAGGCGTTATTTCATTTTTATTATGAACACATGAACCGTTACTTAATGGGCTTTGTCGAAGCAGCGTCGGATGATCAAAAATGAAAATCTTCTCTTCAAGTGAATAGATATCGTAAGTAACTACATAAACTAACATTCTCTCGTTTAATGATTTAATAATAATCATTAATAATAATAATAATAATTATAATAATAATATAATATATTCATAGCGATAATAATGTTGAGAATTAAAAATAACTATCATCATTTGATACAATTTACGATAAGCGTACTGAGTTAACAGTAGTATCCTTCTTGTCCGTTGGTACCGTTACGTCCTTACAATCATACATACGTAGGTATACAAAGTATTTACAATTGCAGAAAAGTGTGATCAATATAATGTAGGCACTATGGCTTTGGACGTACACTAATTTGTACATTAGAGTACATCCTTAAGGGGTTTCTAAGGAAAATAATCCAGATAATCATGCTCATGCAAAGAACTTTTAAAAAAATGAGAATTGAATAAAAAAAAACAAAAAAAAAAAAAAACGAATATTTACAAAAACTTGGCCTTTCGAATGATAATCGTAGAAATTTACGTTTTACTGCAAGCAACGTGGTACGTTAAATTGATTACGAATGAAGTGTCACTGTTTAAGGCTGCCATTTTGATCAACGATCTTTGAGTCAATGGAAAAAAAAGAAAAAAATAAATAAATTTCCCTTTGGAAACCCCTTAATCAGGTTCAGAATGACATTGTGTCCTGAATAAATCTTAGACAACCGTTACAATATTAAATATGCGTTTATACTTGACGATATATTTTAAGGGTCTTTGTTGCTTTTACTCCACTTTCAGTTTCGACACTCGAGTTTCAAAATATGTGATGAGCTTTGAACATTAACGCTGGACAATAATCAGTCAACGCAATTAAGGTACTTTGATGTATTATCATGAAATGTGAGTGCTAAGCAAGGTACATGGGTAAAAAACGAACAACGGAAAATAATTTTACAAAAATCTAAGAAAGGCTAATTCAATTAGATTGACTTATTATATATTTATATTTTTTTTTTTTCCTTAATGAATCAATCATTTGTTTTTGCGTTTAGCAAACATTCTTTTATACATCCACTCATACATGTTTACACGCACGCGCACACACACTGATGAAAGGAAACTAGAGACCATCAATAGCTCAGAGCATATAGCTTCATCATTCAAGTCTGCAAGGTTCGATTTGCATTACAAAGTCTTAGATCCAATGCGTCCATATCATGAACCAAGGCGCGAAGTTTAAACAAAATAATATATTACAAATTCAGATCTAAGATGCTTTGCAATCTCTTGATCCGCACGCGAAAAATACACGTCGTATATAACCTAGAACCGTATAGTCTAGCAGTCTCGCTTCCTGCACACCTTCATGCTGGTACTGTTTTGGACACATGAGCAACTTTCAATCGCACTATTACACAAATCTAAATTGCACGGAAATAGCCCTAGGCATGGTTCGCTGCATTACGAAGGCTCGCAGTTAGTCCCGCAATCAATTAATAACTATTAATTCCTGATACGGCGAACTAAAGTGATCCGGAAACTGGTACGATTATACCGCCAACGTGTGATATGTGTACTTTGACCTTCATTATTTGTTTTAATGTAAACTTGGGAAAAGTGAATTGATCAAAGTCTCGAGTGCCTTCTTTGATGTCCATTGAAACTGAGAAGAAAACGGATTAATGACAACGACTCTGTCGAGTCATGGACAGGTACCACTAAGTACAAAGTTGCGTTTCACGAAGGGCCAAATCAACCCCGCACGGAGACGAACCCAATTCAATAAAAAATTCGATGCGAACATTGTCTTTGCAATACACCGGCGAATTAAAATTGTAAATCAAAGAGATCTGAGAGGCCTTCTTCTGTGCCCAGTGAGAAGGAGTAGTCGCTTTCCGAAAGAGGTGGCTCCAGCGACAGTAACGTGTCTCCGAAGTCCAGAATACTCATGTCTGCAACAGAAGAACAGGCGAGCTGTTAATGCTTATCTTATCGTAAAATGAGCTGAAATATTTGCATTCCTTTGAAATGCTGCACCTCGTTGAAATGAGCCACCACCTAACTAGAACTCTGCCTGTGATGTGACCAATCAAGACTACACAAGTCACAGACAGAGTCCCACCAGGGAGTGGCCAATGAGTTTCCGCCAAGCTCGCGAATCGTCCACGGAGTGAACGTCGATAAATCTTTACCTGACGACATGTGCTGATCTTCGGTCTGCAACTGGAGCTTGCCGCTGCCGATGAAGCCGAAGTCGTCCATTTCGCTCAAAAGCGCGTCTCTCATTCCAGACGAGGCAAGCGCCGAGAGCATCGTCTTGCTGTCGGTCGGCATGCAGCTCTCCGTGGTAGGAACAGGTTCCACCTTGACGTCGCCGCAATTGTTCATCAAGTACTCGCTCGAGGGTTTTGGCACAGGGGATTGCGTCGTCGTCGTCGTAGCAGCTGTCGTCGTGGCCACCGCCGCGTTCGTCGTCGTGTATCCCGGAGTCAGAGGCGCCTTCACTGCTGGGTCGTCCGGGCACAGGAACACTTCGATTTCGCCGTGCGTGGACCTCATGTGTATTTGAAGCTGAAAGCACATTGGAATTCGTTTAGAGGCGCTATCGAAAACGAGAACTCGCGACTCCAAGAGCGTGTGCGCGTACCTTCGGCTGACCGAAATTATTGATAGGTTGAGGAACGTGTAAAGTGGCTTCAGGTGGCGCTTTAACCGCCATTATGGACTGGTCTTTGTACGAGGCCACCGAGCGCAAGTCGTGGTACGTCACGTAGGCGTACGTTCTGTCCGCGGTGAACTCGTTAAGCTCTTTTTGCGCTCCGTGAATCAGCCTATCCAGAGCGTTCTCCTTCGCGTCTAAATCTGCCACTTCCCTTCGCAAATCCGCGTAATCGCTCTGATTGCTGGGCAGGCAGCCACCCCTGATTTCGCAAAACATCGACATCATGAGTACACATTGACAAATTTACAGAAGCATCGTTGTTCGTCGCCGTTACTCACTTCCACTGAATGTTGTTTTTGCTTTTCTTCTCGAGTATGCCAATGCCCTCTAGGACATTGGTGATGTCATAGATACGACGCTTTTGAACTTCGAGCTTTTCCGACGCCACGTTTAAGTCTACTACGCCGTCGTTGCTGTCCTCCACTAGGTTGATGAACTTTTTGGTAAGTAAACTCAGGGACGTGTCGTACCGCGTCCTCTCCACAGTTTTGCCTGCAATAAGCAACATATCGTGTCAGTCAAGCGACTCGCAGCTTGTAAGGACGCGCGCATACTCACTTTTCGTGGGAGTGTGACCCGTGAGCGAGCTCGAACCCGATCTTCTGCGTTTGCCTTTTGGCGCTTTGAAGGTGGACTGACTGGGTCCGACCTCAAGATTCAGTCTTCTCTTGACTGCCTGAACCGACATCTGCAAAACGAGGTCCAAGAGTGTCGGTTAAAAAATCTCCCGAGTCATCCAATGCACATAACATCCTGATCTCTTACCTCGGCTCGAGGTGGCGGTTGCGTGGGTCTCCTCGTCACTTGGTAACAAGGAGTCTGTCCATACTGATGATCCTGCAGATGTGGACTCGGCGTCTCCTCTGCGATCTTCTGCGCCTGCATCTCGTCGTAGTGCAGCCCGTCCACGTCGACGAACTCGGTCTTGACTGTGAAGGCAAAAGCAAGACGGTTACAACCAGAGATAAACGAATTCGAACTTGTAAAAAAAAAAAAAAAAAAATTACCCAATTTGGTGTCGACCATGTCGGGCGTGACAGGCCTGGCGAGATCCTCAAGCATCACTTGCCTCTTCACACGTGGCATCGTGCTGCTGCTTCAAGCCTCTGCAAAAACAAAGTACCAAATGAGCCTTTCATTAACAACGAGAGACGCATAACCCGACGCATACAGTACAAGCTCTCTCGCTCTCGAAAGCCAGTCGAGACAACAAGCCCATACACACACACACATGCACGTATACAGAGGGCCGAAAACATCCGAGATTCATCGCTTTCTCTCTCTCTCTCTCTCTCTCTCTCTCTCTCTCTCTCTCGCGCATACGCGTATTATACACATAGCGAGCGAGAGAGAGAGAGAGTCGAAATTGCGGCCTAATCGTAAATCTCGCATAGGGCAAAAGGGAGAGAGAAGCCGCAATGGCGGCGTCCTGTCGAAGGGCGTGAGCTTCTTCTTTGGCCGAGTGGGGCCACAGGACTTTCGGGCGCATTCCGTGAGGGAAGAAAGAAGATCAAGGCGCTCTCGCATAATCGCTCTTTCTCTCTCTCTCTCTCTCTCTCTCTCTCTCTCTCTCTTCCTCCCCACTTCTCTCTTAGCTTCGCATTCCCTGCTCCTTCCTTCTCTAAAGTTACCGGTTTTCAAAAGGTCTTTTCTTTCTGCCGATGGCGCGCTGCTGCTGCACATACGGGGGGTATGGAAGCCGGAGGAGTTACAGGAATACGGGAGAGCAAAACAAAAAAATTGACGAAGAAGAAAAAACAACGACCGAGTAGACGTCGTCGTAGGCCAAGAAACGGAAGTCGATATCTGTGCGGCTTTTTTGTTTATCTATATGGAGCGATACTCTGCATACGCCAAGCGTCTCTCTCTCTCTCTGCATACATGTGTGTGTGTGTGTGTGTGTGTGTGTGTAGTGTATACGTGTGTTCTCGCCCTTATCGCCGCGTAAATCTCCTCGAGTCCTCGCTTTTGTTTTCCCCGAAGCTGTATAAGTGGATATTCGCGAGAAAAACATACAATACAGTTGTTTTTTTTTTTTTTTTTCAACACACAAGAGCCTCGCGATAGCCTTTTCTCAAATTCACATACGTCCGCAGGCCTGTATGCGCCAATCGCTATCTGGCGTTCGTATAACGTATAATCGCCGGTCCGACTGATAAGCAAGGAGTTACACACGCTTTCCTCCTCCAAGAGTCTTTCTACAACACACACACACACACACACATAAGGTATTCTTTCCTCGTGTCAGTCCCATCAGCGCACGGCAGATGCCCGCGACGATTGTGTCCGCTCTACGGCATCTGGCCCTGAAAAATTACTCCCTCGGAAAATAGTATAGCACACATAAAGGGGGGGGGGGGGGGGGGGACGTTGTCCCTTTAGCCGCGAAATCGATGAGCGCCGGTCATGCGACTTTTCCGCGCCGGCTGTCTGCTGCTGCTATTACACGGCGTTAACCCCCCAGCGGCGGCTCTCTCGCAAAATGCTAATGCTGCCCCGCGCGCTTCTTGCGGTACTTCGGCAGGAAGTGCGCTTCTGTGTGTGTGTGTGTGTGTGTGTATACGGGATGAAAAATCCGATGTGTGCTTTTTTTTTTGCGTTGCACGCGCTAAAAATAGCGCCAGAGAGATCGATCGCGTTGGCCGAAATTTTTAGCGTGCGTGTGTAACCTTCTGTATTTTGCGCCCACGTTTCTCTCTCTCTCTCTCTCTCTCTCACGATCTCGTGCATTACGTAAGCGCATTTTTCATTCGCTGTGTATAGCAGCACGATTTTTCCTCATCCCGTTTCTACGGAATAACGAGTTGGAAGAAGAAACGATCGAAGCTACCGACACTTCCGGTACACGTGGCCGGGACCGTTCGAAAAATTCGCGATACTCCAGATTCGAAAAAGCCATGTACGCGTGGATCGTAATCCAACCGGTTCCAACCGATCTCTCTCGCGAGAATTATTATCGCGCTTAACCCGCTTGCGCTTATACGGACAAAATTTCTCGCGAGAGTGACTCTCTCTCTCTCTCTCTCTGCACACATGTAGAGAGAGAGAGAGAGAGAGAGAGAGAGAGCAGAAAGGGCTTTGCTTTTTGAAAATATCGATCCCCCGGCTCGCCGACGTGGGGAGAGCAGCCGGCCGGGCCGTGAGAGAGCGCAGCGAAAGCTCTCACGTGCTGCTGCGAGGGGTGTCCCTGTGTGTGTGTGTGTGTGTGCAGTGGATGCATCCGAGGACCCCACGTATAGAGCAGCCGGCGGAAATCCAATTCGCAGAGATGAAGAAGCAGAAGAAGAAGAATACGAGAAGATCGAGACATGGAAATTCACATGTGTTCCTTTATAACCGCAAAAGAATAATCGCGCGAGAGCGAGCGAGAGAGAAAGCTACTCACCCTCGTGTGTCCCCGAGCACAATGGATTATATTCGTGTCAATCTCTCATAGATAGATAGAGAGAGAGAGCCTCCTCCCCCCTCTTTTTTTCGGTCTATCTTTATCGCAGCGAATAGCCAGAGCTCTTCACTCTGGCAGAACGTAAGAGCCGAGAGTCGTCGTCGTCGTCGTCGTGGAGTAGCTAAGTAGCTGGCCCGATCAGCTGTGTGTGGCAATTAAGCGCGTCATGCTACCGTCGTTATGTACCGTTTTGGCTCTCTTTTCGACTGTAGTTCGCGAACGTTATTACGTATATGTATATACATTACCCGCGGAGCCACTCTCGGCTCTAACACAACACACGCGCGCATCGGGGAGCACTGCTGCCGCTGCTGCTACTGCGTGGAATTCCGTCGAACGTGGCGAGAGAGAGAGAGAGAGAGAGAGAGAGAGAGAGAGAGGCACCCGCTATATGCGCGTGTGAGTGTCTCGACCGTGTATACGCGACACACACACACACGCGTGTAGTATCTCGACGACGACGGTACCCGGGGAGGCGAGCAACACCGCTACATAACCGTCGTCCTTGTATAGCTCTGTCCCGAGCCAAGGTGAGAAAGCGCGATGGGCATGTGTGTAAATACCGGGGGAAAAAGCCTAGAGCCACGAGTCCTACCTGATTGTCTCGCGGCGCGTTTTAAAGAGCCGGTATCGTCCTCTGGAGTTTTCGCATCGACGCCGAGAGAGGCACCCATGTACGCGCTGCCGCCTGTATAACACACATGTATATATGTATATATATACACAGCTCGCCGCGCGAGTGAGAGAGGACGGAGCTATATACGAGCGCGGCCGTTGAGAGTCGGCGCAGCCACGGGGGCCTCAACGGCGACGACGTCGTCCTCCCGGTTATACATGTGTGTATGGGCACAGCCTATATGCTGTATAATGTACAGCCTGTATCGAGCCGATGCCCGGGCGAGAGAGAGAGAGAGAGAAAGAGAAATCTCTCTAGCAGCGGGAATTAGAGTAGCTTGGCTAAAAAGAAAAGGAAAACAAAGCCACGGCAACTGTTACACACTCGCGCGGCACTTATACACGCTAAAGTAGCTTAGAGGAAGAGAGAGAGAGAGAGAGAGAGAAAACTGCCGTGTATATATAGATATACTCACTTGAGAGCTCGCGGTTACTCGGAGAAGGCGGTTCGTCTGTGTGTGTGTGTGTGTGTGTGCGAGTGTATCGGTGTGCGGCCGTGTGTCCGGGAGTCGTCTTCTCCGGGCTGCTGCGGCGTGTCAGTACCTCCTCCGGGGCGACATCGAGCCGTTCACTCCTTCACCGAATACTGAGCTGTATACTCCGTGCCTCGCACGTATCTCTCTCTCTTTGCTGTATGTGTGTATATATATATATACGCGTGTACGTGCGAGAGAGTTTAAAGGGGGCCTTCGAGACACACTCGCGCGACGTAGACTGTCTGTCTCTCTTTTCAGCAGCGGCGCCTCGCTGCCGCCGCGGTCTCCATTTTCTGCGATCGTCGCCCGCAACCAGAGAGACAGAGAAAGAGAACGACGAGGAGGTCCTGCACACGGCCCGTCTGTCTTCGCTAGCTTCTCAGCACAGCTCGGCCATGATCGTCGTCGTCGCGGAAAGGGCTGGCCGAACTCCGGCTTCTACTACTGCAGGACTGTCTTCTCTCGAGTCGAGGAGAGATTATTGCACGCAGAGCAGCGGAGGAGAGAGATAGAAAGTGTGTAAAAGCGGCGCCACGAGGCCGGCTCGTGAGCTTATAGGCCACTACGCGCACTGCAGACCGTTGCTGCTGCTGCTATACTCGATGTCCCTATCACCTCGATATATCTCGCTCTCTCTCTTTGCTTCCTTCTCTCGCGCACTCACTCACTACTGCCGCTGATGGTCGCTGCGCCGCCGAAGTAGTAGCTGCTCCGCCGTAATTCCGCCGTGCGCGATGCCCGTCGCCGTCGTGTAGTAGTGCCTGATGCGGAGCAACTCCTCGTCGCCGGCATCGGCCATCTGCCGGTCGTTCGACCAAAGCTTCTCTGCGCGCCAAAACCGAAGCTCGTATTTCCCGCTCCGCTACTGCTGCCAACCTACCGAGCACCGATGGATGGGATGTAGCTTCGTCTCTCTCTCTCTCGCTTTCCCACGGAGATTTTCCTCGGCTTTTCTCACTCGAAACACGCGCACACGCATCCGTTACGTCTGTACGCGTATGCAGATCGCGGTGATCTTTAACGATTCGCTCGCGACGTTCTCTTTTCTCCCGAGAACGACGCGCACTACTCTCTCTTGTTTTCCCGCAGCTGAGAATATACTTATATATATATATATATACGTCCTCGGAAAAGCGACACAGGCAACACGCGCGCGAGCGACGCTACAACTGCGGCGTTCCACCGTACGACGTTGTCAGTGGGCCCATTTCGTTCTCGCTGTACTCTTTACCAGGTGCAGCAGGCCGGACGCCCGAGCCGAGTCCCGTAATATTGCGCGAGAGAGCTGCGTGCGTGTCTGGGGGGGCGGCGGAAGGTGCCTGATGGCAGTATATATAGGTATATACACTCGCTTTCTCTCTCCCACTATATACATGCCCCGCGCGAGCGCAACAGAGAAACGGCAGCTTTCCTCGCGAGCGCTCGCTACCGAACTAAACAGCCCGACGCGTTCTCTCGCGCTGCTCTGATGGCTTATACGCGTTGTAAGCTAGTTCCGTCTCTCTCGCGCTCGCTGCAGCGAGATCTCGCGCGTCGCGTCCTCGTTCCTCCAGAGGGGCGCAACAATGCCTCCGTCTCCCTCGCCGGACTGCACGCGGCGATGATGCTACGTTATATATATATATATATATATATATGTGTGTGCAGGGCCGTAGCTCTAAAGAACTGGCGCCCCCGCGCGTAATTGGACAATTTTTACGCGCGTGTGTGCGGATATGGGAGAGTGTGGTAGGGAGCGTGCGCATATTCGATTGGTTTTGTTTTTTCTTCTCCTTTATTATATGCTCGTTTTTTCGACGCCGAAAAGGGGGTTATTGGGTGGTCTTTATTTTTTCTCTCCTCCGCTACATAACGCACGCTTCAATCAACCCGCATAGCACAATGATGCGAACGCAGATTCCTTTCAGGCTTCGTATATACTTGGAACGATTTTCTCAAATGCTTTTATTTGTATACGCTATACACTGTACAAAAAAAAGGAGGTGATCCCTCTAGCTCGCAATCTTACGCGTACGTTAAAAGAAAAAAAAGGTACAAAAGTACGCTCTCGCCTCGCAGTGTCTCGCGAATTCGCGAGCGAGCTGCCTTAGGTATACAAGAAAACAAAAGTATACATACACACATACGCGGCGGCAGCGTCGTCGCGCGCAAAAAAAAAAAAAAGGAGTCGCGGAGCATAGACGCATCTGACTTCGGGGCCCGAGCGAGAAAAGGGGGCCGGCGAAGAGAGAGAGAGCGAAAGGGGGGGGGGGGGGTACAGGGCCCGGTGCGTTTCTTTCGTAACGTATTTATTCGAAGCGTAAGCGACTACAAAAGGACTGCACCCTACTTCGTAGGGGCTGCATTTCAGCCTCCCCCTCTCCCTCTGACTCTGAAATATGTCGCCGAGACATCGCAGCCATTTAAAGCGTTGTATGTTGTATAAGCCGCGCTCCTATGTGCTTCTTCTCCTTCTTCTTTCTTTTTTTTTTTCTCGGCGGCGGCGAGTGCGAGAAAAAAAAAGGAGAGCCTCGCCAAGAACGAGATCATATGTCGACGATGACGAATAGCTCCGGTCGCTCGACTTCCGGCCGGTCGTGGATCTGCATGGCCGAGTACGTGATGGCCTTCACCTCGGCGCCCTGAGTGTGCTTGCCGATCACGAACTCCTCGCCCGCAGCGCGAGCCTTTATCTTGAAGTTCACCGGGTCGAATTCGGTGATCTTGACTCGCTGGAACAGAGATGAAAATCAATCGAAGGATACGTTATGCTTGTGTGTGTGCGTGTGATGGTATCGCGGATGAGCAGGGGGGATATTGCGTAGGTATTTCGAGGCGTGTAATCGCTGATGGGAGAGTTATAAGCGTGCACGCGTTCTTTTGCAACGTTTCAGGCCAGAGTTGGGTCGCTACGGTGCAAGCGCGAGGTATTTTATCGCTCTGAAATGCGCGATTACGAAGTTACACAAAAGGCGCCTGTACAGAGATGAACTTCACAGATTAAAATCGAGCGTATGGTGGAATGATTATCAGGGACGTTTCGAGATCACAATCGCGCATATTTCCGATAACCGAATGTAATCCGGGATGACAGTCGTACTAGATTTACAGCGGCTTTACGTAATTCGAAGCATACCCTGGCGACGAGAAAAGGCTCCGCGCAGAACATGAAGAGCAGCTCGTCGAGGAAGTGGAAGAGCAGACTCTGCATGTCGTGTCCCTCAGCCTCCACGTGGTGCACTTGCTTCACCTCGACGCGTTCCAGCTCGGTCATGTAGCCGAACATCGCGATGGCGCACTGCTCGAACGCCTCCTCCATGGTTTCGCCCCATGAGTGCAGTCTGAAATTCAAAAATTCAAAATTTCTCAGAACGTCGCGCGTTCGAACGCGTTTCTAACCTGCCTCGTCGTCGTCGTCGTCGTTGTCGCGCGCCGCGTCGGAGAGAGACTTTGTAGGTTAAGTTCGATCCATAACCTCAATCCCGGTAATCGATGCGGGATTATCACGCTGGGTTATCGAAAAATTACTCGCGGAAGGTCCCTCGATAACATCCCGTCGATTTTTAGGAAATAAACCGTCGTCGGAGAAATTTTATCTGGCGCGCGACCCACGTTTCCATTCCAACCTCAAAAGCAACGGCTAACGCGGTTCGAGCGAAATAATCCTTACAAGTGCACTTACTGTACGTCCGCCGTGTGGTCCAGATCTGCAAAAGTCAACAAAAAAAAAGCCGTGAGCACCTCGAATCTCAATCGAACCGAAGGGAAAACTCAGCGAAGAACCAGCATCGATCCTTTGCCGCTTTTCCACCGCGAGTATCCCCACACCAACGGCTCTCGCAACCGCCAGTCTCTTTGTAAACAAAAGTTACTCCGAAAAATACTCACACTCGTACTTGCAGGGCGGAACAATAAAATCGTCGTCGGTGAGCTCGTCGTCTTCCATGATGAAAGGTATATATATGTATAAGCTGTATAGCGTGCGCTGCTGCGGGGCAGAAATGCGCGCGCTCGCTCTCCCCCCCCCCCTCCTCGGTGTCACAGCTGATCGGCTCCCCACGTGAATCGGCCGAATCAGCTGATCCCGTATGACAGCTCGCCGCCGATCAATGGACTCGTAGTAGAGACAGATGGCAGCACCTGCCGCCGCTCAGCCGGCCGGCCGCCTGCTGATACATCTGCGCGCGCTTTTTCGTCGGACATGTTACCAGCCTGACTACCGACCGTTAGCGGTGCCCAACCTGATCGACCGATATCTCTGTGTATACGAGTATATATATATATATATATACATACACGTTGAGTACTATGTGATCTTTTCGGTACGATGAGAGATGGTAAAGTTGCGCTGCGTCCAGTGTGATTTTCTACTGCTGATGACGACGAGCCTTTTTTACGAGTCGAAGGTAATTGCGGCTACGGATTTCAAACGCGCGATTTCATTTGTGTCGCACGTGTCTGCATATGAAAAATGGTTATAAAGTATATAGGCTTTTTTTCGTACGCGGATGACGGGACTTGATTTAGCAGCCTTGTATACGAGGCGGAAAAAGTCGTGTGCCGTGAAAATCCTGAATAATCGAGGCGGGCCACGTGTAGGAAAGCTGAATGAATTTGGGGAATATTAGTGTTGTCGAAACTCACGTGCTCGAATTTAGCGAGAATTATGGCTCAGTCAGCTGGAACCGTACCCAAACACACGCACGAGTTTGTTTATCTCCGTCAGATGTGACTATATTCTATAACAACGCTTCCTTATCCTCTCCATCGCCGGTACAATTTATTCAACGTTTTTATACTCCTCAGTTTATATTCACATGTCGTATCGTAAAAATTTCCGCCGCGCGGATAGTGCGATAGTCGAATGCGGAAAAGCGAGAGATATATCCGATAATTACCTCGACAAGCACGTGTTTTAAAGACTCGAATTGCGCATCAGCACGTCCAAAAAGGATTTTACTGTTCCCTCGACTTTGCGCAACATCGAATTTGCATTTAACGGCAGAGCGAAGTGATTGTCAAGGATTCGCAGCTCTTCGCAAAAAAAAAAGCACTCGGCTCTGGTTATGATATTCTTTATTATGGAACTGGCGCACGAGCGCATAAATATGTAAGCGAAAGATCGTCGCTCTCAGCACACGATCTCGATGCAGCGGATAGCGGAGGTCGCTGCAGACCTACATAAATTCTTAGAGAGACTAGTGGCTTAACGCACTTGGTTATTTTCTGGACAAAAGGAGCGAGAAACTCTAGGTATCGAAATTCGAGCGAGAGAGAGAGAGAGAGAGAGAGAGAGAAGCATCTCGTCGTCCTTAAGACGTACGAAACAAAAGTGTGTCAGCGTGCTAGAGAGATGCTTTTTGCTACGCGATGCGTTTTTTTCTCTCCTTAAGATCGGAACTCGCAGGTTTGAGTTGGAGACACGGGTAAACACGGCGAGTCTTTTAATTATCTTCGAGTGCAGTGCTCGTGTGCGTTTTTTTTAATAATAATAGTAGTCATTTTTTTCTAATCGGCGATCGCCGATCGAGAAGCGTCTCGTAGAAACCGGTTTTTCGTTTAAATAAACAGCTTTAATCTTCGCCATAAATTTTGCCATATAACGCGCAGTATCGGATAGTTGGAAATATTACAGCGATGATTTTTCTTATACGAGGTTCATCGATCGGATTTTGTATATATTCGTTAAACAAATCGGTTAGCTCGCCGATCTTCGAACGAGGTTTCGATGAAAATGCAAACAATTTTTTTATTCGAGACGAGACGTTTTATCGCTGGTGCATTTGAAAAATAAAAAGGCGCGAATCCGTAATAAATTACACTCGAGACACTCTCGCACAAATGACATCATCCTCTCGCGAGAGATGCTCCTTGACACGAGAGCTTCTCTATAACACCTAACTGTATTGTAATAGCAGGTCGATCTCTCGATCCCTCTCGATAAATAAACATTTCTCGATACGAGAGATGGAGAGCCAATTCTCGTTTATTCCCATCGCGCATGTTTATTCAAGGGCAGCGGCTTCGATCACAATGAGATTCTTCGTTTCTTACATAATAAGTACACATGCACACGTACGAGGTGCATATGATATACGCGCATTCCATAGGAGCATAAGGCTAAAAGAAAGCTTTTTTTCGATCTCTCCGAGTATCTGAAGCGATTATTCCGGGCAATCGGTGCATCATATCTCGGACGTATTCACGTCTCGTATTTGCAGTAGTAGACCGCGAGAGAGCCTATATGCGTCGCAGCCTCTGCATCGGAATCCGCGCTATATTGGCTTTTGTTTGCTCCTCGAACAAAAGCCTCTTTGTTTATCACGTATATTCGCTCATTATCATCATCGGCAATTAAACCCGTATACGCTTTTTTTTTTTTCCCCTCAATTTCCCTCCTTTTTTCTTCCCCCCCCCCCCCCCCCCCCCCCCCCCCCCCGCCGACGCTTCTCTCGTTGCAACAGCCCAATTAATTTTGCAACGAGTAAAATTCGACCATTACACTATACGCACTTTGTTATCGTCGTACACATAAGAAACAACGAAGCAGAAGCCACACACCCGAGTAGCGCATTAATGACATGCAATTTTGCAACAACGCTATATGCGACGACGCCGCAGCTAAGTCAGAGCCTCGAGTATATATAGTCGGGGAGAAGTCTATAGCGGCGCTGCTGTTGCTCCGCGAGTCCTTGGCTCGGGAAACTATATAAAGAGAGCGTTTAATTGGCCGGCTGGGCATAGCATTTTTCAAGCGTGTAGCCGCTGCGTGTGTCCGCGAGGATTTTGTTTAAACTCTTTGATAAAAAAAAAATATCGATACAAAAATGTCGCCGTCGACGCAGATCTGCGCGATCGTCTGCGCGGTCCTGGTGGCCCAGGTGACCGGTGCCGAGGAAGTGCTTCTGCGTGAGTTTTTGACATTAATTTTTTGTTGATAAAAATTTGTGTGCGGGCAGTGTGTAAATTTAGAGTACGACGCATCGCGCGTTCGATATGCTATAATGTATTTTACAATGATAAAAAAAAAAAAAAAAAAAAAAAAGAACGAGTATTTCTCGCTGATGCAACGTAGCTCGCGCATTCCTCCATGAGAGTATAGGTATATTGCGTACTTTGGAAAATTTTTCCGGCGAAGAAAAACGGAAGATTACGAAATCACGGGGAAGGATGACAAAGCGCACCCTTGCGGATTGCCGGTTGCGCTCAACCGCCGATTACGCGGAGATCGTCGGTTCCGGTTACGAGTTTTGAAAATTCAGAGCTTCCTTTTAAAAAAATTACACCCATCAATGAAATTCCAGCTAGGAGCGTCAAGACCTGCCAGCACGAGTCCAGCGATTACTCGTCCTGTCTCAGGCTCGCCATCCAGGAGTCCTGGATGACCTTCGTCAAAGGTGAAAATCGACGGACACCATATAATATTTTGTTTTTTTTTTTTTTTAAATTCTCGACCGAAGATAAAAGTTTAACGCTCAGGTATCCCCGAGCTGGGCCTGCCGGTCCTGGACCCTATGGTCGTGGACATGATGGAGAACGAGTACGTGGCCGGTGAGGTCCAGGGCAGATTCGTCCTGCGCGACGTCAAGACCTACGGATTGGCCAAGGCCAATTTTCTCGCGGTCAGACCTTACCGCAGCGACAACGTCATGAACTTGGAGATCGACCTCGAGATACCCAAGATTTTCATAGACGGTGACTACAAGGCCGAGGGACAGGTCGCTCATTACAAGATCGGTGGCAAGGGTGAGAGATTTGTTTTCGTTTCATAGGACCTTCGTGGGTTTTGTCAGGAGAAATCGGTGCTTTTGCCAGACGGCTATGTGGTACGAGAAAATGAATAAGTTGAACTCGATATACTGGAATTCTGAATGTTTCAAGCGTTTGTTATGAATTCTTCATGCTATGATCGTTGAATATTCAAGGAAATAACTGAATTTTTTAATTCACGACGATTAAATTTTCATCGTTTTTCTAGTCTCTTAAAAAGCAAAAAAAAAAAAAAAAATTGAAAAACAGCGCGATAAATCAGAAATTCTCACCTGTTCGTCGTACGTACACTCCATTACGCATAGGTTTGCGCGCTGGCGGGCTTTCGTCATAATGAGGGAAATATTTAGGTCGTAATAGGCGTTAAGCTAACTGGAGTATGACGGCTATATACGCTCGCGCTTTTTCCGCAGGTTATTTCAACATTAGCATGGAGGGCATCAGCGTCACCTGGGGTATCGAAGGACGAATCCAAGACGACAGATGGTCCATCCAACACTTCCACGTCTACCCGGAGGTCCAGCAGATGAAGGTCTACTTCGACGACCTGTTCAACGGCAACGAGGAGATGAGTGAGTTTCCTTTATGCATCGGAATAGTCAATGTTGAAGCGATAACGTCTAATCGAAATCGAAACTATTTCAGACAAAGCCGCCATCAACTTCGTTAACGAATACTGGCCGGTACTCTACAAGGGCATGTTACCGACGGTCGAGAAGCACTGGGATTACCACCTTACCGACTTCGTTAACCGACTGATCTTCTCCCAGATTTCCGCTTCCAAGGTCTTCCCTTGAATTTTCTCAACTCGTCACTTTTCTAATGCCAGTGGCTGTCGAATAGATTTTCACCAAAACGTAGACAAGGATGGAACGAGCAGACGAGCTGAGAAACGCCTATTGCTAGGGGACACAATGATGATTGTTTTTGAGAGTACAACGATGCCAGTACTTGCTGTAAATATAGAAATAAAAAATTTTCTTCCGTTCAATTTCTCCTCCAGTTTTACGATTCGAGCCAAAAACACGTAAACCGTACTCTGTATCGATTGGAGAGCTCGTTCCGCTATGTGTACGGCAGAGACGTATCGTAGAAAGTTGTAAACTTTCCTTCGTTTCAGCTAGTGGAGTTGGACTTTCGCTGAATTATCGCTAGTGATGAAAAATACAAGGAACCAATTTTCTAACAACTATGAGACCCTGTTTATTTTCGATTCGCCCTGATGCATAACGGGTAGATGAACATTCGCCTAGATTATTAACAAAGAGTAAAAACAACTATCTACAAAACGCAATGTCATATGTATAACAAAATTGCACCGGTTATCACTGAAGAGTGTGTATAGCAACGATATTTAGATAAAAGTAAGACACCGACACTCTTAAAACTAGTCAAAACGTTCGCTGCACCCATATCGACGTATATAAATATATGGCTCGTACAATGTAAAATTTCCAACTTTTGATTCTTCGCAATCGAGAGTAAAACAAAATTTTTAAACTAAGGCAAGCACAAAAGGCGTAGAGGGAAGTGCAATACTGCAGGATTTATGGCCGCAAAAACGTTTCCACGGGTACGTTCCGAACTATCTGATTGACGATTCCAGCGAACAGAGTCGAGAGCTTCTTTTTCAGCTGAGGCTCCATCACTTTCAAAACCTCCTGGCCGTTTTCGCGCAGGAAGAGATTGGTCGCTTCGGCTGAAATGATAAGATTTTTACGTTTCTGTCAGAGAGAAGGTTTCTCCATTACCGACTTGCTAATTAAGTATGCGTGTTTCGCTATTGAATAATGAGTATTTTCCCCGGGATTTCAGCTTTAACAAACAAATACTGCGTTATTCCAACGCTACTTTCAAAGCCCCAATGTCAAACTCATCAATGCAAATTGCGCTGAGGGTTCAGTCAACTCGAACACCGAAGCAAAAGCCTATACGCAACCACTTCGAATTTTGTAACTATAATTTTTTTTTTTTTCACATACGTATAATAATACTTACTCAATATCCGATTATTATTGTAGATTTTTCTAACTCGCATATTGACGTCCTTCACGCCGAGCTGGACGTCGAGATTGTCGACGTTCAGGTAGGTCTTGCCGTTGCGCGGATGCGTCGATACGGAACCCCTTACGAGGGCCCTCGCGTTGCCGAATCTCGCGTGGAACGTCCCGTTACCACTGGCCGGCAGGATGATCAGCACGCCGGAACTGAAAAGCGATCGTTTTTTTAAATATAATTGATGCGTGACCTGTAATACATATATGCACTGGGCTCGCGGATAAGGATGAGGGAAGTAGGAAAGCGCCTATGCGCCACCTGCCGGCGCTGACCGAAGACACCGGGCGATGAGCCAATCGTAAATTGAGTTATGCTTGGATTCGGGCATAGAATTTTGATTATTCTTTATAGAATCAAATCAAGATTTACAGTAAAAACTCGATTCTACAGAAATTGAAAAAAATCATCCAAGGCAGCTAAGAAAACATAAGCCTCGGTCGAAGGGTCGCAATATTCCCTCTATTACGATGCACACACCTGGTATACTGGGCGTCAAGGATGAGCGCCGGCATTCTGATGATCGCCTCGAAGTCCGAGCCAAGCTTGATGTCCTCTACCGTGTAGTTACTCGCCCCCCTTACCAAGAGGTCGCGCAGCCGTACTGTGTAACCGTTCGGCCCACCTGTCAGGGACAGCTTCAGCTCGTCCATCTGTTGGCAAACGCAGTTGGCCCATTATTCATCCGAGTCTATACTCTCTGTATATAGTCTACAGCGACTATACGATTCTCTCGCCGCTCGGACAGACGCGGATGTGCCGGAATACGTATGCTAATCGATGCCGAGATTTGATACTAGCGCGTACGAGGAATTGCTTCCTCCTAGAGGAAGCTTTCTAATAGTAAAATTTTGAGTTTCGTCAAAACTTCTAGAAAATACTTTTTGCTGTGTTAGAAGTTCAAATCACGTGTTTTTTAGAAAATGTCCGTATGGATATCAATAAAATTTGACAAGCATGTATATTTTTGGATTCTGAATTCGGGAAAAACATTTGTTTTTTATTTTATGGCCAATTTTTGATTTTTCAAAAACACTATTTTGCGTTTTTTTTTCAATCATCCCATCGTTACAAACAATTCAGCTAATATGCATTTGAAAGAGAATAAAATTACCTACTTTGATCGGCAGATAAAATAAAAAAGGTGATTTTTTTTTAAATTCATATCTCTGAAACTAAACATCGTAACCTCACGAAAAAAAATCACGTCGATGGGTCACGTGTCAAACTACATCCCGTTAAAATTTCAAGTGATTTGACTACTTACTTTTTCAGTAAAAAATCGTAAACTTGAAAAAATGAGTTCTTTTGTGCCTCGATTACGGAAGTAAAAAGGCTTTATTGCACTTGAGATTTTGGAAAAAAGTAGATATTTGTCTTGGCTAAGATTATTGCGCAGCTTTCAAATCCCTATGGTTCTTAAGATATCAAGGTTTCAATTTGTTTTGAAAATTTTTTGATTGTCAAATGCTTCAAAATTTTATTTGGCGATTAACCATAAAATAAGCTATTTGCTGCTAAAATTTTAAACGATTTCGTCAAGTAAAGAGTAATGCAGTCAAATGCTTCAAACTTTTCCTTTGTAGTTGCCCTGTACTCAATTCCAACTTATTCAGAACCACAATATTTTGCATTATTATTAATTGCTCTTTAAGAAAACATCAACGTTGTACATTTAAATAATATTTTATTTATTGGAACTATAAATTTAGTTGGAGGAAGCTACGTCCCAAGGAATTGGCAGTGGTTTTTTTTTTTTTTTTTATTATAATGGTCTCTCGCGGATAGGATTAAACTTTCCAAACGGGGGTTTACGCTTTGTTTACGACCCTTTGTACGACGCATATAACACACTCGGGCGGTCCTCTTGGCAAAGCCGAGGATTTAATAACAATTTTGCATATAGTGTAATACACAAGTTCATCAAGTTTTTCAGCAGTTTAATAGCCCGGCTGTAAAGTTAACGATCGCTTTTTTCTCCGGGTCCATTGTCAATCAGCGTATAAGGCAACACATTGTCGCGCGCGTGAGGAAGTTATTTTTAGAAGCCCGATTTATTGCTCGCGATTAGCATAAGTCGACGCGTAGATGCTCGAGACTCGTGTTATCAGGAAATACAGCTGTACGTTTGAATTTGAATTTCCCGCGAAAAAGAAAAAGTTTCAAGACGACGATAAGACGCAAAGTCTACACTATATTATATACTTACGTGAAACGGTTCAACAGTCGGCAGCTCGATTTCCGGGATACCCGCTCGGAGGTACGGCCGCAGGTGGTGTAGAGAGTCGATCAGACAGCTCTTGAGCTGAGGGTCGCTCCTCGAGCATTGCTTCACGTACTCGGCTGAAATATATCAAAACTGCGCGTTTTTACAAATAATTCAAGAGATCGCCGTTCACACTGCGGTGAGAGTCGGCGCGTCGCAACTTTCTCGCCAGGACACTGCGCACCATACGATCAGGTCTATCCAACGCTTCTAAAGCCCAAAACCCGATAGCTTCTCTGATAAAGTATACGTCTACTCACGAAGCGGCCCATCGCTGATGTCAGCCCGGACCACCAGCACCAGCAGCGTCAGCATCAACTTTGGGTAAATCATCAACATCTTCAACTTCTCAACGGTACTCGATGAGAATTAAAATTAAGGAATTGCGAATTTTAAGCTGAGACGCCGCGCACAGCAACAACGGCTAGAGAGAACTGCACTGCTTGCGGCACTTTCACTGCGCGCGACTGCACTTGCCGAAGTGCAATAGAGCCGCGGAGAGGAGTCGCTCTGCTATAGCAGCGGCTTTGCTTCTTTCTTCCTCTATCCCACTCGCGGGCTTCTCTCCGCGCCTACTACTACTACTACGGCGCGAATCAGCTTCCCTGACCCCGTTACTTCCCTTATTACCGCACGTGTGTCTGGTGCATGTAATGTGCTCATCCTCTGCACAGGTTGTAATGCACAGCGATGTGTCGTGACGTTGCGGTGGGTTTGTTATCGGGAAGACGCGTGTCCTGGATATTCGCTCGGTTGGATCTTGGCGACGATGTTATTAGTGTGCGAGTAATGGATATGTCATCCGTCGTGCTGATGTTTGCGTATATAGTGTGAGAGTCGATGATTTTGCTTCCTGCTATAGATCGGAGCTTTGTAATGGTGAAATTTTCAGCTGCTGCAGAAAAGAATGTATTTCATGGAAATAGTAAGAAAATAAGCTCAGAAAATTGAAGTCCTTTTTCGGTCCTGAGAACTTACTCGAAAAAAGGGCCCATTTTCTAACACTACTGAAAACACGCTAGAAATGATCAATTTTCTCTCCCAATTTCAGGCATGGAAAAGGGTCGTTTTCATGGGCCTATTCCCTTCTTAAAAAAGAGATACGAGAAAAGTGAAGCCGACTAAAAGGAGATATGATTGGCTGCTTTTAAAAGGGCGCCAAAATACAAAATCTAGAAAGTATTTTAGAATTAATATAGATTTATTTTTTACAAAGTTATTTATGATATAAATGCAAATTGAATAAATAGATATTAATTGATATTAATTGAAACAATATTTCTAAATTGAGAAATTATAACCTCAAAACTTAAGACATGTCCAAAAAGCACAAAAAAAGCACTATAGTTAATTAAAAAAACCTATATCCATAACTCCACCTCGAAATTTTCCAATCACAGTCACACAACGTTTTATTTGCATCGAAACCTCACTAAACTGCATCGCTGCGGTTTTGCCTATACATTGTTTACGTTCAATCCCGAAAAATACTTCCCACCAATAACTGCTTTGAAATGCAAATATTATGCATCGTTTAGTCGGAACTCACAAGTGTATAATAATCAGATAAACATAATGCAGCTTTTTTTTTTTTCTACTCTCGGCCTTTGACTGAATTAATTTCCAGTTTCACCGCGAAACTATATATACCTTCCCTGAAACACGTCTGACGTATACAAGCGGGGATTTCACATCGTGACGCGCGAAATTCTCGGAATCGAGCATAACTCAAGCCTGGACCTCGGACAACTCGTATACATTATCCGCGTATGCGACGTTATAAATCGAATATTCGCTCATTTCCGGGTCAATTTCATTTTTTCCCGATGAGCCAATTCCGCGGAACGGCTTCTAACGTTTTACGGGACTATATACAAAGAACCGGAGCACAATGGAAAATATCCTCTGCAATAATTACGACGAGATGTCAGTGGCAACTTTACGTAAGGCAAAAAGCCGAACCAATCACAGATGTGCCGCTAGAAAGGTCGATGCGACCGATTAGCTAATCTCCGCGGAAATTCTTCCCGCGCCGGTACTTTTCCCATTCGAAAGAAAAGAAAAAAAAAAAAAAAAGAACAGGTTCGCTAGTCCTCCCAACGACTGCAATAATAATAAGAATAATAACATCTCGCTGCCGCTTTAAAAAGCTAAACCTCCGGTCAGCTCTGATCCAGAGCTCCGGACAGCATCGGCCCGTTAGGTTATCGCTAATCCAGTCTCTAATATAAAAATTGTGCAATAACCGCTTCTGTAATCCACGAGGTCCCGGGATCGAAAAGAATTTCACACAGAGCCAGTCGCCCGACAGATCTCTCGGGGCCAGCAACTGATGCACTGTATACTGTACCGTCGTCGAGAGTGAAAGCGCGCGCGTTCGTAAGGCCCCTTTGGAGAACGCGAGCGGTACAACACACGGTACATACGTCCCGGTGCGAGAACAACTGGTCAGCTCGCTTAGTGCTGGATCTTTTTATCGTCTATTTATTTTAATCGATCGTCATGTGGAAGTTGCTGCTGCTACTGGTCGGAAGCGCCGTTGCTGCTGATTTCGGCAAGTATTGTTTAGAGTACGTAGTGCTGAGGAGGTTATTAAGGCAGTGCGATTGCGTGGGCTAATCACGCTGTGCTGTAATTGGGAAGATTGTCTGGCTTTGGGGAATTCGTCAAGTGTATACTCGAGGATTTTCACTTACTGATTAGGTTAGCCGCGTTATTGCGTAATAACGATCGACGTAGCTTATGTGTGTTAAGTTCATTATTATAATTTTGTTGTGCTCCGAATCGGTATATCTGGATTGCCGCGTGGAGCTAGTGCGAGGTAACGAGAGCCTTTCGAATTTCGGTGCGCTTTTTGTTAAAATGAAAAACTCGGTACTTTTCCACGTATTCAATATCCGATCACCGAATGAAAAGAAACCTCGCATGGGAAAAGGAAAAAAAACTCCGGATTTCGATGATAATTCAACCCAAGCGCGAGCGGTGAACGTCGCTTATACTCCAGGACTCGTTGTCCTTCGACCGAGTGAAATTGCCAATTGCAAGATGGACATGTATATAATATCTCGAGCTCACGAGCGCGGAACCTTATACGCGATTTTGCGTTACATAATTGCAACGCCGGTGTGGACCATTCGGGCGAGATATACATCACGAAATAGACGCAGTCATCGTATATTTCAAAATCGGCTTTATTCCCGCCAATACACGTTACCGCACTCTCAATTTCACCGAACCTTCAAAATATTTATCTTAAACACACACACACACACACACACACACACAGACGTAAAATTACGCATACTATAAGTGCAGGTATGCGTTATATACGAGCATAATATTATCTAGAACTCGCGAAGGATAGGGAAAGTCGCGCGTAGTCCGTTCTCGATTTTTTAGGGACGCACACGCGCACACGAGTCGTCCGTTTATTATTGTAATGAGCATAAGTGTACGCGCGGCGTGTTGTGATTATTTTTTCGAGAAAAAAAATTTACATACCTGCGTTAGCTCGTCCGCGCGGTTCTTGCATAATAAGCTGCATTCTACGGGAGGCTTTCGCGCGCGAGCGCGAGTTGGATATATTTTTTATGTAAATAGAATGATATAGTTGCATGATTTTAATATGCGTGACGAAATCTAGCGAGTATAACGTCCAAAATGTTCAGGCTAGTATTAATTATTCAGCGGCGGCGCCTTATGTAACGTCGGCGTGTTATTTCGGATGGTATATAATGTCTCGGACTACATTTCAGGTATCCGTCAGGTTGTTTGGTAACTAGTGCATATCTTATTTATAGGACTAGGATCACCGACCGTCTCGATTACCCGGTGTATCTTTATTACCCAACCGTTTACGTATCGACGTTAGTTGAACGTTAATTACTCGTTAAACGGATAAACACGCGTCAGGTATACCTGTGTATACCTGAGCGAAAATAGAACGAGCGCAAATACACCTGGCAGTATGTGTGCGTAAATAAGAGAGAATAATCGGAAATTTCGCAACACAGACTCGCGCATTGGCAAACGCGCAACTCTCCATTAGCGGAATTTTCGTTCGAAGCGCGCAATTACTCGCAGCCGCGTATATGTACAAAAGTATGAGGTATACCTAGCTTCGCGCCTACGTGTATACAACGACGCGTTGACCGGCACGCGCAGGAGTGCGTGTGTAGAGGCGCTTGGAGCCGATTTCATCAAATGCCGCCGACGGAGTGAAAGTCGGATTTGACCGGAGGATCAGAGTAGTTTGTAGTCGAGGTAATTGAGTTTTGACCGAAAATTGTCGAGGGTATGCGTATAGGTACTGGAGCTTTGATGACATGAAAATTACGGTGTAATCGGTTACGGCTCGTAAACGGAGAACGTCACGCAGAAGCGTAATCAAGTATTTTAGTTTTTCTAGCGGTACACCGTGCACATTTTTTTGTATAGACTTTTTTTATTTTTAGCCAGCTCGTTATGCGAATTCGATTTGTGCAGTGATCTTTCAATGAACTTCTCGGAAACGAAGCCATTCGATTGATTGTCTACGATTATTGGCTTGGAAGTTATCTTTAAAACTGACGGCGATTAATTATATTTTTTAGCAGCAACACATTGAAATGACAGAAGAAACTCCTTCGTTGTAGCACAATATAGAGCAAAGATGCGAAATAAAATGCACGGCACACCTCTGTACATACCTATAGCCGATTTTAATGAGGATTGCAATAAAGTGCCCATGCGCCACCTACCGTCGCCAGCCAGAAAAGTCTAAAACTGTCTTAGTGTCAGTGAACCTTTCTTTAAAAAAACGATGGGCTTTGTTGTGAGCATAATTTAATCGATATTAACGCGAATTTTATTACATAACCTACAAACCCTTCAAACTGTTGGTGCTCAGCAGGCAGCAAAATTTCAATTTTAATTATGACACGATAAGTAGATAAGAATAAAATAAACAAAAGATACTCACTATCACCGTCTCATTACAGAGGACCACTTCAAGGACTGCCGCATGGGCGCGCCGAACTTCGACGCCTGCATCCGCGAGGCGATGAACGCCATCCGTCCCTACTTCAAGACTGGCCTGCCGAAATACAACGTGGCTCCGTTCGATCCGTTCTTCGCCAAAGAAATAAGCGCCAGACGGGGCTTGCCGAATCTCGGCTTCAGCATCACCTTGAGAAACGTCACCGAGAGCGGCTGGTCAGCCAGTAAAGTCACCAAATTCGTCAGCGACTTGAAGAACTACAAGGTCGGCGCCTAAACACAGACGACACTCCAAACATACGCGTATATTGACAGAGACGTCGCGTATTAGTTTTGGCATACGTTTTTCGGGAGATTGTGCAACACAAGACACTTAATCGTGTATTTGCGCTTTTGCAGGTGGTCTACACCCAGAGCTTCCCAGAAAAATTCCTCTCCGGGGACTACGAGTTCGACGGTGCCATGCTCGGCTCCAAGATGAAGAACAAAGGAAAATTCACCTTGGGACTGTGTGAGTATAGAGTCGATCTTTTCACGATGGAAATTACTGCGAATCTTTATAAAATTGATGAGTCGGGAAACGTAGAAATAGACGTATTCGCTGATAGTGTAACGGGAGAAAATTTTATAATTGATGTCCGCTGAGTTTAATTGTCGATTATTAGAAAAAAAAAAAAGAATTTGCCCCTGTAATGAAATGACACTTGGGAATTTTCTCCATAATTTCACTGCAATTACGCGCGAGAGAGGAGCGACCTGGTTTCCATCGATGATAAAAAATCCAATCGCAAGAAAGAGATTTTCCGCATTTTCCAATGGTATTATATGCTTTTGAGTAATGTTTTTGTTTTCTTATTAGTTCTCTAGATTCCAAGCTCACTCGTAAATGAAAAAAAAAAAAAAAATTAATTTTTCATCGACTTTACAAATTTTCAGACGATCTCGTCCAGACGACGACGATCACGAAAGAGCCGGGCAAGAAGATGAAGGTCAGCGTGAACGTGGAGACGATCCGTGACCTCAAGCTCCACATCTCGAATCTACTCTACGGACGCGAGGTCCTCGAGGGTATCCTCGACAGGATCATCAACGGAGCTTGGCAACCCGGTTTCGTCTTCACCAGGCCACTCATCAACGAGCTCGTCTCCACCGCCTTCACCGAGATCTTCGGCAAAGCCTTTCAGAACTTTCCCTTCGAAAGGATCATCAGGACCAAGTCCAACAACGCGCTCTAACGATCGTTTGCGGGAAGGAAAATTTTTTAAAAGTGTCGAGTCTGTTGACGCGTGTAATTGGCTGTTAAGGGCATTCGAGAACCGGAAAAATACCAAATTAGATGCGGTTCTAGTTGATCGCCGTCCGTTTCAAAAGGAAGTCGTTATAGGATGCCAGATGACTAAGGATTTTTGTTTACAAATTTTTCGTGTTGAGATTGTATTACGTTATTAGTTAAGTATTTCGCATTAATTTAGAGTCGTAAGATGTAACTAACATCGTTTTGTCATAATTGATTCATTCGCCATAACTAATTTAGTGTACTATGTTTTTCGTCGCTTCTTTTTTTGTAAAATAATCATTTTTTACTTTTGTAATATTCTACATTCAGTCGTTTGTACATATAAAGTGTTTATATACGATAATAAATAAAGAATATCATTTAAATGTTCAAAGTTTGAAATTGTATAAAAATAGCACTATTACGCGACTAAAATATTCTTCCTTGTACTAATGTATGCATTGTTTGACGTTGTGTTGTAATCGTGCGAAATTTTGGAGGCCTAAAACTAAAAATATTTATGAGCTAAAACTAAGAGTCACTTATATTTACGTATAATTAGTGGAAACAAGTCGTTAAAGCGACGTGTAACTTGATTATCAATTCATCCGTAAAAATCGCTTAAAGATCGGATGAAATCGATAAACCCGCACTCGGCTCATTAGCGACGCCTGAATTCTTAATTAAAAGATAAACCCACACAGCCTCATAATACACTTACTCGCGGGTTTATCCGAGAAAATTTCCCATCACAGATCCGTCCGTCCGAATAACGATCTTTCTTCCTCAGCACAGCTCTCGCCTCCGCGCCAACCGACAAAAGACTGTAATATTTGCAGAGCACGGCCGAAATAAACGTGTACACGCGAGATGGATATTCGTGAGCTGCGGTTTTTTCTCCGCGTTTTCCCGCATTCGAAATAATCATCTTTCTCGCCGCGATCGACTGCCGGAGCTGCGAGTATAGCTGTTTACCTTGAAAAGCCATCCGTACTTTGACCTCCGCTCGTTTGGTTCATCTCCGGCTGTCGAACCTGTATTATTATACGCATACTCGCGTGTGTTATGGGTATACTGTTACGGGATTTTCGTAAATGCACTTTCGTCATGAGTAAGCCTGGAATTTATTCGACGACGACGTGGTGTGTATAAACACCGGTGTATACCGGGTTTGAAAATTTAAAAGGATCGCACATACGCTTTGTATGCGGGCTTTGCAATTTAACGACGCATTTGTTATTTAAAGTGACCGCACTTGAAAAAATGCATTATTCAGGGATTTTAGCGCTGCACCGCGGAAAGGATGATCAAGAGCGAGAGATGAATCGGTTAACCACTTGCAAGTGCATTATAATTTTTGGCTCTTCATCTGCGGTCGTACTACAGCTCGTCTTTGACTTTGAAACAATAAACGAGGAGCTTTCACCCGGAGAAAGCGATAACTTAATTGAAACCGTGTACGGGTAATTGTGTTAGCGCTGTTTCGATTTTTCAACGAAATATCTCAAGTTTACACTTGGCAGAATCAGAAAGAGCAATTAACCTACTCCATCAACCAAACAAGTTGCGCGCGAGTACGTTCGTTTTTCATGAATTATAAGTGTACCGATTTCACTCGTTCGAAAAATCGGCAAAGAGCACCGGCGTGTGCGTCACACCCGAGGTGTGCGTACACGTTAACGGTTCACCCTCGAAAAATTATAAAATAAAGTCAGGTACAAAGTATAATAAGCCGTGACACGTGGAAAGGCTCTCTCGCAGTTACTCGCTCTAAATTCGGCGCCAAAAATTGTTCGCCATCGATCATAATACCGATCGGACAACAAATCGGCGTTACGTGAAACTGGACTATCGGTACCACTAAATCGGTATATAAATTTTATTTTAAATTCTGCGCAATCAAAAGACACGTGCCCAACGTGCGTAATACAATACACACACTCCGAGTATATACACACAGAGACCGAGTACGATTCAAGGCCAAGAGTGTTCTCCACTACTATACTGCGTCTCTTGGAGGGAGGAGATAATAGGCATCGGCTATTATCGGCCGATGCTTTTGAAGAAAGTTACACCGCGATGTGCCAGCCCCACTCTCCCGACGGCGGCGATCTTCTGGTGGGGCAGGGGCAATGTCAAGGTGCTATAAGTCCGGACGCATCTCTTAGAACCGGTCATTCGTCGCGTTGAACGGGTTCGATCGGTTCGTTGGACGTTTGTGGAACGAGATATAGGATGAAGCCTGCTACGAGGATTTTGAGCCTGGCCTGCTTGGTCGTGGCGATCGGTTGTGCTAGGGCTGCTGGCAAGTACAGGGGACTGGAATTTTTGGAAGCCTGCTCCAAGAGGGATCCGGAACTCGAGAGCTGCTTGGCCAGGGCGGCTAACAGCCTGGCTGAGAACTTCCGACGGGGTGAGTAAATTTCGAATACGAAGGAACGCCGCGTTCTAGATTTTAAATTTGAAATCGAAAATTCGAAGATAAACGAAAAACGCCCGATGCTTTTTTAGCGTAACGAGGATGCAGTCGCGCGTTGTAGCTCGCGGTAAAAAGGTGGCGCGAGAGGTGAGAAAAAAGCAGGTTATAACGGTGTATTTGAATCGTCGTTACCGAATGTCCTACATTCGGAGCGACGACTTACGACGTCTTGCGGGGACTGCATAGCTTCTTTCCAGTCAAATATTGACCCTAAATCCGCGTGCGCGGCGCTTCGTGGACGGATGAATCACTGGTGTGGAGAGCCGCGAGAAAAAAAAAGGCGCATTTACGTCGAGAGACGCGAGAGAGTGACCGCAAGCACTTTCCTCGTGGAGTCCCGCGGTTTTTGAATCGTGCCCAGTTTGCGAATGTGAGTTTTGACGTTTTTACCGCAAGCACTGGAATGATGTAATTCTTTTTTGTAAATTTGCGAAAGCTACTTTATTTTTGAAGAAATTTTCGTATTTATAAGTCGTTTTTTTAAACATTTAGTTCATATTTCAACATATTTGCGTGAGATTTTTTTCAGTTTCAAAAGTTCATTAATACAGGCATACTTGAATAATAGAAGCCAAAAAAAAAACACTATATCAAAACAAACGATCTCCAGGTCTGCCACAGTTAGGCTACACGGAGGTCGAGCCCATAGTCCTGGACGAGCTTCACATAGCTCTGGGCGGTGGTCCCAACGGCTACAAGGCCCAATTCAAAGACATCGCAGCTCGAGGCGTCTCCACCGTACGAATTACCGGTCTGCGAGCTCGTATCAGCGACGACGAGGTGCAGCTGCAACTAGCGCTCAGTATTCCCAAGATTCAAGCCGATGCCAAGTACCGATCGAGCGGGACCCTCATCCTCGTCCAGGCCAGCGGAGCCGGTGACTACTGGGGAGAATACGGTTGGTATTTTATCCTTTCATCCTGTCGTTCCCTTCCTTACCGACACGAGTGAGGCCCCTCAACTCTAGGCAACCACTTGTACGCCGATGTGTGACAGGGAGAAACCGGTTACTCCGAGATTTCTCTCGCAGAAATCGGGTCGGTAAGGAAGGGAATTCACCGATCGATCATCAATTACTCGCCGTAATTCAGTCGGCTGGAAATATGCGGATATGATTTTTTCCAACGCACATTTAACAAATTGCTTCTGTCGAGCCTATATTGCAAAAAATTGTTTTTCTTTTCATTAAGAGACTAGTTTCCCGGTATATATCATACCGGTTGGCGAATTTTCGAAATGAGCGCGATTAATGATAAATCCAGGAAGCTAATTCAAAATCGCATACACGACTTTCAGAGGGAGTCAAGGCTAAGGTCTTCATCAGGGCCAAGCCGTACGCGGTTCAAGGCCAGCAGTTCCTCAGGCTCCAACAGCTCAAGATGGACTTTTCCGTAAGGGACATCAAAATGGGCGTCGACAACGTCCACGACGGCAACACTATTCTCCGTAAGTCAATTTGTCATACGTTTTTCGGATACTTATCCCAAAGTCACTTTCACATCCCGAAGATCGGTTCGTTTGCACTTTCGAAACAATGAGTGTTCTCGAGAGCTCGGCTCGCTCGGTTTTTCAAATCAAACAGCAAGACTGCTCTGTTTCCTGGTAGAATCGCTGAGCGTATAACTCCGAGTGACATTTTCGAAACGGATTGGAAATGTTCCGGCACAACAATATGCGCATATTGCTGTATCGGAATATAATTTTACACGACAAGCTTAAACGCCTTGACCGGTTGATCCACTCGTTTGGAATAAGTTTAAACCAGTATTACAAACCCATATCGGCTATCTGATAATAAAGAAGCGACGCACGCAGCACTGAAAGGAAAAATATCTGCGATTTTTTCAGAGGCAGCTTTGAATCTCTTCATCAACAGCAACAGTCAGGAGCTTTTGAAGGAAATGAAACCGGATCTCAGAAGGAAACTTGTTCAAGTCATGTCGACCTTCGTGGAAAAAATCTTCGCCCAAGTACCTTACGACGCCTTCGTTACAGACTGAGTACAATCACACATTCGCACTTCCAAAACGTTCACGTATTTTCCTCGCTACATACGAGAGCTTCTCCGCGTTATCGCGCCGGCGATGAAAATAGAAAAAACAACAAACAAAGCAGCGGCCATAGATTGTTAAGCCTCTGCGATGTATATTTATGTCGAGTACTTCGTTGTATAAGCCACTAGTTCGTTAAGCTATAATTTATTATTGTTCAAATATCCGCGCGAAAATCGTCGACTTATAAAAAATACAAGTATAGTATTAACATACGTTTATTCATACGTTGCGAGTATGTAAAACTTTATACCTATAAAATCTCGTATATTTGTTTAATAAAAAAAATAAAAAAAGAAAATCCGCGCAGCTTTTGCGCGGGACAAACAAACGAATAAATTCTTTTCATTCGACGTGCGAACCGTCTCTGCGGTTACTTCCACGGGCGTCATCCCACCATACGAATCAAAATTACGCACATCATCAGTGACGCAAAAGACGTTCCGTGAACTTCGGCAAAACACAGAGTTAGTCGATCGGTATTCCAAACCCTTGGCGCCTCTCTGACGCTATGGGAATCGTGATCCTCATCATTAAAATTTTTCTCCGCGCTCGAACACGTCGTCGTCTGCGAACACTGATATTGTTTCCTTTTTTGCTTCAAAAACACAATAAAAAAAAAAAAAAAAAGAAAGAAAGCAGCCGCTTTTTTCGCTGCACGGAAAAATGTGGGTTAAGAACGATTAGCGCATCAATCACGAGGTGCCTATCATCATTACTAAAAGGAAAAGAAGGTTCGTAAACGTTGCGGCGTTAAAAAGGGTCGCAAAAAACTTCCTCTCGACGTCATAAAAGTTGGAAAGGAGTCGTCGTCGCGAAGACATTTTTATCGATAAACCTCTTATCCGTCCGATGATTGAGTATCAATTCTGCAAGTTGTAAAAGTTTCCTGCAATGACAATCAAAGTGTCATAACTAATTAAGGAACATAAATTTTATTCACAGACTAAGCGGGATACAAGAAGTTTTTCAAGATCCATATTATGCTGTGCGCGAGAGACACACTTATAACTCGAGATATGATTTCTCTAGGCTAAGGACATAGACGCGCGTGTCGTTCAACCTTCACCGGAAAATTGAAATTTTAGCCGCATCCCAAGCAAGGATCCACGGGGGTTATATATACGTTGCGCTGATTCATTGCAAAATTTAGTTCGTAAACCTGTTGTCTGCCAGCCTACGTGTATTACTCGTTTAATCGTCTTTCGCCGAATCCGCGAAGATTATTTTCGTATTTTTGCAATAAACTATCAATTTAAACAAGACGCGACGTCCTTTTTCGCGCTGAGGAGAGAAAAAAACGTGACCATAGACGTCACACAAGATCAAGAGTCTATATACTGATATCGACTATATAGACGTCTCTTCATTACACATCCTGCGCTCTTCGACCCGTGTGTTTTGGCTCGTGTGTAATTGAACGATACCCGGGGACGTTGCATAATAATTATGTCACGCTGGCCGAGCATTTCTCTGGAAAGGAGATTATTCGGCAAATCGACGCGTCGAATTAATTAACCCCCTGGTACATAGAGTGTCGTAGCTGTAGCGCTTGGATTTTCCCCTGACGAATATGGATATGTATTTTTTTTTTGCGACGGATGTGTGCTTCAAAATTTTCTGCTTCTTGCGACCTCATGCTCGCCGTCACGCAGATAGAGGACGACGATTTTCGTTGTTTTTTTTTCTCTCCTCGATGCGCTGCCGGTTTTTCGTCGCTCGTACAGCGATTATCTCGATAGGATGGGAAACCCGACGGGCTTCGTCGTTGATATTATACTCTGACGACTTTTAGCGGTTTTTACTGGAAATTATACATATTTATTGCCGATGGTGCACGTTTTACAGATTTGACGAAAGAAATCGGCTTCCCGATCGGTTGAATTCAGAGGTTCTTGCTTCTGCTTTTTTTTTATCGAGTATACGCGCTCATGCAAATCGACTAGATTTGATTTTTTTTTCTCTCTTTCAGGATGAACCGAAACAAGGTATTTCGTTTAAAACTATACTCGAGATTTTTTTCGCGGGTGGTGTGATTAGCATGAAACGGAAACACGAGGAGAAGGTATTTAAAATAACGAACGTAGCGAATGCAGTTGTGAATGAGTGTTTAGTGGGAATCCGGAGGTATTATACTTTTGTGCAAATATTTACTTTCATGCGTTCTCAAACGATTTTTTAGCTTATGTCAATCATTTTTAGAAAAATTATAGTTAGAGCTATATGTAAATCAGTATTTGAAAAATAAAAAATTGCATTTCTTCAAAGAACCATTGATTGAACGTACAAAAATACGAAAAGTGAACCGTATCCAATGCACACATGGCAACTAAAAATCGAATCATCGCAAAGTTATTAATCATGACAAATCGACATGATGCATGTGCACGCAGCATTTTTTTTCCGTCAAGCTCTCCCGACAAGGATTAAAAACTTCCAATCGCCACTTATCTCTGACAAACGATTTGCAAAAATTACTCGATCTTATAGAATCGTTTCTTCTTCCGCGTTTAACGCACAGCTTCCAGGTTTCGCATATATATGCATTTCGCGAAAAAAAAACACACACACACACACACGAGGAAAGTTTGTTGTTATCCACGACGGTTAAGACATTGTCGTCTTGCAAATTATTTTTTCTACCGATCGCTATAGCTCGAAAAACTCACCCGGAATTAATGCCTTTGACGTAGTTATTCGGCTGTAAATTTAGATCTCGGCGCAGCGTCTACGATAGAAAATGCGGTAGTTGTCCTTGTGGTAGGAAGTTCAGCGTGTTAACGTTTTTTTAGCTAATTATCGGCTAATGTTCGAATCGAAATAAGTATCACGCGTGTTATCCTTAGCAATAATGACCTCGAATAACAAAATCCCAAGTAAACAACGAATTTGTGCAAACTTCAAGTTCCTGATGACACATATACAGTCTCTAATTAACAGCTGCGTACGAAAACTCGAAGCGCATATAAAATCGATATATGTCGCTCCAGCGAACTAATGGCTTTTCAATAACATCAGCAGAGCTCGTACTATATAATCACAGCACAACGCAGCATGAATCTCGTTGTAAAATTACATATTACGCGCTACTTCGTTACAGAACGAGCCGCTCAAGTAATCTTGGATACTTATTCTTGTTTTGGTGCAATTACCAGCAAAGTACAACGATCCTCCTTGACTTTGACTTCGGTTGCGTCACTTGATGTTCTTATAAATACATAGCCCATATCGGGCACGATACAGTCTGGAATTTAGCAGTCACTTTTACATACGAAATTTTGTTTTTTTTTTTACGAAAATAGATCGTGACGTCAATTGGATCCTGTGTTTTGAAAAATTCTTACGTTTATATCGTCGAGTTTCGTTATTGTTATACTCACTTTCGCGCATTCCTTCGCGTTATATTCGAGAAAAACGACACGAGCAAAATCCATTCTTATTATTATTACGCACAAATTATCCTGCAGATTTTTCCACAACTGATCGGCGCACTTGTATATTTCAAAAATTTAAAGCTCCATAATTTTCCCGCGCGAAAAATAAAAACGAACAAGATCAAGGGTGCAACGCACCGAAAAAAAAGCCTCCTCAGTTATATCGTTTTATGTATATATATACTCCTCGGTATAAATCAAGCCGAGAACGGCCCCGCACGTCTGCGCGTTTCGAGGATGCGCCGTGGATAAATTTTTCGTTACTTTAATATTCTAGGGCTCCGGCGACTGGAGGAAGTATGCACGAGTACAGCTGCACGTCCGAATCCTTGAGAGAGGAAAAAACGCGGAAGATTTCGGCCCGCTTTAAAAGCTCGCATCAAAAATTTCGACGCGGAAAAAAAGGCCGAGCCGACAACGATGATGTATATTCATTGCCGGCATTGAGGAGATATCCCGGGTATAATAATCGCTTATGTCTCTGTATAATAATTACGTGTTAGGAGACGAGTATCTCTGTATATTTCTTCTTTAAAAAAAAAAAAATACGTTATATAGCTATGCGTCTTTAGACGACGTACGCATATACGCGTCAAGTGCGTATGTATATAAAGATGTCAAGCCGAATGGTACGTTTGTTTTTACACGAAAATGCAAATGTCCTTTGGACGTTCTTTTTTTTATTCTCGGCGGAGCGACTGCATGCGGCTTTCGTGTGAGAATTACACGCGGCGTTGGAACAATTTTAATAGTAAAACTGCGTAATCCGGCTTTTTTTCAGTGACGAGCGAGACTTTACAAAGTGTGACATATTTAGTTTTAGGGAGTTCTCTCGATACTCGATTGGTCGAAATGAAGGCTTTTTATGGATTTTGTTTGTTTATGAAAATTGCGGTACACTCGTTTCTTCTAATTATCAATATAAAGTTTTATAAGGAAGCTGATCTGACTCACTTTTAACGACGTTAAAATTCGCTCGTTCAGTGTTCATCCCAATCCCAAAGTTTAATTTTGCTTCCTCCTAGAGGAAGCTTTGTAATAGTACAATTTTGATCAGTAAAATTAGACATGCATGTATACTTTTGGATTCTAAATTCGGAAAAAACATTTATTTTTTATTTTATGGCCAATTTTTGATTTTTGAAAAATACTATTTTGGGTTTTTTTCAATCTTCCCATCGTTACAAACAATTCAGCTAATATACATTTGAAAGAGAATAAAATTACCTACTTTTCCCCGTTTGGTCCTCGGGATCGAGCACTTTGTTCGATATCTCTGAAACTAAACATCATTACCTCACGGAAAAAAATCATGTTGGTGGGTCACGTGTCAAACTATATCCCGTTAAAATTTCAAGTGGTTTGACTACTTATTTTTTCAGTAAAAAATCGAAAACTGGATAAAATGAGTTTTTTTGCCTCGATTACGGAAGTAAAAAGGCTTTATTGCGATTGAGATTTTGGGAAAAAGTAGATATTTTATGTGTCTTGGCTATCCCTATGGTTCTTAAGATATCAAGGTTTCAATTTATTTTGAAAATTTTTTGATTGTCAAATGCTTCAAACTTTTATTTGTCGATTAACCATAAAAAAAGCTATTTGCTGCTAAAATTTTAAACTATTTCGTCGAGCGGTTCTCAAGTAAAGAGTAATGCAGTCAACTGCTTCAAACTTTTCCTTTGTAGTTGCCCTGTACTCAATTCCAACTTATTCAGATCCACAATATTTTGTATTATGTTTTAATTGCTCCTTCAGCAAAATAATCGAGATTGAAAATCTTTAAGAAAACATCAACGTTGTACATTTAAATAATATTTTATTTATTGGAACTATAAATTTAGTTGGAGGAAGCTACGTGCCAATGAATTACCCAATGATAGTTTTTTTATCTTTATTTCAAGGTACCCTTCGATTCCAAATATTTAGTACGTTAAAAATGTTTGCCCTACTACAGCACACACCCATACCTGCTACCACAACCCGATGCGTACCCCATCTAACCGTCCAAAATCCCGATAATCATCAAATGGTCTCGCCAACTAAGCACCGGTTTTTCTCCTCCAGCCCAAACATCATGGATTCGCCGCTTTCCGCGTCCCCATCACACACTCGTACGTGCTCCACATAAACATAAATCCTCCTCAATATATTCGCACCGGTTTTCGCATGACTTCATCCGAAAAAGCCACGTGTGTGCCACCGGGAAAAGTCAGAGCCCTCGCTCTTACAAAAAAAATAAAGCAAAAGAAGCAAGTCGCCGTCGGATATCAGAATTCTAGCGGCGAGTCGCTCCGAAAATTTCTTCTCGGAAGCCGCCTACCCGTGAGTCTTCCATATAAGCGTATGCGCGCGATATCAAAGAGAGGAAAAAGGAGGAAGTCGCGCAGGTCGTGACACCGCGAGTCCGCCGAAGGCCAAAGTCAATTGCATCTCCCGATTCGATTTTTAACAACACGTGTCGAGACAAACGCCTACGGGGAAGGCTGATGAGGAACGCACTGCATTCTCTCCTATATTATACCGTCCCGGCTATTTCGTATTTTCGCGCCGGCAGTGGGGATCGCGCGCGGAGAAAAAGAAAGAGAGAGAGAGAGAGAGATACGACTTACGTGCGCGCGCGCGCGTGTGTGTGTGTGTGTCGTCGGCGCGCACAATGGTTTCACTTAGGATATAGAGAGGGGGAAAGCTATAAGGTCCTCAACACTGGCTTCATTCTATCCATTTGCTACGAGACCATCTCCGAACAATCGTATCTCCTCCGATCGTCGCTCTCGACTCTGTCGACGCGTACATACCGATTCTTCTTCTTTTCTTCGCTTCCTTTCGTACACCCACCGTGTGACAGATTTCTTCGGTGAAGAAGAAGAAGAAGAAGAAGAAGAAGAAGAAGAAGAAGACATCATGGCTCACGGAACAACCCTCGCGCTCGTCCTCTGCGCTACTCTCGCCTGTGGCTTCGCCATCGAATTGCGTGAGTAGAACACGCCTAGTTTTTACGCTCATTTCGTTGGGAAATTCGCACACGCGATTAAAACCGTGTCAGCCTGTCGCAACGCGAGTAATTAATTTTTTACTCCGTTCGATCGTTTAATTCTTCCATTCGGCTTGATGACCGAAGCGTAAAATTTACAGCCGCGAGTGCGGTTCACCGCAAATTTTCGAAAAACAACAAAGCGAATTCCTCTACTATGGAAAATTTCGGACGATGACGCGGCCGGTTCCGCGAATCCACGGCTGTACACAAATCCGCTCGTTAACATATAAATAGAATTATCGAAACGCCGGCATTAAACGATCCTACTTTCTTTTGGCGCATCGTTTAGCCGACTTCATCCACGTCTGCAAGCGCAACGATCCCCAGATCGAGACGTGCATCAAGAAGAGCGTCGAGGATTTGCGGCCGAAGCTGATGACAGGTGTGCCGGAGTACAACATCCCGTCTCTGGAGCCGCTTCTGCTGAAGGAACTGGTGGCAGCCGAGGGTGCCGGTGGACTCAAGATCACGGCCAAGGATGTTCACGCCTACGGTGCCAGTGACTTTGTCGTCCAGAAGCTCAGGTGAGTTGACTCTCGCGACAGGTGACATTATTTCGCGTCCGCGGACGTAAGAGCAACAATTTTCGCGGAAAACAATAGAGTCATGCCCGAACGCGAATCGTAACATTACGCTTCCAATTATGCGCCGAGAGCTTCCATTATGCAATGTGCCTCGTATCCTCTTCTCGACCTCCAAATCGAGAGACATTCGCTTCTTCTTCGCCTTCTTTTTTCTTTGATGCGCGAGAATTGAACAGAAAGCGAAATTAGAGAAATACCGTCGAAAATGACGGCCGTATTATTCAGGAAGCGGAAAAGCGGCCTTGCCGGCGAAGGACGAAAATTATTAGGTGTAATGCGCTGCTGCACAAAGACGCGTTATTCGTTATGTCGCAGCGCGGAGACACCCCGTAATGCCGTCAATTTTCCATTCTCTCTCTCTTTTTTTTTTCGTCGAATCGTCTCGATTCACGCGCGTGCGGAAATGCATTAAATTCGTCGCTCTTTTAACATATAGTAATGGACTTGATATCGCGAAATTCGTGCCTTCTTTTACGTACCGCAGCCGCATGTATAATTAAGTCGAGTCGGTCTTTCTCGAATTACGTAATAATCGAGGCGATGAGCTGAGAAAAGGGAAAATAAAGCCAGGCAAACAGTTTTAATTTATCAGTATTCTCGCTAATTAACACGGAATTTAATTGCCGTACACGCTGATGTGAGAGATTCGAGCGAAGGCTACGAGCAATTACACGAGGCCGAAGTGTCAAACAATGAATTCAAACGTCCGATAAACGAATTCTCAATGAGCACACGCGGTACGGTAATTTTCGCGAAAGAATCTCAATACTCTCACGCTCCGCTCGCGAGGCGATAAAAAAAAAAAAAAAAAAAAAAGAACGAAGCTCCATTCACAAGATGCAAAGGAGCGAGGATGTTACTTACATCGGTTTAACCTGCTTTGGATTCGCGAGGAATAAACAGCAGCAGCGCTCGCGCTTCGTTTGTATTCCAGCCGACGATCGCGCGTCCATGACACGGCCGTATAAGCGATAGTCCCATGTCGATATTATAAAAATTCGACGCGCAGAGTCTATGCAATAACGGTTGGCAATTATTTTCGCTCGCTTCTGTGTGCGTCTAATGGAATTTTTGTCATTAACCTTGTGGGACTTTGTCGCGTCGGGAATACAAATTTTTACATAGCGCGGTATTACCGATTTTTCCCTCTCGCAGAGTCGACGTCTCGCAGCTGCGCTTCGCCCTGGACATCCTTCTACCCCATCTGTACATCGAGGGCCAGTACGAGATCGACGGACGCGTTCTGCTGCTGCCGATCCGCGGTAACGGCCCGATGACCGGTAACTTCACCGACGCGACCGGTTCGGTCAAGATCCAGGCGGGTTTGTTCAAGGACGACCAGGGCAACGATCACCTCAAGCTCAGCGAGTTCCGCATGCGCATTTCCATCCGCAAGGGATCCCTCAAGCTCGACAACCTGTTCGGCGGCGACCCGACCCTCGGCAACGTCGTCAACAACGCCATCAACACCAACTTCGACGCCTTCATCAAGGAGCTCCAGCCACTCATCGAGAAGGCCCTGTCCAGCGCTTTCACGGACATCGGCAACAGCATAGTCCGTCCCTTCACCTACGAGCAACTCTTCCCCATGTCATAAGCGGCTACTTAACACATATGAAAAATCGCGCGATCTCTTTTATTTTTACTCGTTGATACCCCCCTATTTGACCCTCCCCCTAATCTGTCTGCAGAAACCATCATCGTTGATTGTATTTTTATTATTTTATTATTATTATTATTATTATTAGATTTTTATGTTTATTGTAATTTTTACGACGCGCTTATGCGTTTATTGAAATACACGCGTGTGTGTGTGTGTGTGTGTGTGTGTTATTATTATTGCAATATGCGACGCGTGCGTGTATATGTATATGTACGAAAAACGACACACAACCGGTGACCCTGCGTCGATGAGCGAGCGATGCTCCGCGCGCTGCATCGCAGCCTGCGCATGATGCATAGCCTCGACTTTTTCATCGCGGACCTCCTTCACTGACCTCGTGTAATACTACCTCTCTCTTTCTAGAACTTTTTTTTTCGCCCCCCCCCCCCGATGTTTATTATTATTATTTTTTTGTTTTTATCATTATTATTATTATTATTAATTTTTTTTCCCGGTTCGTACACGCAATAACGAGTGTGCGTGTGTGTGTGGAGAGCCGCGAGTACATGTAATGTAATATTGTAACGACGGTCGTATTCTCATATATATGTATACCGAATTCTTTCCCGAAGACAAAGACGATGACGATACGCACATGTATACACTAGTTGGATGCAACTTACCGATCTTTCGAATCGTCGCGTGCTGCACGTGCAATACTCAAAATACACGACGGTATATTGTCCCAGTGCGCGCACGAGGCCGGAAATCGCTGAGCGATATAATCGTTATATGTGTGTGTTTTACATAAGGTTTAATTTGTATAATGTGACTTTTTGTTTAAAAACTGAAAAATATATATATATATATATATGTATATCATGGATCCAGGCGAATTTATAATACATGTATTTATCTTGGAGGAATTTTTTTGTTGATTGATTGTGTATAATAGGCGTTGTGTTATGATAGGAAAACGATTATCTTCGAGAGCGTCGCTATAATGACCGCTTTTGTACAGGTGGTTAGCGATTCCCTTTTTTTCTCTTCACTATCTTCTCACCTTTGGATGTAAATCAGCTTTTAAACGTTTTATTTTTATTTTTTTTTCAACTTTAATAAATTGCCATCGAAAACGTACAGCCTCAGCTTTGTTTATTTTTTTTTTACATACACTCTGTTAACCACCGAAAATAAGTTGCATCTCGATATGCTAATCGCAGGTGCAGCTTTGATAGTCTGTTTAATTTACGGCCAAGCGCGTCCTTAAGAAGACCGTCCTTTGAAATTTGGTGCCGAAGAAATAAAAATTTTCTCTTTAGTGCGTCCGCGGCTTTTTTCGAAAAAATTTACGGCTTCAAATAAAAATAGCCCGACGTAAACGGTGATCTGAAATGGATTTTATTGATATGCTAATGCGAGTCTCTCGCTAACAGATGGTGCATTACGTAATGGACGCTGAAAGGAGATGATTTTTCGCGCTACATTTCAGTTTATCGGCGGAACGAAGAAGAGCTAACGAAAATACGAGTTTCAGAAACCGGTAGTAGCTGCCTTAAAAGTGAGCAGTTTTAAATCGCGAAGGCTGTATAAAAAATACGATTAAGCCTGCAGGAAGTGATAACGATTTTTTTGGTGCTGAATTTCAAAATCAAAAATGTCATGCCGGAATTATTACGTTATTTAAAATAAACGATCAAATTTCGCATTAAAATTGCCGAGCGGCATCTATCAAAAGTAGTCGAACACTTCGAAACTGCCGAGCAATTTGTTAACGTTCGTGTTCTACACTACCTGCGAAAATTCCGGTTTAGAGAATCGGTAAGTCTGTTTTATCGTAGATCGGTAAGCCCTCTATTTTGTTTTGCTAGCTGGGTATATAATATTTATTTTTGCTCCGTACAACGCTTATTGGGTAAAGTGCCGATCTGCAGGTACAAATTAAGCACCTTCGCTCATTTTTCTTCTGAATTGAAAATCGGTTGCGGAAATCGGTAAGATCGACCTCACCGGTGTTTTCTCGAGATACTCTTACGTAAGATGGGATATCGAATAACAACACACAACAATCTCATCAACGATATCACTTCTCTATAATTATTATCCATAACGATCACTTTACACAAAAACATCCGATACATACCGATCACCGATCTCGTGCCGGTCAAAAGCTTGCAAAAATTTCACTAGCCTCGGATCACGTGCAGCTTACAAAAGTGTACGTAGTACTCGAATGAAAGAAAAATGTATCGGGATGCCATTGCACACGCGACACCCGGAAGTCGCGGAGGCCACAGGAAGGTCGACACGTGCATCTCGCGCGCTGCGATTTACAAAAACTTGAGGCGCTAAATCATGCGCGCGAGCTCTTTCCTTCTCTTTGTACCGCTGTAGAGGCGAATAAAAAAAAATACACTACATATTCACCTTCGACAAGGTCCTTCTCGTTACTGACACGCGAGAGAGGTCGATGCTTTGTTAACGATGCTACGGGCTAATGAACAGAGCTTTAATAACTAAGGAAGTGTTTATTCGCACGAAAATCCCAGTAATGCGATTTTGATAAAAACTTGTTTGAGATGTGTAGCAAAGGTGTGTAATTTTTTTTTGCTCCTTGCTTGCGTAACGAGAATAACTAGTTTATAGAGGTTTACATGGCATCTTTATAGGTGGCGAGCTTTACTATAGGCAGCTCGCAATGACAAGAATGGACAATTCGGATTTTGATTTTTATATACGAAATATACAATGTGTCTATCTAGGCTATGCATTATGCCTCTAGGTCCTTATCAATCAGTTACTGGATACAAGACCCTACAATGCATAACAGAAAAAAAAATCACTCCGATGAAAATGCAGTGTTACTTTGGTCAACGCACGCTTTATACAAAAATATGCATTATATTAAAAAGAGGAAAGAACGACGAGAAATACTTTTAAAAATCCTTGAGCGTTTACACCAGACTATTTTTTTTACGCAACAACATCCTCTCGTTCGCGCGTGAAAAATAGCTCGCTCAAATTAACGATTTAAAAGAAAAAGGAAGAAGATGAAGCACAGCCGTTCAAGCCGTGTCGGGGAAGAGCTCGTCGTAAGTGAAGTGCTTGCAGATCCGGTTGGACACGTCAAGGACCTTCTGGGAGATGGCCTTTTCGAGGTTCGGCGTCATACTGGCGATTATCTCCTGTCGGCTGTTCATCAACACCGAATTGATGGCCTGTGCCACAGGATTGGCCTCGGCGCCGGGCATGAAGTCAGCCGTGTAGTCCGCTATCGTCAATTTCGTCGTCATCGTTGGGAAGTACATGAGTTTGCGCCCGCGGCGCTCCACAGTCTGGAACTTCATCGAGACCTTCGCGTACACGTCGTCTGAAATGCGAACGAGGAAGGTTATTGAGTGTATTGCGATTGTCGTATGGTCTGGATATGCACTTGTTGTGACATATCCGAGATGAAAGAATTTTGATCTAATCATGGATCTGCGCTAACGGAGAAGAAGAAGAGGTGATTAGAAACTAATTAGTGGAGTGTGTTGAATATTTTTCCTGGTTCACGTACACGTCTGATGAAAATCGCTAATACATTTTTCCTTGTTTTCATTAGCTTAATATTCGTCTGCTACTGAACTTGTTTTTCGAATAAAATTTATCTAAAATTAGTCATTTAGCCCAAACTACACCACTTTCACACCGGCTATCCGAGCGATCTCGGAATGTCGTTAAATCCTCGTTTTACATACCAGTAATAGTGTTGATCGGTCCTTTCTCGTTGATCGGCACGATGATCTTGGCCTTGACGTCGTAGTCCGAGTCCATGTAGACTTTGGGGAAGGTCAGCTCGATGTCGATCTTCTGCTGCTCGAGATCGACTTTGAGGTGCTTGATGTTGAAGTTGGACAGGCCCCTGAGCTTGACGTTGGTGGCTATCGCGCGGAATTCTTTGAGGTTAGCCAGGGCTACTTCCTCGACGGAAAGTGGCTCCAGTGATGGAACATCCAGTTCGGGAATACCGTCCTTTAGCTTAGGGGTGAGTCGACGCACGCTTTCCTCGACGCACTTGTTCAGCTGGGGATTCTTGCGGCCGCAGACGTTGATGTAGGATGCTGGAAGAAGATCGTAAGAAGCTTTTTAAAAAGGGCGGGAAATTCGATTTTCTAACCTCAAAGAATCGAGAAAGAATAAGCGATAAGCTACTGTGGAATATCGCAAAAAACATAATTAAATCGGCGTCTAATCAGAAATTGTAATAAAACCAATGGAAAAGAACGAACATATCTGGCATTATCATTCAAGGCCGATCGTCTGGTCTCTCGCAATAATCTCCGCGCAAAACTCGTTTCCCGTCAATATAGCAAACACTTATCACACCGATTGCGTCAAAGGACCTTTTCCGCACAAGCAGAACAACAAGAATTTAACTAACATCCAGGTACTTACGAACAACAGCGGAAGTCAACCCCAGTACAAGCGCCGCGCAGAGGCCGGTCAGTAGGAATCTAGCCATGATCGGTAAGGAAATCGGTTCAGCTACGGCCGAGCTTACGAGCAGTGGAGAAGAGCTGCTGCTACAACAAGCGGATGCAACAATTTCTAAACACGCACTGCTGACTCTCGCAAGTGGTAAGCCCATATTTATACCTTCAACAGCATAATCCCAATGCGGCTGCGGCCTTAGAATAACTCCTATTCTGTTAAGTTCAAGGTCGCGAGGAGATCCACCTATCCCGGGGCTCGTGTCCCCCACTTCGAAACTCCCGCCAGAGTCGATATCTCATTGACATACGTGCATATCGGTATGGCTCGTATGTGTGTGTGTATCGATACGCGTGACACGATATGCCACTTCTCGGTTTCGCCATTGTTGTGACTGCGTCGAGAGAAATCCCTACTACTCTCTTTTCGGATGGCACCGCCTTCCTCTCGCTTCCTTCGAAAAAGAGAGAAAAAAGCCCAAAGCTGTCTCAGAGGCCAATAGTTCATTGTATCGGCACCGACTCTCTCTCTCTCTCTCTCTCGTGGATGCGGATACGTCGAGGTTTAAAAATAGTGTATGGATTGTGACAGAATGACGACTCTACGATGTCTCTAGGTATTTCTCTCTCGACTTTCCCTGTAACGTTTATCGCGCTCGATCTACTGCTATTTTTAAAGATGCATTATCGCTCAATTATTTCTTTCTTAACAAATTCCGATTCGATTTCGAGTTTGCAAGTGTTGTTTTTGCGGTAGAATTGTTTATAAAAAGGAAAGAAAGGTCGATGGATGCTGATATTATAATGTATTCCATGAAGATCGGACAAAGCGAACGATTTAAAAATTTACGAGCTATTAACGAGCGGCTAACGATCGATCGGTCGTATGAGCATCTACTTATGATTTATTGTTACAACTGCAAAAAATGACCCGGCTAGATTGAATTTCGATTATACGCGTTTCTGGAAAAAGAACAATTATGTGCGTCGATCTACTGTTCACGGGCAACGACTATGTTATTTACATTTTTCAACAATAGTTTTCGGTAAACGTCGCATGAGAAAGTAAAAGCAGCTTTTTTTTTTTAAATAAATGTACATGCATGTGCAAGTACGTAACCGAATCCACTTGCACTTATCATAACAGCCTTACGGATGCATATGAAAATTTGCACACATATTAGCTAAATCCACACTGCGTTACAGCTTGAATAAGATATTAGTTCTCGAGAGCGTTTGTTGAACATTTTTTTTTTCAAATAATCATTAAACATGCATGTTTTTATCAGTATGAATCATCATTTTTTCTTGCAAATCTACATTTTAAGCGAATCAGAGATGCGGCCTAGCTCATGGCCAGATGACGATAGATGGCGCATAGGTCACTCTTCATTTCCCCAATCACAATCTGCGCACAGAACGAATATATACAGTGGCGCTGTGGTCGTGCCAAAAAAAAAAAGGCTTGGGCGGCTCATACTGTATAACTGCCCGAGAGTTGGACGATCTGTAAATTTTTTCCAGTATTTGTCGTGGATAGAATATTCACGTAAAATATGAAGTACTAATACATATCAAAAAGTTGCGCCGTGACTTCGACTTTCCAAACTAACGATTCCGCTATAAATCGCCGACTCTTTCACAAAGCAACGAAATCTCCCCAAATTCAAATCCCACAGATCAAAATTACGCGGTATATCCGCGCACGCACTAAGTCGCTCCTATGCATATATCCCGCAAATTTCGTTACAGTCCGGTATGCGCGCTATCGACGAAAATCAACTCGAGCCTGCGGCTAACGCACTCGAAATAGCGCCGGTCGATTAATCGAGCACCGGCTGCAATTAGTCCGTTCCAAGAGGGCCTTAAGAGCTCGTTTCGCCTACGTGACTATCCTGGAACTCGTCGATTTTGACGCGTTACACACACGAGTGTAGCGGGTCACGCTCGCGTGTGCTTTTCGCTAATGCGACGGGGGAACGAAAGAGAAAGTTCGATACGTTGCATTGAAATTAGTAGGTGCACAGTTGGGGGGGACTGAACGTTTTCGAGTGTAATAATTTTTTTTTCACATATTGGAAGACAGAGTTGATGATATGTTCTCGGTGAGTCAGGACAGTCGGTTTAAGAACTCGTTAAGAATCTCATTGCATTGCATGACTTCCATCGAAAAAGAAGAACCATAATTTCGCTAGCGTAATATCCACGAACCACAGAGAGTCATCCTTGCGAAACACACGGTCTAATCAGCTCGACGAAAATCGTCCCTTCCCTTCTCCTCCCACGCACAAACCCCCCCATGACAAGCATCTAAACGTAGCCTCTCTCTATTCGACTCGCTCAAAACGCCCACGACCCAGTGTGGAGTGGAGAACAGTATACAGTAGCACACGTCCAGCATCGGACCCATCGTCTCATCGCAACTCGTCTTTCTCTCGAAGGGGGGAAAAGTACGTTTTCCCATGTATAAAACGCACCGAGAGCCCGAGCAGCTATAGTGCACCGGCTCGAGTGTATGTGGCAATAACGAGTCGGCGAACGGGCAAACTCACGGCGTTGGACCAATGGCCAGCAAGTGGCACGAGGCAATCAACTGGCCGAATGCAATAGCACAAGGAATCCGGGCTTCCACTTTTGCCAATTGCACCGCATCTCGTGCCAAAGGCTCCTCGGCTTTTCGTTGCCTGTAGGCTCTCAGACACGAGTGTCCGACCGCCGCAAGTGGACATGTTCGCACTTCTCGCACGCGTGTGGTACGATTCATCAATTTTCATCCTTCTTTTTTGACTTTAACACACTCGTAACCGAACATCGGCGCGCGCAGTGGGTCAGTCGATTCGGTTCTCCGGTTTGTTGACTCGTGACGTAACCCGCGTCGTACCGGCGTCGAGTGAGATGAGACAAAGTGACGACTAATTCAAAGGGGCGATACAACGGCGAATCGTAGAGAGTTGCATAATAGCGGCGCAGTTGTAGCGCAGCGCGAAACGAGAGTGAAATGTGCCACAATTCCGCGAGCGCGCTCAGTGCGCGCGTTGTTGTGCAAACCTTTGCGAAATGCCTAAGAGAGTGGCGGTCCTTGCGAAAAAAAGGAAAGGCGTTCTTTGTTCGCCGCATCGTTTTCTTTTCGATTTCTCGCGGAAATCGGTATAACCGGCGAGGTGGATCGGTAAAAATCGGTTGAGATCGGTATGTAACCGATCTCAACCGATTTTTCTCATCCCGGGCAGGCGATATTCACTAATTACTACACACTACTAATAATTACAGAAGCGAGCGACATGTGTACAATAAGTAATTCTTTTGCAGCCTGGCGGCAACAATCACGGGATCGGCGCTCGGCGCGTTACGTGAGTACAATCATCAGCATCAAGCCGCGGCGCTTCACGTGTACGCGTGCGCCAGCAGCGTCTGGGTACCTCTGCCGAGCGCGGACGCTTACCTTTACGATAATCAGGACGATCTAGAGCTGCCGCCTGTCAATATCAGATTCCTGCCTCCCCTCATCGACTACCTCTTCCAGACCGTGGCCATATTCTATCTGCTCTTCTTCCACGTACTCCTCCTCGTCTCCGTCGCTTTTATCCTCCACGTCTTCACCGATTGACAGTCTATCGCTTTCTCTCTCTCTCTCTCTCTCTCTCTCTCGATCTCTTCTTTCTTTGTACATACGTTTACTTCTCTTCTCTTTTCTATACCATACCGATCGATCAGATCCTGTAAAATAATGTCTGTAAATACATACACGATAATGCCACCACCCACGAGAGTCGTATTGTTCTCCTCCCTCCGCATTACGGAACTACTACTATATATACTAATAACGCGCAATAACATAAATTTATAAGCGAAAGAACCGATTGAATAATGAAAGCTATGCGCTGCTGCAGCGCCTTACATAAAGGTGTGCAAAAGGTCCGACCCGAACATCAACGCCTGCATCACTAACTCGATCGAGGACCTGAGGGAGAAGCTCGCCACGGGTATACCCGAGCTCGAGGCACCTGCGATCGAGCCTCTCAACCTCGATCAGATAAGGCTGCTTCGGGGACCAACTGGCGCGAGACTCGACATCAACGTCACGGGTCTCCAGGTAAATATGCTCTTCTTGACCTGAAGACTCTCTCTCTCTCTCTTTCTCTCTCTCTCTCTCTCTGTGCATTTCTAACTATGCGTTGTGTTTTGCAAAAGCGTATTGCGTCAGCGTAAGCAAAGCAAAGCTACTTGATATAAATTTTACTTTCAGATGTAATAATCCGTACGATGTGTATTTTTTACGTAACACAATCGGTATATCTAAGTCACCTGATTACTAAGCTAATGTACCTTTTTTCTCGAGAGAGAGACGAGGCGGAGAGAAAAAAGTTCTCGCCTGTAATCACGTGCGTACGAAATATCGGAGTAGAGAATGTTCCGAAACGTCGCTTTTTAAATACAGAGTTTAAAGTTCAAGCGGCCCGTGTACACCGTTAATCACCGGTAAGGGAATAAGTGCACGGTAATGACGCCCGATTCTAATGGCACGTATTAACGTTCTTCTGCAACTACGGCGGCGAAAATCCACTTTGAAAAAGCGGTTTCTTAGCTCGGGATGTAATTTGCATGGAATTGCATGAAAAACGCGATTCCAGTAGACGAGTTAAGTGTGTAAGACTCGTTCGACGACGCTGGTGTAGGGGAGAGAAAAGAGGGAGAAAAAAATCGTTATACCTCATCGGTTTACAATGCATCGCTCGAGGATTCCGACTTGTTTTGCCGTTGTAAACGAAACGATTATTGAAGCTGTCGCTGTTTTTCCTTGAGACGAGCTCTGAATCATATACGTTTTTTTTTCTCCGCGATTTCGATTCGGCGTATTTTGCTCGAATGAAACTAAAATTAAGCTGTGCTTCAAAGTTTCCTCGTTGGCATAGTTCGTTAGAGACACGCGATGCATTTCATCGATTTTCTTTCTTCGTTCTCCGCCATTTCGAAATGGAGCAAGGCGGCCGACCCGATGATTATTCAATCGATGCGCTTTCAGTTTTTTCCTTCGACATTGTTCAGCCGATAGGTCAGCGCTTGGTATAACGATTAATCCAAAGCTATAAAATTACAAAAGCAGACACAACCGGTCTCCCAGTTGCAATCAATCGATTTTTAATTCACAATCAGAAAAAAGCTGGTAAAACTTGATACGCAAATCGTTCGCAGGTCTTCGGTCCTTCTTCCTTCAAAATACGAGACTTGAAAGCCGACACCAACGATGTCAAGTTCACATTCCGAGTCTCGTTCGGCAAGCTACAGTTCAAGGGAAAGTACTCGATCGACGCAAGGCTGCTGCTTTTAAGGCTCGCGGGAAGCGGAGATCTGACCGGAAACTTCAGTAGGAAACTATTTTTTTTGTTTGTTTGTTAACTTCGTCGCGCCTTTGTTTTACGTGGAATTCTATTTTTACTTTTTCAGCCGGTTACGAGTCCGACGTGGTGCTGAGGGCTAGGAAGGTCCACAGGGACAACGACGTGTACTTGAACTTCGAGAAGATGAAGCTGGCCATAACGATAGGCTCGGCGAAGGTACACCTGAGCAACCTGTTCGGAGGAGACCCTATTCTAGGTATGATTTTTCATTCGAAACGAATACAAGCCCCGATCGAGTCGTTAAAAACTCCAGTCACGGACCAGCTCGACTCGCGCGATGAGATAATCGAGGTCTAGGCTCGCGACGGTCGTTGATCCGTCGCTTTGGTATTTGTTATTCCTAATTAGTCGGCATCAGCGATTAGCCTACATTGTTATATATACCTCATTTTAATCTCGATCCCGATCGCCGACTAACGATCGTTTCGAATAGCCCGAAACTTTCGTCACAACCAATTCTATTTTAGCGCGAGAGTCGTTCACCCGTAAAAAAAAAAAGAAACTGTTCGCTTTTCTTTTCAGGACCCGCCAGCAACGACATACTCAACGCCAACAGCGCAGTTTTCCTCGACGAACTACGGCCCGTTCTGGAGACGGCCCTTGCCGATCTCTTCACGAACGTGGCCAACAAAATCACCGGATCCTTCACCTACGACGAGCTATTTCCAAAGGATTAACGTTTACGATTGTTAAGTTATTACATAGATGCATATCATATAGATTCTATATCCACGCGAACGTATTATACATACAACTATACACAGTCATATCGTGAATCAAGGTTCAAAGTGCTTCAAATCAAAATAAATCGTGTGTATCGACAGTAAATCAAAATTTATTCAAACTCGTCTGTAGCTTAAGAATCATTAGTTTTCGTAATGTTAATTGTTATACCCGAAACGTTTTTTTTGTAAAATGAAATAAACGAAATAATTTCAACGACCACAGAAAATTGTGTATTTACTGTCTCGATTAACGCGCGCAAACGCGATCGTATAAAACAATAATAATAAAAATATTAATAATAATAAACAACGCAACAAAGGGAATAAAAAAATGTAGCAGTAGGGGGGCGCGACTACGATCAAGGTACTAGTTCTTCTTTGGTGAAGGCGCTGAGGGCCCTGGCGACGAGCGCTCGGCTGACGGTCGCGGCTGTGTCTTCGATGATGGGACTGGCTATGTCCAGAACCAGCCTCGGGTTGGAATTGAAGAAGTTGGCCGCTGCGTCAGCTGTAACGATTGAAAAACGTTCGAGTATTCTTTTCCGAACGTACCGTCAGTCGGTAAGGTAGCGCTCTTACCGGTAACTGTGTGCGAAGGCGGCGCCTTAAGCTTGATGTTTCCATCGCCGACGCGTATCTTCGTCTGGAGCTTGTCGATCTCGATGCGGCCGACTCCGTTCTTGTCGGTCACCTCCTTTCCTCGAGCGCTCACTCGTACCTCGGTGTTCGCTGAGTAGGAAAAGAGACAAAGAAAACGTTATGCGCGAGCTTCTTTAGGATGACGGGCTTTTATCGATCGCGTAACGCCGAAAAAACGAGATCGTTCTCGTGCGTCGATAGAAAGTTGGAGATCGAAATTGCGTAAGGATTTGTTCCCTTTTCCGAGAGAGCTTTTAGCGTAAGCTACACTGCAACCAATCGGGATTGAATAATAACAACGGAAGTGGAATCGCGTCGGACGAGTGGAACCAGTCGGGTATGGCAAGACTGGTATGTAACCGGTCACACACGCACACACGCACACGGAGAGATAAGGGGGTTAGCCTTTTCTTTTTGTCGATAATTCATTCCTGAATGGAACAAAGAATCTCGCGCGCAACTCGCGAGTGTTCTTCCGCGTCGATTAGCATAAAAAAGAAGAGACGCGTAATGATGCACTTACTGAAGTTGCCCTTAAAGCTGCCGACGCCACTGAGAGGCAGAAGAAGAAGCCTTCCCTGGACGTCGTAGTTGCCCTTGACGTGCAGGTGGGGTATCTGGACTTTGAGGAAGGCGGTGAGCTCGTTGGGGTCGGCCTTGAGCTCGTCGATGATGTAGCTGGAGCCGCCGAACACTTGGATGCTGCTCATGTTGGCTTTGATTTTCAGAGCCTCGAGATTACGGTCGACGGTCAGGGACGGCAAGAGCAGAGGGTCCAAGGCTGGAAGCTTCATCGCAGGGATGCCCTTTGCCAAGTGAGGCGTTAGGATCTCCAGCTGCTTCAGCACGCATTTGTTGTACTCGTTCGGCTTGTCGGAACGAGGACAGACCGTCACTCCGGGTGCTGGTGGTTGAACAATTTATTTATTTATTTTTTTTTGTTACTCGACGCGTTTACATAATTTTTGCGTAAGATACAAAGCTCGCCGAAAGTCTCCCCGAGAAAGTTTTTTAAAATTATACCTCTCTAATATCTTGAAATATATATAAATCAATTCGCGATTTTCTCCTCTCAAATCTTTATTTTTCAAGAAAACAATGCCAAAAGAAAGCGTTTTGGCAGACGCGACGACACGAGATTTAAAGCGCCGTATATGTGCTCCGAGCGAGCGGCAAAAGTCCTATATTTACATCGCTCGCGGTCAGAGTGCCGTTCGAAAATCGAAAGCGCGCTGCAACGCCCATGTAGAAAGTGAAGGTGCGCTCGGTCGAGCTTGCTTTTTCCACGTACTGTATAGTATATACGGGAGTAGCCGGTCCATCGATTAGCGAAATTTTACGATTTGCTACGTTTGGACTCTTAACGACGACGACGATGATTATCGGCAGTTTCGCGACGTTGGATTGGAGGATAAGTGCTTTGGTTTAGAAAGCTAAAGCAAGAGCGAGACGTTTTAGTCGGATGAGCGGAGATTTTGCTTTTTATTTGATTTCTGAACGCTTTTAATAAGCAAGACAAAAATATTAATTTTCTAGCAGAGTTATTTCTGTTTTTATTAAGTGAACATTTTTAGTGCATTGATATGTATTACAATCGATAACCGATACTAATAATTATAGACAAACGCGTCATTAGAAAAATACAAATAACAAAATCAAACTCACGCAATTTAGCGAACGCCGTCTGCGCCAGGCATAGAAAAGCCGCCAACGCGATGTACCCGCTCATGATGCTCCTAAGTCCAATAACGATAAAAAAAAAAAAAAAACCTCGAGCTCCTCCCAAGGAGCTTGTGCTTCGGCTCCTTACACCGCGACTGCGAAAATGCGTGCGATGCTCCTGGCACCGGCCGTATATATAAACTAAAGCTGCACTTTCTCCCGTCCGATTCGAACCCCACTCGCTCTCCCTTTGCCATATCGATACCTATATATACAGCTGAACACATCCATCACGCTAGACATGATTCCCTCTCCTGCGGTCGTCAGGGCCGTCGCAGGTACTCCTTTTTCATTCGCTTCTCCGCTAAGGTAAACACGAGTGTGTGTGTGTGTGTGTGTGTGTATACGCGAGATGATTCTTCATCCGTGTCATTGTCCCCTTTATTATATCTTTCGTTATGTCCTTCTGTAATCGACGGCCTTTGACGCTCGCGCACAGGAAACGGGACAGATAAGAGATCGACGCATATTATGTATCGTGATTCTAGGGCTCGAAAACGGCTTAATTACGACGACGATTAACTTTTATCGTCTCCTCTCCGTGTAATGCGCGGTGTAAAGGTTTGTTTACCGGCCTTTGTTCGCAGAGCCGCAAGGCTATGATTTTTATACACATTTATGGCTTTGTAGGATAGTTTTGAATTTTACACTTGCAACGATATTTTTGCGTAATACCCCTTTTGCATAACCAGAGCCAATTAATTCTCGCTGGAATATCGATAATCGCGTAATAAATAATTCATTTTTCTCATATTACGCTTATTTCCTCCAGATCCCGTAATAACCCACTGGTATAATAATCAATCGCTTCGGAAATAGAACAGAACGTTCGCATATAATGAAAAATAAGATTTTATTCGTCGGTACAAACAAGTCGTCGTCAGGTAGGTTATCAGCCAGCAGGATCTGGCCCACGTCCATATCTCGCTGTATTCTCACGGCTTCTCGACGACCGGCAGGTTCTTGTACATCTTGTAGATCATCGCCTCGTTGTTGTCCTCGTTCAGGGCCTTACTCGCCAGGTCGTCGGCTATCATCGCAGCCACAGCCTCGGCTGCCATCAGACCTACAATCGTGGGGGAAAAAGTTTACCGCGTGAGCTTTAATTATTCTCTCTCTCTCTCTCTCTCTCTCTCTCTCTCTATTTGTGCAACTCCTGTCTTGGGCTCTTCTAATGACAGATTTACACGCGAGCAATTGCGAAAAGCCTGACTCTCTCTCTCGATTATTAACCGCGGGGGGTTTCGCGGCTTAATTGATCGGCGTATAGCCTTACGACAGGCTTTACGGCTGTTTCTTCTCTCTCTTTTTTTTTTCATCGTGTAGAGTCACGGAAACGATCACAGCTGTACCTACTCGAGAAAAAAAAGTGTGTGCGCGTGTACAATGAGTTACTTTCGTCGACTGCTCGAATTATCCCCTTGTAATGCACACCGCGTAACGTTTATGTAACGCGCTTACACTTATTATTGCGTTTCATACCGGTTCTCGCGCGGGGAATTTTCCGAAAGGTTCGTCGCGATAGAATTACTCACCGTGACTCAGGATCCGACTGACTGGTCCATTCTCGTCCATACCCTGGAGCTTGATACCGCGATCTTTGGAGACGAGTTTCGCCCGGGCTGCCCGTACGACCATAGTCTTGTTGTCGACTTTCTTCAGCTCGACCGTGAAATCGGCCGTCACGTCGGCTGAAAAGCAAGAACAAAGCCGCTCGAATAACTGGCTAAAGTAAGCCGGCTAAAGTGACAGAACGGTATCGCTTACTGAAGTTTCCGTCGAGGAGGCCAGCTCCGCGCATCGGCTGCTTGCCGACCTGAGCCAGGAGGGCGTAGTTGGCCTTGACGTTAAGCTTCGGGACGCGCAGCCTCGCTATCACGTGCATCACGTCCTCCTGGAGAGAAGTTAGAAGTAGGAATTATTTTTTATTCCGCGAAATTCGATCGGCGTAATGACGGCAATATCGCGTAAACGTACATCGGAAGATTTTATGATTACTTTTTCCAGAACACAGCAAAACTCGTTATACCACTCGAAGCAAATTCGACAAAACGCCGAACGTTCACCATTACAAAAACCCATATAATAACAGCCGTATTTATCCCTCTCTATTTATTATACCTCGGCTCTCGCAGTTTCGCAACGAGCCGTCGCTGTACACAGCGAAAAAGAAAAGCCGCACAATTAACGCCGTTGCAAAATCCCGCGCAAATGTGACTTTAACGAATATCCCACTCACCTCCTCCGTGTCGTTGCTCTGCTGTCGTTTCCTACGGGCGAGCGTCTCGTTGGCCGTTTTGTTGAGATCGCCAAAGTGGTAGATCAGTTCCATGCCCTCCTCGAAGTAGCCCTGCTGCTCCTGGTAGTCCTTGGCGTATCTCAGGAGGTCCTTGATGCGCTTCGACTCGGCAGCGACGCGGATCGCGTCGTTGCGCCTTCTCAAAGACTCGCCCTCGGTGAAGTTGTGGATTACGTAACGCTGGTTACCGCTGAGGTCCTGTGTACGATTGCGTTAATTGCCGAGATCGGTTGGTCGAGAGAGTTTTGCGCGTACCTTGATGATCTCCATGAAGCCGGCGTCGAGGTTCTCGACTTTCCGGGACTCGCTGGTCTGCTTCCTGTCGCCGGCGTAGACGATGTCCACGAAGCCGGGCTGTTTCTCGATGCGCACCATGGGGGCCTTGTACGGCTCGAACTGGTCGAACAGTGGAGTGGTAGGTTCCTTACCGATTCTGCTGCGCAAACCGGATTCGAAGTGCAGGGGACGGGAGTCTTGCTGGCTTTCGCAGAGGTATCTGTGAACCGATTATTTACGTCGGATTCTTTGTCACAAGAGAGAAGTTTGCAAAATCGTTAAAATCCATACCGATACTCGGGATCGGCGTACTCGACCGGTTGACCGGTGAACCCGTCCAAGGTAGTGCCGGCCGGCATGTCACCGGCGTAGTACACCGGGGGGTTGTTACCTCCCCTGACGTCGGAGGTAGCTCCAGCATATTGAGCCGTCGCCTCGTAGCTGCCGGTAGTGGCGGTGTTCTCCTCCTGTCCTCCGTAGGGGCTTCCACCGAAGAACTGGGCCGGAGGCTGTTCTCCGGGAGCAACCGTCTGACTGTTCACCGAGAATCGGTTGTTCCCAAAGCTACCGGAGTACTCACTACCTCCCTTGACTCGTTCTCCAGGGTTGGCTATCTGTCCGCTCTGGCCGTTCACCGAGAATCGGCTGTTCCCGAGGTTACCCGAATACAGCAGTCCGGGACCACTGGCGGCAGGAGCGAGCGTCGATCCAGTAGCCTGGCTCTCGACCGAGAATCTTCCGTTTCCGAAGCTACCGGAAAACTGCATTCCGGAATCGCCAGCTCCTTTCGGGCTGGCAGTACTCGACTCCTGAGTATCGGCAACTCGATCGGCGTAACGCTGGTTCTGGTCGACGCGAGTGCGGACGTTCTGCTGCTGCTGCTTCTGCTGCTGCAGGAGGTAAGAGGGTCTGCAGGCGCCGATGCACGGCCGCACGTTCGAGGCCTGCTGGTTGGCGTAGTTGTTGGTGTAGACCACTCGGACCTGGGACGGGTTTCTGGGCGTCGACTGTAATCACGCGGTTCGAGGGATGACAAGTGAAACGATGTTTGATGGATGGATTTCGACCAAGATCGTACTAACGTTCATCACGACCCTCATGTCGCCGAAGTTGTAGATCCGGTCCTCTCCCTGCTCCTGCCTCACCCCGGACCTCATCCTCTGTCCAGACTTTAGCAGATCCTCCTGCTCACCGTTGACCCTCGTGGCAATGGGATCGAACTGCACGATCCTCTCGAACTGCTCTGTCGCCCTCTGCTCGACTTCGCTGCTCTGACCTTTGGGCTCCTTCACCAGAGTGTGGAACCTGTACCTGATCGAGTCCATGCCCTTCTGCTCGTTGTAGCTCACGTAGCCGGCCTCGCTGTCGCTCAAGTTCGACTTGAGCTTCCCCCTGACCACGTGGACGCTCTCGATGGTCGAGGCGTTCAGCCCAGTGACCCGCAGGTTCCTCAGGATCACTCGGTAGCTGGTGTTGCCCTCGGACTGGTCCACCTTGACCACCGGTACCAGCAGAGGATCGACCTTGCCGACCTTGCGGTAACCACCGTCCAACACTCTCGACCACAACACCTGCGACATGTCCAGCAACGATGCGCTGGTCATCGTCGCGACCAGTTCCAGGACGATCAGAAGCTTCATGATCGACGTTGTTCTATCAGTTGCGGTACTCGCGACGAACTTCCCAGAAGTGAAAGGGCTTGTAGAGGAAGACCAGCAGGAGAGCGATCATCAAACAGACCAGGAAGACCGAACAGCTCACCGCGATGCACATCTACACAAACAAACCTCAGCCGGCCAGGAGCTTGCGTTTTATACGCGAACGTGGAAGGGCGTACGATCTGGGCCATGGACCGCTAAGCGAAGTCTACGAGTTAGTCAGAGATTTCCTTAAGTCTACGCGATGGGGGGCAAGGTCGACTCGCTGAGGCTCGTTCCGTCCATCTCGAGAATACGGTGTGTACCGATACTAATACGGGGAAGGGTCGGTATTATACGCGTATAAACAATGCATCGTCTCCGCATTCGCGATGATCCTCTATCTTTTAAAGCAGAATCTCGCGCGGCAGGTGTCGAATTAATCATCGCGCGTATAACGACGGCGCGGCCAAGACACACGCGGTATAAGTGGGTCGATCGATGACGACGACGACGACGCGCGCGCGCGTGTGTGTAAGCCTGGTGTCAGCAGCATCTGGAATGAATTCCAAGGTGCGGGTTAATTGTTCCCCTTCTTCTTCTTCTTCTTCTGTTTTTGCTCGAAACTTCAATAAAAGTTAAATGTAGCTCTACACATGCATAAACGCGACCGGCCGTTAAAACGGTCTATTTACAGTGCGCGAGAGCGTTGCACACGACGTTCTCGGAATTTGATCGAGCGAAAATAAATCGGTTAATTGTTTAGCTCTCGGAATGCATCGTGCTTGCGTAAACAGCCAAACAATATCGGGACCGTCAGCGCTGACTTGGCACTAAAAGGCTGCACGGCTCCTCCGAGACTTTCTCGCTCGGTCAGGAGTGTAATATCCGTATCAGACTCGTCGCACGATGTTCGGCCGTCTAGTAACTCTTCTCGCTGTCGCGTCTCTCTTCCGAGTCGATGCTGAGCCGTCGGATTCCAGCGCCGAGATACGTGAGTAGATAGTTCTATGCTATTTGAGTCGCTGTCCGATGGCTCGTAAAATAAAGGTGAAAATGTCGGACAGCTTCCTTTCTGAAGATATGCCGACGCAGCGATCCGCACCTGAACGAGTGCATCAAGCGTAGCGTCGACTCGTTGAGGCCGTATCTGAGGACTGGCATTCCGGCCCTTCACATTCCGCCCTGCGAGCCACTCGGCGTGCCGGAAATCGAGCTCAGCCAAGCGGCTGGACCAGTTTCCATCAGCTCCGCTTACACCAACATCAAGGTCTGGGGTGGCACGGATTTCATTCTCAAGAGCGTCAAGTGAGTATTGTCAAAGTGGCTTTTTTTAGTTGGAAGACGACGAGGTGAGTCAGGATGACGAGGCGGATTAGTGCGTATGAATCGCTCGAGTATACCGTCGAATCCGTTCAAATTTTTACCGAGCTTTTTAAGAGTCCGCGTAAAGACCGCATAAAATTTTTTTGAAATCAACTGTCTTCACGTTAGAGTATACGATCACTTTTCTGAAAACAAACTGCGCATTAAGACATCGTTAACTTTGTATAAATCATCTTCACGCGCGCTCGTATCACTTGCTGTCAGGTGTCTTAATCAACGAGCGATACTCACGTACACTTAATAAATTACCTCATTTAGTCACGAAAATAACTCCCAAAACAGACTCGACCTCGACAAGGACCGAATCCGCCTGAAGCTCTACATCCCCCACCTGGAGATGCTGTCTAACTACAACATGGAGGGAAAGATCCTGATGCTGCCGATCACCGGCAAAGGTCTCGCCTCCGGTAACTACACGGACATAGACGTCGTGGTGACGATCCAGGGCGAGAAGTACCAGAACCAACGCACCGACAAGACCCACTTCCGGGTCAACGAGTTCTACTGCGACTTTGACGTCGGCCACGCGAGTATCCACCTGGACAATCTCTTCAACGGCGACGAGACACTCGCCGACGCTATGAATCTGTTCCTCAACGATAACTGGAAACTCGTCGCTGCCGAGATGAAACCTGCTCTCGAGGACACCGTGTCTAGACTATTCAAGAGCTTCTCCAACAAGATTTACGCCAAGTATCCCGTCGATACGCTCCTGCCTCCTTAGGATTTAGCTTTTATGTTCGTTGTTCTTTTTCTTTCTACATTATTACAAACGTTTAATAGCACTTCCCCAACAATTTTGTACTTTTGCTACGCTTTATAAAAAAAGAAAACGTACACCAACCAGCCCCGTTAATACAATCCCTTATCCGACTCCTCGTAACGTCCCAACGCACAGAAAGCTGGCAACCACTCGAGGCTCTCGCGTAAGTCGGGTTCTCAAGCTTCCAGGCGCTTCTCCCTCCATCTCCGATCGCTTTAAGCCGTCCCGGATGGATTCGCGGATTACGCAAAGCGAGAATACTCACAGCCGATTAGCAAGATCTTGCGAGACGCAAATATATTTATAGGTGTGTTTAGTTTTATTTTTAAAAATTGCAACAGTGTATGTCACACACAAGTACACGATAGACGCTTCTTTCGTAAGCTTTTTTTCCCGACCGTTCAGGCTGTCAAATTCGGTGCAGTTACGTAAACTCGCGATAGTCGGCTCAGCGCGTAATAATATTATTCTTTCTAGTTTTCCTGCTCCGAAAGGCTTACAGAAAAAAAAAAACAACGTCGCCGCGACGTTATAACGAGCAAAATTGCATCCTTTTTTCTCTAATTACAATAATAATAGTTATGCACTCGACATGCGGCTCGTTACAACTTTGTTTACTAATTGCGATTTCCGTCACACTCGCGCATATATGCAGAAGCGAAAAAATATTAGTCGCGCGTCAAGGGGGAAAAAAGTCGATTTTCATAATTCGCGCGCAATCGGACGGATTTTCGCAAACGACAAACACGCCGGCCTTAATTTTCCTCCGACACACTGCGCTGTGTTCCACAACGATAAACTTTGGCTGCAACGTTCTCGAGTTTTGTAATCAAGGATCGCTATCGTAAATTATAAAACAAAACGTACGAGAGACGTTTGGGCTTTACGTTCGTTGCATCGACAATAAAAAATACGTACACTATATACGCGATCACCTCACTGTGCACAGCGTTGTATTATCTAACGCCGAAAAGGCCGAAATGGGCTAACGCCTGCGGTGAATTACATTTCCCCTCGGGTTATGAACTCCGCTACATCAGCCTGTGGGGCAACGGCATATCGCTCGAAATTAAGTAAGCATTACGACGGCGCTGCATTACAACGTACATCATCGTGGCTGTTTGCGCGAGTTTACGTACGTTGAATGAATTACAAAGCGCTTGTGCGTATCGTCTTTGTATAGTTGTCATTGTTTGACCGACAGAGAAGTGTATATGATTTCGTGGCTACGTGAGGCTAATGATAACGAACTATCCGTTCGCTGCAGTTCGTATTATTGTTTTCGCAGACGGCTCGCTGCTTTTCCTTCGATTTTCCAGCTTTTTCCGACCTGGAAAAAAGGATTTACGAGCGTATTGGGAAATGTGGAACAGCGTCTTTTAACTTTAATAGCGTCTTCAGCGACTAGAGAACGTTTGTATGCTGAATTTTTAAGATAATGCAGGTGGTGCGATTGATTTTTTTTTATTTAACGATCGATTTGTCAACGTCTCATCGCGCTAAAAAAGAGCGACGCATACGATCTTGAAAATGAATGTTTTGCGCCGATTTTGTTTCCTTACTCGCGGTACGGCAAAAAAATTTTCTTAAGATCGTACGTTATTTTTACGGTTTGTTATAGCGTGAGGACGAGAAGGTTATTGCAGTGGATCCGGTAGATGATTAATAAAATACTCGAAGCTTTTGATCGAGCGCTTCGCGGAATCCTTGAATATTATCGTTGTATAACGAGGTGCACCTGCAATGTCGAGCGATTAATAAAATTTACATTCGATACGGAGAGAGAGAGAGAGAGAGAGAAAGAGGGACTGATTTATATGGCTGCGGCGAATCAGACTCGGTGAAGCTGTAGGATAAATTTTGGAATTCATTATTCCGTCGCGTAGAGTGCAATCATCGAAGACTGGATTGTACGGAAGTCTATAATTTTTTATTTAACGTGTGTGCTTAGGGAGAGATGTGGTGAGCGTTACTGTAATGCTGAAGTGATAAATGATACAGGATTATAATCGTCTTATACCCATTAAGGTTAAGACATGTCTATATAGTGGATAACGATGCCAAATATGACGAAGAGATTTTACGTAGTAGACGTTACCTAATTTTTATGTGTTGCTGTTTGTTCGAATAGTATAGCGTGGGCAACTGTTTATTCGATCATCATCTGACCCTTTAGCATCATTCGATGTACAGCAAGTTAGCTTCATATCTAATCTAACGCCCCTTCTCATTGCTTCAAATCACATCAATCCACTGCATGATTTATAGACATGTTTAGTAAATATCATCCAATAATTTCCTTGTTGTCGACGTCCAATACGATGTCGATAAAAAAATTCAGAATCAACGCCACTCCAACAACGAAAATCGTATCAAGTTTCAATGTTAAATAAGTATCATGGAAAGGTGCAAGTCCGACCCTGGGCAGCTCCGCAAGCAGACTAAAGAAAAAAGCTTAGCAACGATGTGTCGCCGTAACCGCGTACGTACTTACGATGAAAAATGGAAGACCTACTAAAAGAAGAAACTCGACGCTTATTAATATTCGCCCCGGACATTATCGAGTTCTCCGCTCGGAGTGTAACAAGCCCTTTGCATATTAAAGCAACCGGAACAGCGTCAGTAAGAATCGAGTCGCAGTACCAGTCTCAGTCTCGTTTTACCAAATACGAGGAGCGATGCCAGCCGAGACAAAGGATCAGCGCAAAAGCTACGACTTCCTCTCGATTTCCTCGTCGCATCTGACCTTCATGCGGCTGTCTTCGTTTCTGCCCCTGAAGGGCAAGACTTTTTTTCATCCGTTGAGCCTGTTGCTGCAGCTCTGGGACCATTTCATTGTCATCGGGTACAACGTGATGTGGCAAGGATACGGGATTCGCATGATACAGCGAGGTGACGTGGAGGTTGACTTTATATGTGAAGATATAATAACCGTTGGTTTTACAATACGGTACCTCCTGCTGTGCGCCAAGCGCGAGAAACTCTGTCGCCTGGTCGAGTCTTGCGAGAAGCTCTGGGACCTTCTAAAGGATGGAGAGGTCACTTTCGTGCTTCAGTTCGCCCGTAAAGGTTACTACTTCAGGAACTTCATTCTGATCAACGCTATGCTCATGGCCGCGTTGTACAGCGTTACCGCGCCGTTCGTCAGACTACCGCCGACAGAAGCTAATGGCACCGAGAGGAAGATCCTACCGTTCAGGTTTTTCATGGACATTCAGGAGGAACCGGCCTACAGTATCGTTTTCGCGTTTCAGTCCATCCTTCTTCAGTTCATCGACTTGATGATCGTGAGTACGGAAACGGTTTCGCTCTACCTGATCATGATGGCCTGTGGATATCTACGCTCGGTTCGAAACCGACTGTTAAGTTTCAAAGGAAACGACGACGACACTAGTGAGAAGGGCGAAGCCTCGTTGAAGTTTGTCATCGACTGTGCTCATTTTCACCAGCAGATCATGATGTGAGCGCGTAACAGTGTTAATGTATGCTGTTTAGAGGAAGTTTATTGTTGTTTTTGTCTGCATAGATTCTGCGAGGATATAGAACGAATGACGCGGACGCTCTTCTTCTTCGCCTGTTTCTGTCCCATCTACAACGTGTCCATCACGGGTATCGTACTTTTCAACGTAAATATTGCAAAAATATTCTTGTAACTTTAATCATTAGTTGTTGGATTAACAGTAAGATTTGATTGAACAGAACGACGAAGACAAGTACAAGTTTTTACCACTTTTGTGCTACAATTTTTTTCAATTCTTCCTCTGCCAGTGGGCACCAGAACACCTTGCCGTGGAAGTATGAAATCAATTCGATATTTTTATGTGTGTATAAAATTCTATACGATATTCGTGACCTAAGTAACACTTCTGCAATCTCTAAGGGTGGAAATTTTGAGCAAATATTACCGAACTTGGTCAAGTAAGAATTGCTGATTTTTAGTTGAGTTAAATTTGCTTAACTAGCCGAGCAAAAAACGAGACATCCACAGTTCGCACGTTAGCCAATTGGTTACCACCTTTGAATTCCTCTCACTGTTCTGGCCATTTTCTCGCGAGACGAGCTGAGCAAAAATTGCTTAACTCACTGACTAAATATTACTCAACCAGCTTTGCTCTATAGCTAAGCAATATTTACTCAAGATAGCTACCCGTGCAGGCTGTGCAAAAAAGTGCTTCTTAGGTCACATATATCGTAATGCACTATCGTCGATATTCCTATACGAGTATTTAATCCTATGACTAATTATCCATAACTTAAAAGAGTGAAGACATCGCATTAGCTGCTTACTCTGCGAGCTTACGACCACAGGCCCCAAGTCACCGGGAAAGGATCAATCGAATTCTGTACTTCATGATGATGAGAGCCCAGAAACCTGTGCAGTTAACGGCTGGTGGATTCGTTGATTTGTCCATCGAAACATTTGGAGCGGTGAGTTTCAGAAAATAAGATCAATGTGTATGTGATGTGTCATTTTTTATCGTAATTTATGCTTGCACAGATGACAAAGAGTGCATTCTCCTTCTTTATGGTCTTGCGAAACTTTAGGACTTGAAGTGACGCACTCATTTGAAACAGTGTTCGTTTTTACTTTGCTTATAAACGTGTTAGATATCTCTCACAAAATCGAATAGTACGAAGACGCATGAAAATATTTTATTTGTAGCATCATGTAGAACAGATGAAATGTTATCATCCTGGGTATAATAAACATCAATTCGTTTATACGAGTATACATTCATTTTGATAGTTCACTAAGCTTTATAGAAAACTAACGATGGAATATTTGTTTATTTTAACTTAGTGCACAACGATGTTCTTAAAATGAAAAGTCCTTACAACGCCTTTATCTTTATTGATTACACAAAGTTTCGACTCTAAAGAGGGGACGACAACCCTTTGGTATTGTGAGTATGTGATGAGCGTGGTATTATTTTGAGGCGTACTAATATAGTATTCTGCTACATTGTAAAGCTGCAGACACAAGACGATGAATCTTTTAAGAACTTCGTCTGGAGCGCGGAAAAACTGAGGGCTTAACTAGAAATTAATTCTTAAGCAGCGGCTATGTCTTGCTTACGCGAATGCTTAAAATAAAAAGCTTGTGATGAGTATTGTATTCATAGATGATTCATAGGATTTTTCTACGGGAGTAAACTAAAATGAATCCACTGTTCAAGTATTTGGTCTATTTAAAGTCTTGAGCTATACCGAGTGAGAAGCAATATCAATCCTAATCAAAATGCAGTGACAGAGGATTAAGAGAAACGTTCTAAAGGTACGCCTGATGAAATCGTTAGTACCGTTTAAAAAATTGCAAAGGATAATATGGGCGATGGTAAAACAAAAAGCTTAATTGATTCGCTGAAGACAGGTACTGGGATATTATAGGCAAGTCTACCAGATGTTTACCATTATAAGGAAGATAGTGACGTCTTTGGAACCTGATATTCCACTGCCGTTTTAAAACGGGAGTAGATAGAACATTAAACGAATCAAAACATGAAACGAGTTGAGAAGCGGGACCACTAGGGAAAGAGATAGAAAAAGTAAATTGTCTATCCGAACATTTTCTTCCATCCATCGTTTCTAAAATGAGAAACTTTACATAATACCATTTTACCTCATTATTAAGTTTCTTTTTTATTCGCATAGCGTAGGCAGTAATTAATCTGTTATCATCGCATCATTCCGCATCATTCAGTGTTTACCACGTTATCATTGTCTTTAATCGAACGGATATTATCCAATGATTTTCTTTTCTGTTTTAGTCTACGATGATAATCATGATGTTGCAAAGCCCTGAAACAAAAAATGTCAAAATTAGCCCACGCAACCAGCAAATCGGATATCGTTGAAGTGTTAAAAATTGTCATGTAACGTATTAAGTCTGGCGTTGAGCAGCTTCGCAACACGACTAAAGAAAAAAGCTTAGCAACAATCTATCGACGCAACGGTGTACACACTTATGATAAAAAATGGAAGACCTACAAAAGAAGAAACTGACGCTTATTAATATTCGCCTCGAAAATTATCGAGTTCTTCGTTGTAGAGTATAATGAGCCCTTTGCATATTAAAGCAACCTGCACAGCGTCAGTTTGAATGGAGTCGCAGCACCGTGTAGTCTCATTTTACCAAATTCGAAGAGCAATGTCAACCGTAACCAAGTTTTTTCATCCGTTAAGCCTACTGCTCCAGCTCTGGGACCACCTCAATGTCATCTGGTACAAGGTGATGTGGCAGGGATACGGGATTCGCATGATACAACTTGGTGACGTGGAGGGCGACTTTATATGTGAGGACATAATCACTGTTGGTTTCACCATACGGTACATCCTGCTGTGCACCAAGCGCGAGAAACTTTGTCGTCTGGTTGAGTCCTGCGAAAAGCTCTGGGACCTCCTTAGAGAAGGTGAGGCTACTTTGTGGTAAAGGATACTTCTTTCGCAACTTCAATCTGATCAACGTGGTGCATATGGCTGCGCTGTACAGCATTACGGCGCTATTCGTAAGGTTGCCGCCGATAGAACCAACGGTACCGAGAGGAAGATTCTGCCGTTCGGGTTTTTCGTGGACGTTCAAGAGGAACCGGCGTACAGTATCGTGTTCGCGTCACAATCGATTCCCTTTCAATTTATCAACTTGATGATCGCCAACACAGAGACGGTCTCACTCTACCTGATCATGATGGCATGTGGATATCTGCGCTCTGTTCAAAAACGATGTTAACTTTCAAAGGAATCGACGACGACAAGATTGAAAAGGGTGAATAATGTAAATGTGGGTTGGTGGTATTGTTTGATGTTGAGAGAAAGCTATATTTTATTTTTTTTTATGTGCACAGATTTTGTGAGGATATAGAACAGATGACGCGGGTTCTAATTTTCTTCGCCTGTTTCTGTCCCATCTACAACGTGTCCATCACTGGTATCGTGATTCTTAACGTAAGTATTTTTTGTTACATTCATCACTTGTTGGATTCATATCAAGATTCAATTGAACAGAATGACGAAGACAACTTCAAATTCGTACCACTTCTGTGCTACAATTTTTTTCAATTCTTCTTCTGCCAGAACATCTCGCCGTGGAAGTGAGCAAATAACTTGATATTTCAATACAAACGTGCATAATCATTTAAATTGATTATTGATTCTCTGTGATGAGAAGAGTCAAGTCATCTTTGAAGCCACTTATTTCGCAAGCTTACAACCTCTGGTAACAATGTTTAGAATGAAAAGTGCGTATAATGCGTTTGTCCTTATTGATTACATGAAGAATCGCATGACGTGGCCCTGTAAGGCTTTACACAAAGTTTCAACTCTGCAGTCGGGCAACAATCCTTTAGGATTGTGCATAAATGATGAACAAGGTATTATTTTGAGACACACTATTATAATATTCTGCAACATTGTAGAGCTGCAGACACAAGACAATGAATTTTTAAATAACCTCGTCTGGAGCGCGGAAAAAAGGAAGGCTTAGCTGAAAATTAATTTTTAAGCAGTCGCTATGTCTTGCTTATGTGGAAGCTTAAAATAAAAAGCTTATAACCAGTATCTCTTTATAGATAATTCATAAGCTTCGTTTACAGAAATAAACTGAAATAAATTTAAAGAAATTCAGAATTCAAAGGCGGTGACGAATACATGAATTTAGTCTAAGGATGATACAGCTAACATTTTAGCAAAGTGAAACTACTAAACTTCACCTTGCTGGCATTGTAACAGACAAGTCTACGTTGCCGATTATCAAGAAAAGTAGACTAACCGTAGGTGAAACGTAAATATGAACAATAATGCTTCAGATAGACTAGGTACTTAACTAGTTTCATATTTTGATCAAAATATGAAACTAGTTAAGTACCTAGTCTATCTGAAGCCTGGAGCGATATGACTGATAAAATTGAAATTCGTTTTCAAGCCTAGAGACTTTAAGTAAAACCACTTTACCTTATTATTAAATTTGTTGTTTATTATAGGCGTAGGCAACAAATTATTCGATTATTAGCATCATTCAATGTTCGCCACATCATCTTCATCTTTAAGGTTCCTTTTCTTTGCTCTTGTTAATAACAGTCTATTATTAGATTTGTGGACTAGTCGTTTTTTTCCTCTATTGTACAACATGATAATCATGATGTTGCAAAGCACTGAAAAAAAAAAAAATTACAAAATTAGTACCACGCAACCAAAATACACTAAAACGTTTAAGAGTCAGAAATTGTCATGGAATGGATTGAGTCTAACGCAGTGCAGCTTCGCAACACGACTAATGAATAACGCTTAGCAACAATGTATCGACGTAACGTCTACGGACTTAACAATAAAAAATGGAAGTCCTACTAATGAAAGGAACTCGACGCCTGTTATCAATATTCGCTACAAACATTATCTAGTTCTTCGTGAATGACACTAAACGACGGCAAGCACCATAACGAAAAATTGCAAAATTATCACCACCCAACCAACAAATGGTATAAAGTTCAAGTGTTGGAAGTTGACATAAAGCATGTTAGACCGACGTTGGGCAGCTCCGCGACATGACTAAAGAAGAATGCTTAGCAACGCTGCATCGCAGCAACTGTGTACGTACGTAACGATAAAAAATGAAAGCCCTACTAAAAGAAGAAACTCGACGCTTATTAATATTCGCTCCGAACATTATCGAGTTCTTGGTAAAGAGTATAATGAGCCCTTTGCATATTAAAGCAACCGGTAGAGCGTCAGTTCGAATCAAGTCGCAGCGCCGAGTAGTCTCGTTTTACAAAATGCGAGTAGTGATGTCGACCGAAACAAAGTCTCAGCACAAAAGCTATACCTTCCTCTCCATTTCATCATCGCATCTGCCCTTCATGCAGCTGTGCTCGTTTCTGCCGCTGAAGGGCAAGAGCTTTTCCCATCCTTTGAGCTTGTTGCTTCAGTTCTGTGACCACTTGGTCGTCTTAGTGGCCATCTCGTTTTGGATAGGCTATGGGATTCGCATGCTGCAACGTGGCGCGGTGGAGATCGACTTTGTGTGCGAGCAAATGATCATGCTAGAATTTACTGCACGGTACATTCTGCTGGGCATCAAGCGCGAGCAGCTCTGTCGCTTAGTAGATTCTTGTGGGAAGCTTTGGAGCTACCTCAAAGTCGGTGAGGATATCTTTGTGCGTGAGTTTGAACGTAAGGGTTACTACTTACGGAACTTCATCCTGATCAACGCGATGTTTATGGGCGCGTTCTACAGCATTTCGCCGCTATTCGTCAGACTACGGCCGATAGAAGCTAATGGCACCGAGAGGAAGGTTCTACCGTTCAGGTTTTTCATGGACGTTCAGGAGGAACCAGCGTACAGTATAGTGTTCGCGACGCAGTCCATCATTCTTCAATGCATCGACATTATGATCGCCTGCATAGAGACGGTTTCGCTCTACCTAATCATGATGGTATGTGGATATCTACGCTCGGTTCGAAACCGACTATTGAGTCTCGATGGGAGCGATGATGACACAAGTGAAAAGGGTGAAGCTGCATGGAAGGTGGTCGTCGGATCTGCACATTTCCATCAGCAGATCATGATGTGAGCGTAAAACAATGCACTGATTGATGTTTAAATAAATTCACCCGTTTGTTCTCAACTGCATAGATACTGCAAGGATTTAGCCCGGATGACGGAGCCGCTTTTTCTCATCAGCTGCTTCTGTCCCATCTACAACGTGTCCATCACGGGTTTCGTGCTTTTCAACGTAATTATTACGAATCGTTTCTAACATCTTTAATACCATCTGCTGAGCTAACGGTAAGATTTCCTTGAGCAGACAAACGAAGAAGACAAACTGAAGTTCGCGCCACTACTGGTTTACAATTATTTCAAATTCTTCCTCTGCCAGTGGGCCCCTGAACACCTAGCCGTAGAAGTAAGCAATCTATTCGATGTATTCCAATATCCGCATACGAGCATTCGATTTTATGATTTTTATAATAACTAAAACAGAGTGAAGACATCGCTGAAGCCGCCTACTTTGCAAGCTTACGACCGAGGGCGTCGAGTCACCGGGAGAAGATCAATCGAACACTGTACTTCATGATGATGAGAGCCCAGAAACCGATACAACTGACAGCTGGTGGGTTAGTCAATTTGTCCATCGAGACGTTCGGTGCGGTAAGTCCCATCATAAGTAAATAAGATCGATTTGCATTTGATGTATCGTCTTTCATCGTCATTTATGCTTGCACAGATGACAAAGAGTGCATTCTCCTTCTTCATGATCCTACGAAACTTTAGGACTTGATGTGAGGTACTCCTTTACAACAGAGATCATTTTTACTTATAAAAGTTTTCAAATCTTCTCGCAAAATCGAATAGTACAAAGGTAGATCCAAACATTTCATTCAACATCCTGTAGTGCATAGATGTTATCATTCCAAATATATTATATAATAAATTTTTATTCGTTTATACAAACATAAATTAATTTTGACAAGTCAATCAGCTTCTTAGGAAAAGTAGAAATAAAATATTTTCCTAACAATGTTGTACTTAAATATAACTACGTTGTTCCAAATGAACAATGCGTGTGAGGTGTTTGTTGCTTATCGATTATACGCAATAGAAGATGACGTGTAGCCGGACAACAAGCCCTTAGAACTGCAGTGAATAAATGAAATGGATATAATGTATGTACTTAATATAGTATTCTGTAACACCGTAGAGCTGCAGGCACAAGACGATTTTATGACAGTTAGCGGTTCCGATTTGCAGCGTCCAGGATGTGATAAGCTTGGCCTTGATTTTAACAATCTGCAGAAAAGAAATCTCGTAAGTACTTCATTCATAAAAAACTAATTTATTTCATTTGATTATGCTACAGAGATTCGACTTTTCTTATTTCTTCTTACAGACTTGGTAGTTTTAAACTTCGTCTCATTATCCGCCTTGGCGTTGACATGGATGTTACTGAAGAAGAACATGATAAAGTTTGGTAATTTGACTTGGCCATCAAGTTAACTCAGGCTCGATTCGAAGAATGACCAAAATGAATGGCTTGAACCCAACACAGGGCAGCTCCGCAACACGATTGAAGAAAAACGCTTAGTAACGCTGTATCGCCGCAACCGTGTACGTACTCCATGATAAAAAATGAAAGCCCTACTAAAAAAAGAAGCACGACGCTTATTAATATTCGCCCCGGACATTATCGAGTTCTCCGCTCGGAGAATAATAAGCCCTTTGAATATTAAAACAGCTGGTTCAGCGTCAGTTCGAATCGAGTCGTAGAGCTGCGCAGTCTCTATTTACTCGGAAGTGATGTTAACCAAAGCGGAGGACAGCCACACTTTCCAGTCGATATCAGCGTCGCATCTGAACTACCTGCGGCTGTGTTCGCTTTTGCCATGGCAGGGCAAGGGATTTTTTCATCCGTTTAGTCTGTTGCTCCAGCTCTGGAACCATTTGGCCATCTTTGGATTCAACGCGATGTGGCATGGCTACGGGATTCGCATGTTACAACGTGGCGACGTAGAGATCGACTTAATCTGCGAGGAAATAACAGTGTTAGACATCACCGCGCGGTACTTCTTGCTGCTGATCAAGCGCGAGAAGCTCGGCCGCCACATCGAGTCCTGCAGAAAGCTCTGGAGCTACCTCAAAGCCGGGGAGGATATGTTTGTCTCTCAGTTCGAGCGAAAGGGGTACTACCTTCGGAACTTCGTAATGATCAACTCGGTCATGGTAACGACGGCATTCATCATAACGGCGACATTCGTTAGGCTCCCACCGTTGGAAGCTAATGGTACCGAGAGAAGGATGCTTCCCGCCAGGTTTTTCATGGACGTTCAGGAGGATCCGGCGTACAGCATCGTGTTCGCTTCGCAGTCTATCCTCCTTCTGAGCGTCGACGTGATGATCGGCAGTACACAGACTGTTTCACTCTACCCGATCATGATGGCTTGTGGATATCTGCGTTCGGTTAGAAACCGACTATTGAGTGTCGAAGGAAGCGACAACGACACTGATGCAAAGGGCGAAGCCACGTTCAAGTTCGTGGTTGATTGCGCGCATTTTCATCAGCAGATCATTATGTAAGCGCGGATCAGTGTTATTGATTGTTGTTCGAAGAAAGTTGCATGTCAGTTTTTCATCTGCATAGATTCTGCGAGGATATAGAACGGATGACCCGGATGCTCTTCTTCTTCGCCTGTTTCTGTCCCATCTACAACGCGTCCATCGCCGGAATAGTGATTCTCAACGTAAATATTGCAAAACATTCTTCTTATACTTTTCGCTTTCAATTTTTGGGTTAACAGTAAGATTCAATCAAACAGAGCGACGAGGACAAAATTAAGTTCGTGCTACTACTGGTCTACAATTTTTTTCTTTTCTTCCTCTGTCAGTGGGCCCCTGAACACCTTACCGTAGAAGTAAGAAATGTATTCAAAATTTCAATATATGTACACAATCATTTCATCCTGTGATTCATCTTCTACGATCAAAAGAGCCGAGCCATCGCAGAAGCCGCTTACTTTGCAAGCTTACAGCCGCTGTCGTCAAGTTACCGGGAGAAGATCAATCGGATATTGTACTTCATGGTGGTGAGAGCTCAGAAGCCGATACAATTAACAGCCGGTGGGTTTGCTCCATTGTCCATCCAAACATTTGGTGCGGTAAGTCTTGTTGAAGGTAAGAAAGATCAATGCGTGTGTGATATGATTTTTCATCGGCGTTTATGCTTGTATAGATGACGAAGAGTGCATTCTCCTTCTTTATGGTCTTGCGAAACTTTAGGACTTGAAGAAACACACTACTTTACAACAATGTTAATTTTTGGTTATTTTTTTTTTTAGAGAAAACGAAGCCTTTTCAGAAAAAAAAACGTAAAGCACTAAAAACTTGTAGGGTACAGGTAGAAGACGTGTTCAAGTATTGAATTTAAACCATGTAGTTTAGAAAGACGTTATTCTAATAAATATAATGAATACAATAAATTTGTTCGTAATTCAATAAATTTATTTCGATTATTCGAGTTGATTAGTAGAAAAACTAGAAATGGAATATTTTCCTAGTTTTGACTCAGAAATTTGGTAAGCTGCCAGTACTTGAGATGAATTGCTTTGATGTGCCTAAAAAACTGAGCGTTTAAATGGAAATCAATTTAAAGATTGTGGCTACGTCTTGCTTAAGTTAAAGCTTTAAATGAAAAACCTATGCTACTCGAGAAAAGATACTGTGAGGAACTTCATTCAGGTACGTATACGAGTGATGCAAATGAAGCAATATGAAAAACTCTTATAACAGGTATTGGTTTAGACTTGAACTACTACTTTACCATTTCATAGCGAACGGATGCGAATGATGAAATTCGTTCATTTTTTTACAGCATTGTTCTGTCTCACATCAATCGATTTTTCTGACTATTCATAACAATCCGATATGTGATCTGTAGACAAGCGGTTGAAAATATCACCGAGTAATATCCTCTTTTGTTTTTCAATACTCTGGTAGTCACTGAAACAAAAAACATTCTGATATCACCGTTACGCAAACAACAATAAGCGATGGAAGTTTAAATGTATCTTACAGTATCGAGTATCATCGAATGGCTAAAGTCCGATGCTCAGTAGCTACGTAACACGACTGAAGAAGAACGCTTAGCAACGATGTATCGATGCAACTGTGTACGCACCCGTGATAAAAAATGAAAGCCCTACTAAAAGAAGAAACTCGACGCTTATTAATATTCGCCCCGGACATTATCGAGTTTTCCGCTCTGAAGAATAATGAATAACAGCGACATTCGTCAGACTGCCACCGTTGGAAGCAAATGGTACCGAGAGAAGAATACTTCCAGCCAGGTTCTTCATGGACGTTCAGGAGGAACCAGCATACAGTATCGTGTTCGCCTCACAGACCATCATCCTAATGTTCATCAACTTCATAATCGGCAGTACACAGACTGTTTCACTCTATCCGATCATGATGGCTTGTGGATATCTGCGCTCGGTTCGGAATCGACTATTAAGTCTCGAAGGCTGCGACGACGACACTAACGAAAAGGGCGAAGCCACTTATAAGTTCGTCGTCGATTGCGCGCATTTTCACCAACAGATCATCATGTGAGCGTGGATCAGTGTCGTTGATGGATGCTTAAAGAACGTAATGTGATATTCTTTATTTACGTAGATTCTGCCAGGACATAGAACGGATGACGCGGTTGCTATTTTTCTTTGCCTGTTTCGGTCCCATCTATAACGTGTCCATCGCGGGAATCGTGATTCTCATCGTAAATATTGCAAAACATTATACATTTTTCATTACTTTTTCCGTTAACGCTAAGATTCAAACAAACAGAGCGACGATGACAAGTTCAAGTTCGCGCCACTACTGGTTTACAATTTTTTTCAATTCTTTCTCTGCCAGTGGGCCCCCGAACACCTAGCCGAGGAAGTAAGCAAATAATTCGATATTCCAATATGTACTAAAACAATTATTTGAATCCATTATTTTTTCCCTGTACGTACTCAAAAGAGCCAAGTCATCGCAGAAGCTGCTTACTTTGCAAGCCTACAGCCGCTGGCGTCAAGTTACCGGCAGAAGATCAATCGGATATTGTACTTCATGGTGGTGAGAGCTCAGAAGCCGGTACAATTGACAGCTGGTGGGTTTGCTACATTGTCCATCCAAACGTTTGGTGCGGTAAGTAAGAACGATTAATTCGCGTGTCTGACGTCACTTTACATCGCAATTTATGCTTGCATAGATGACCAAAAGCGCATTCTCCTTCTTTATGGTCTTGCGAAACTTTAGGACTTGAAGTAACCCACTTCTTTACAGCAAATACTATAAACTTGTTAAAGCTATTTTAGAAGAAAAAAACGAAAAGTATTAAAAACTCTTAGTATATACGGGTAGAAGACGTATGCAAGTATTACATTTAAACCATGTAGTATAGAAAAATGTTATTCTAATAAATAGAATGAATATAATAAATTTCTCTTCAACTTGATGAATTCATTTCTAATATTCGAGTAGCTTACGAGGAGAGTTCACATCCTCCGGGTCACGGATTCGGCGCTAACTTGAGGAATTAATTTTTGAGTCGACTAATGGACACCGAACACCCTCTACACATAAACTCTACACAATAACGTTCAGCCGAATCCGTGACCCAAAAGTACGGACTTTTCTTCGTAGTAAAAAAAAAAAAAAATTGGGAACGGAATGTTTTCCTCTTTTAACTTAGCAATTTCGTAAAGCTGCCAGCACTTGAAGATGAATTTTGGAAAAGCTATGGTGTATGTACGTGAAAAACTAAGTGTTTAACTGGAAATAAATTTTAAAATTGTAGCTATTTCTTGCTTTAGTTGAAGCTTAAACCGAAAAGCCTATGCTAGACGAGAAAATATACTGTTAGAAACTTCATTCAGGTACTAAAATTTGATGAACTACCAAAATTCCATGTACGGCAGTGGATGGACCGAGCTAAGTATGTCAATATACTCTCGTGATTTGATTTTTTTTTCAGTTCTGTCTTGAACTATTTTACCTTGAAAAAAGGATGAATAATTAAATTGCAATCTAATCATTTGAATTCAATCAATATTTTACAGATATTAACGCTTGGCAAATGTCACACTGCAATATCCTCTTTTATTCTTCTATATTCCGGTAGTCACTGAAACAAAAAATTCTGGAATTATCGTTACGCAAACAGCAATGATTAATGGAAATTTCAATATTAAAAGTTGTCATCGTATATTATCGAGTATCATCGAAGGGCTAAAGTCCGATGCTCAGTAGCTCCGCAACACGACTGAAGAAAAACGCTTAGCAACGATGTAACCCCACAACCGTGCACGTACCCCGTAATAAAAAATGAAAGCCCTACTAAAAAAAAGACGCGACGCTCATTAATATTCGCTCCGTACATTATCGAGTTGTCCGTACGGAGTATAATGAGCCCTTTGCATATTAAAACAACCGGTACAGCGTCAGTTCGAATCGAGTGGCAGCGCTGGTCAGTCTCGCTCGTTATACAAAACGCGAGGAGCGATGTCGGTGGAACCGAAGGATCTGCGCGAAAGCTTCACCTTTCTGTCGATCTCCTCGTCGCATCTGATCTTCATGCGAATGTTTTCGTATCTGCCGCTGAAGGGCAAAAGCTTTTCTCATCCGTTAAGCCGATTGCTTCAGCTCTGGAACCACTTCGCCGTCTTCGGCTTCAACGCGATGTGGCAGGGATACGGGATTCGCATGATACAGCGTGGTGACGTGGAGGTGGACTTTTTGTGCGAGGATATAATCACCATCGGTTTCACCATACGCTACATCGTGATGCGCATAAAGCGCGAGCAACTCTGTCGCCTCGTCGAGTCCTGCGAAAAGCTCTGGGACCTACTCGAGGACGGCGAGGCCGTGTTCGTGCGTAAGTTCGAGCGTAAAGGTTACTACTTCAGGACCTTCATTCTGTGCAACGCTTTGTTGATGGCCGGGTCGTACAGCATAGCGGCGCCTTTCGTCAGGCTGCCGCCCTTGGAAGCCAACGGCACCGAGAGGAAGATCCTACCGTTCAGGTTTTTCATGGACGTTCAGGAGGAACCGGCGTACAGTATAGTGTTTGTGTTGCAGTCCATCGTCATGCAGTTTCTTGACTTTATGATGGTCATGACAGAGACGATTTCGCTCTACCTGATCATGATGGCTTGTGGGTATCTGCGCTCGGTTAAAAACCGATTGTTGAATCTCAAAGGAAGCGATAGTGATCCCAGTGAGAAGGGCGAAGCTACGCTCAAGGCCGTTGTCGGATGTGCGCACTTCCATCAGCAGATCATGATGTGAGCATGTATGAAACTTGTACAGAGTAATTTTTAACAATGCAATATGTTATTTTTCAAATGCTCAGATACTGCGAGGACATAGGCAAGATGACGGAGACGCTGTTTCTCATCAGCTGCTTCTGTCCCATCTACAACGTGTCCATCACGGGTCTCGTGATTCTCAACGTAAGTATTGCAGAGCTCTTTGACATTACCATCATCACTTGGCGGGTTAACAGTGTAAGATATAATCGAACAGACCGAAGAAGACAACTTGAAGTTCGTACCACTTATGCTCTACAATTTCTTCCAATTCTTCCTCTGTCAGTGGGCCCCCGAGCACCTAACCGTAGAAGTATGAATTTTATTTAATATTCCAATGCACGTGCACAAGCATTCGAGTCTATGATCGATTCTCAATAACTAAAAAAGAGCGAAAACATCGCAGAAGCTGCTTACTTCGCGAGCTTGCAACCACAAGCGCCGAGTCACCGGGAGAAGATCAATCGAATACTGTACTACATGATGATGCGGGCTCAGAAGCCGGTGCAATTGACAGCTGGTGGGTTCGCCTCTTTGTCGATCAAAACATTTGGTGCGGTAAGTCTCATTGACGGTAACCAAGATTAATGTATACGTGATGATTTACTATTTTTTCTTATTTCATGCTCGTACAGATGACGAAGAATGCATTCTCCTTCTTCATGGTCTTGCGAAACTTTAAGAATTGAGAAGACGTGTTCTGTTATAACAGTATTTTTTGTTACATTATCTCATAAGCTTGTTAGAAACTTTTTACAGAAAAAAAAAGAAAAAAAAATAGAAGTAGAAGATGCATGCAAATATTTAATTCAGCACTTTGTCCTGTTAGTCCAGTGAAATTTTATTGTAATTATTATAAAAAAATATCAATTTTATTATACGAGAGTCAGTTCATTTCGACATTCATACAGACAGCTCAGCGAAAATTGTTCAAAAGCGCTTACGCGCTTGTCTCTTATTGATTGCACGCAAATCCGCATGACGTGGACCTCTAAACTCTATACAAAGTTTCAACTGTACAGCCGGGCGACAACCCTTTAGCATCGTGAATTAACGATGAGTGCGTTTTATTTCGAGATATTTACGTCTCTCGCTTCTCTCTGAAAGGTTGATATAATATGCGCATACTGAAATTGTTTTCCGCAATATTGTGAAGCTACAGACGTAAGGCGATGAATTTTTAAAGAGCGTCGTTTGGTGCGTGGAAAAAAAGAGGATTTAACTAGAAATTAATTTTTAAGTAGTAGCTATGTCTTGCCGAAGCTAAAAATAAAATGCTCGAGATTGATATTTTTTCTCTGGATGATTCGTAGGTTTTTTTTAACAGAAACAAAATTGCAATATTTAAGATAGTTGAAAAAATTATAGCAACACTGAAAAGAATAATTAGTCACTGGAACCGCCTCATGTCAAAACCTGCCATCGACATCTGCGTACAAATATTCTAGAATGGATTTCAGGAAACCATACAAGAACTGCTAAGGGCTGTTTCTAAGTCTTGATTATAAGGTACTATGATGATTATTTTCAGTTAAATTTCTTTAGTTTAACTCATGTGACCGATAGATGATCGAGAATAAATGGCTTTTTTCAGCCGAATACAAATTTGCTGTTGAAACTATCTTGTGCTTTCGTGGTAAGGGTTCAAGAACAGGCTGGCGACACCTTTTTGAGATCTTCACTGAATGCATCTCTTCGCAGAGCTTAGACGACGCTTACGAAGATGACTACACTCGAGGCTGTATATTTAGGAATCTAACCTTACATGTATAAAAACGTTGAGACTGTTTAAGCCCTTTAACTTCGCTATCATTATTCAAAAACACACAAATAGGACTCCAAAATTAAATAAATATATCTAGCGGTTCAGAAAGCAGAAACAATTAGGAATAGATACATTTTCCATCTGAATATTGCTAACCGCTGTCCTAGCTGCGTGCATTAAAAGGACAGACTTGATGTAACGCTATTTTACCACTATATTATGTGTTCTCTCCATTGGCTTCACGTAACAAATCATTGCAATCCGATCGATTAGGCATCGTTCAATGTTTCGAAGCTTACTTTCGAATCTGTCAAGCATTTCTTCTCGTTTCTTTTACCGATAATAATCAAACTGGAATTAGTCGACAAATGCTTAATAAATTTCTTCCAGTAGTACCCGTATTTTCATGTCCCATGCTATGATGCTATAGGCACTAAAACAAATGATCTTGAGAATCAGTATCGCGCAAACAAGTGACATTGAATAAACTTGAAATGTTCAGAATTGTTATCGTGTAACACGAAGTATCAGAAGGTTCATATCCGTCGATGAGCAGCACCGCGACACGACTGAAAAAGCTTAGCAACAATGTATCGCTGTAACCATATACGTGTTATCGATGAAAAATGAATGCCTTGTTGAAAGGAACACCCCGACGCTCATTAATATTTCCCGACATTGTCGAGTTCCCAGAGTATTATTATGAGCCCTTTGAATATTAAAACAGCCGGTTCAGCGTCAGTTGGAATAGAGTCGTGGTGCCGAGTAGACTAGAATCGCTTAATCCGGAGAGCGATGACAACCAAAACGAAGAATGGTTACACCTTCTTGTCCACATCCTCGTCACATCTGATCTTCCTGCGACTCTCTTCCTTTCTGCCACTAATGGACAAGAGCTTTTCTCACCCGTTAAGTATTTTGCTTCAGCTCTGGGACCACTTCGTCGTCATGGTTTACAACTCGATGTGGACGGGATACGGGATTCGCATGATACTAGGCGGCAAAATGGAGATCGACTTCATCTGTGAGAACGTGGTCGTGATGGGTTTCACTGTGCGGTACATCGTGATCCACGTGAAGCGCCAACAATTCTGCAGTCTCGTCAAGTTCTGCCAGAAGCTCTGGAGCTACCTCGAAGTCGGCGAGGACGTCGTTGTGCGCCAGTTCGAGCGCAAAGGCCACTACTTTCGGAACTTCATGCTGTTCAACTTGCTGCTGATGTGCACGTTGTTCATTACTACGGCGCACTTCATCAAGCTGCCGCCTTTGGAAGCTAACGGCACCGAGAGGAAAATCCTACCATTTAGGTTTTTCATGGACGTTCAGGAGGAGCCGGCGTACAGTGCCGTGTACACGTTGCAGTTCTTCGTTTGCTATTTCGTCGTGTTCATGATCGCCAGCGCGGAGACGGTCTCGCTCTACCTGATCATGATGGCTTGTGGATATCTGCGCTCGGTTCGGAACAGACTGTTGAGTCTGGAGGGAAACGACGATGATACTGGTGAAAAGGGTGAGGCGGCGTTTAAGCTGGTTGTCGGCTGCGCGTATTTTCATCAACAGATTTTGATGTAAGCATGGATCGACCTTACAGATTTTTGTTTCAAGAACGTAATACTTTATTTTTCAACTCCATAGATTCTGCAAAGACATAGAACGCATGACGCGAACACTCTTTCTCTTTGCCTGCTTCTGTCCCATTTACAACGCGTCCATCACGGGTATCGTCCTTCTCAACGTAAATATTGCAAAACTTCATCTTACCTTTGTAATTACTCTCTGTATTATGAGCAAGTTTTAATCGAACAGAACGACGAGGACAAATTCAAGTTCATCCTGAACCTGTTCTACAATTTTTTTCAATTTTTCCTCTGCCAGTGGGCTCCGGAATACCTTTCCGAAGAGGTGAGAAAATGGATTCAATTTGCTTATCTTTCCAAAATACGTTACCATGCTTTTTTGAGTTCTATAATTGACTGTCAATAACTGAAAAGAGCGAGGTAATTGCAGAAGCCGCTTACTTTGCGAGCTTGCAACCACTAGCATCAAGTCACCGGCAGAAGATCAATCGAATATTGTTTTTCATGATGATGAGAGCCCAGAAACCGGTACAACTCACAGCTGGTGGATTCGTTAAGTTATCTATCGAAACATTTGGCGCGGTAAGTTTCAGTAGATAAGATCAATGCATTCGTGATGTGTAATCTTTTGCTTTTATTTCATGCATGAACAGATGACAAAGAATGCGTTCTCCTTCTTTATGGTCTTGCAAAACTTTCGGAGTTGAAGCGAAAGTATTTATTTTTACTCTATTCTATTTTAACATAGCGATAATTTGTAAAACAATAAATGTATGATGGATATGAATTTGATTATATCGGTGTAAATGTGCTTCTGATAATTTTTATGGCTGCGTGGAAATGTAATGTTTTCGTTGTTTTTCAACCAAATATAAAAATATTGTACTAAATGAAAAGTGCGTATGACGTATTTGCAGCTTATTGATTACACGCAAAATTATATGACGTGGCCTTGTAAGGCTTTACACAAAGTTTTAACTGTACAGACGGACATCAACCTTTAGAAACAAAACAAGATCACTCTTCCAAGCACACAACTATCATAACAAAATTGCAGAAACTTTGACTTGAAATGACATCAGTACCAAGCGTCAGCCGGTGACATCTCTTGATGATCTTTGGGAGAAAAACATGGCTCATTACCCACCTTCTTATTATTTTGTACAAAATTTATGTTTTGTATTAGTTCTTCAAAGCTTCCAACTTTTCTTAACCTCATTTGGGAAGATTCAATGTGCCCTGAAAGTTAGGCACTTAGAAAAGTATTCCATCAAGCGGACTAGAGTTGCTGAAATCATGAAGCCCATCGTATGTTGAGAGAATCTCAGCTGAGTGTGGACATCTGGGACGTGCTTGACTTAAACTACGGTAAAAATAAGGTAAAAAGTAAGGTAACAAAAAATATTCCGACTAAATTAATTAAGATGCATTACAACCATGGTTTCTTTTTGCAGGAAATTGCCTATGAATACGTGCAAGCACCAGAAGAATAAGGGAATCGAATTAGATCGCGTATAGCAGTGTATTAGCCGAATTATCTTGAAAATTATAAATATATTCTTCGTGAAACAATAACCAAAGTAAATACCATTTTATCTAACGTCGTTCAATCTTTCGCAGCCTCTTTCTATCTTATCAATTTTTATAACGATCCAACAAATGCTTGATCCATATCATCCAGTGATTTTCTCTTTCGTCGTCGTACACTACAATGCTGGTGAATAACTGAAAATAAATCCGAAAATCAACGTCAATTCAACAAGATTCATTAAAATAATTAAAATGTTCAAAACTGTTATCGTATAGTCCATATCCAACTCTGAGTAGCTCCACAATACAACTGGAACAAAAAGCTCGACGACAATGTTTCGCTGCAACTGTGTAGGTACTATTCATTAAAAATGAAAGCCCCGCTAAAAAGGAGTAGCCCGACGATGCTCATAAATATTTCCTCGCACATGACGGAGTTCCCGGCTTGGAATATGAGCCCTTTGAATATTAAAATAGCCGTTACAGCGTCAGTTCGAATCGAGTTGCAGCGCCGAGCAGTCCTGTTTCACCTCGTGCGAGGAGCCATGTCGATCAAAACGAAGGACAGTCACACCTTCCTGTCGATATCATCTTCACATCTGATCTTCCTGCGACTCTCTTCCTTTCTGCCACTCGAAGGCAAGAGCTTTTCTCATCCCTTGAGTCTGTTGCTCCAGTTCTGGGGTCACTTTATCGTCGTCATATTCAACGCCATGTGGCACGGCTACGGGGTCCGGATGATACAACGCGGCAAGATGGAGATCGAGTTCATCTGCGAAGAGATAGTCACGATCGGTTTCACTTTGCGCTACGTAGTGCTGTTCATCAATCGCAGGCAGCTCTGCCACCTCGTCAAGTCCTGCGAGAAGCTCTGGGACCTTCTCGAGGACGGCGAGGCCGTGTTCGTGCGTCAGTTCGAGCGCAAGGGTTACTACTTTCGGAACTTGGTCATGTTCAACGTGATGTTCATGACCACGGTATTCAGTGTAACGGCCGTCTTCGTCAGGCTGCCACCGTTGGAAGCTAACGGCACAGAAAGAAGGATGCTGCCGTTCAGGTTCTTCATGGAAGTTCACGAGGAACCGGCGTACAGTGCCGTGTTTGTGACGCAGGTCGTCTTTGTTTATCTTGTCAGCATCGTGTTCGTCAGCGTAGACACGGTTTCGTTACACCTGATCATGATGGCTTGTGGGTATCTACGCTCGGTTAGGAACCGACTTTTGAGCGTCAGAGGAAACGATGATGACAAAAGTGAACAGGGCGAGGCCACGTTTAAGATCATTACCGACTGCGCGCGTTTTCATCAGCAGATCTTGATGTGAGATTGGAGTAATCTTGTTTTTGTTTATATTTGAAAAGCATAATTTTATGTTATTCGAATACGCAGATACTGCGAGAACATAGGTCGGATGACGCAGACGATTTTTCTCATCAGCTGCTTTTGTCCCATCTACAACGTGTCCGTCGCGGGTATCAAGCTTCTCGACGTAAATATCACATTTTTTCCTGCTATTATACATACTTGCTCTGGTATCAGTAAGCTTTAATCGAACAGAACGACAAGGACAAGTACAAGTTTATGGCGAACCTGATCTACAATTTTTTTCAATTTTTCCTCTGTCAGTGGGCACCCCATTACCTAACCGAAGAAGTAAGAAGTAACAAGATTTAAAAGTATAACATTTCAAAGGTCCTAGAGTTTCAAAAATTTCCAATATCGGCACCCGAACATTTTTTATGTTGAAGCCAAACATCAAAATCAATTTTCATGACTCTAGGACCTATGAGATAGTGTTATAAATGATCATTTTATTCCATGACTGTTAACAACTCCAAAGAGCGAAGAAATCGCAGCAGCCGCCTATTCCGTGAGCTTACGACCACAGGCACCGAGTCACCGACAAAAGATCAATGGAATACTGTACTACATGATGATGAGAGCCCAGAAGCCGGTGCAGTTAACAGCAGGTGGATTCGTTCAACTGTCCATCGAAACATTTGGCGCGGTGAGTCTGAGTAATTAAGATCAACGTGCCTGTAATTGTTTTTTATCTTCGTTTATTCATGTACAGATGACAAAGAACGCATTCTCCTTCTTTATGGTCTTGCGAAACTTTAGGACTTGAAACGACGGACTCTGCTTCGACGGTGTTTACTTTTTCTTTACCTTATAAGCGTGTACAGGACTTCTTGCAAAAGACTAATAGTGTAAAGGTAGAATGTGTAGAAATATCATTATGCAATATAAGGATTGTAAATTTTTTCATGGCAGTATAAATTTATTTTCATAATTCAAATAGCTTATTTATACAAAAAGTGAGAATTGCATGATTGTCTATAATATTCAAACGAGATATAACCATGTTATTCTAAATGAAAAGTGCGTTTTACGCATTCGCTGCTTATTGATTACATGTATAATTGTATGACGTGGGCTTATAAGGCTCCGCACAAAGTTTCATCGGTACAGCCGGGCAACAACCCTTTAGCATCGTGAATAAACGATGAGCGCGTTTTTATTTCCAGACACGCTTTGCGTATTTTTTCTCTCTTGGATGGTGGATGGTAGAAACAATGTATGTACATAATATAGTTTCCCGTGATATTGTAAAACTGCAGACGCATGTCGCTGAATTTTTGATGAGCTTCGTTTGTTGCGCGGAAAAAACAGAGAGATTAACTAGAAATGAATTTTTTATCAGTGGCTATAATGTCTCGCTTATATACTGAAGCTCATAGTGTAAAGCATGTATTTATTAGTATTTTTCTCTGGATGCGAAAATAGAATGCTTCACAGAAATAAACTCGACAATTTCAAGGAGTCTTCGTGAATAGAAATATTATGATAAAAACTATTTGTCATTGGAGTAAAGGACCTTTAATGGCTAGTCAACCGCGACCCAGTCTAGGAATCATCGAGAAGTCTGCGGTCAACTACTTCGTATCAACATCTCAGTGAAGATGACTCCATCATCAACACAGTACATGTAAGCATCTCACCATGTAGGTATTAAAAATTGAAATATATGTATTCAAATTATATAACTTTTGACTAAAAATCTTTTTACGAAGAAGCAGATGTCGTGATAAAAAAATTGGAAAACACCAAAACTGCTATAAATGATTATGTATATCATTAGAGCTACTTAAATACAGTAGTCATTCAGAATATAAACTGGTATAATTAATTGATTTTTTACTGTCATATTATTATAGAAAAAGTAAATTTTCGTCTATCCAGCACAGTTTCCCAAATGAAAGAGTTAGCGTAACGCGTAACACTATTTTACCTGATTCGTATGTATTTTATTTTCAGCACAACGAATAACAGTCGCGATCGTCCAAATCGTTATCTTCCAGCTTTCTTTATACAACAAGTATTGTCGCGTCAGATAACGTCAGTACGCATGCACTTATTCGTCTTCGTCAATGACAACGATTCCATGTTATTCGGAACGACGATGACGGTAAAGCACCAAATAAAAAATTTCAAGAATCGATAGTATGCAAACCACAGTAAAATCGAATAAACTACAAATAAGATTAGCAGCTTAGTTATCGTATAGAAGCCAGGTGCGAATCAACGATTCATGTCCGATGCTGAGCAGCTCCGCAACGCGACTGGCTAAAACAGCTATAGAATATCGCGTATCGCTTCAATCGTGCGCGTCCTATTCATTAAAAATGAAAGCCCTGCTGAAAACGTTCTCCGCCCGTAGTCTCACGAACCCTTGAATATTAAATCAGCCAATCCAGCGTCAGTTGGAATCGAGTCGCGATGCCGAGCGGTCTCGTTTTGCCCGTAATGCCAGGAGCCATGTCTGCCGAAACGAAGAACACCTTCCTGTCGATATCCTCGTCGCACCTGATCTTCCTGCGGCTCGCGTCGTTTATACCATTGAGAAGCAAGAGCTTTTCTCATCCGTTAAGCCTATTGCTCCAACTGTGGGACCACTGGTCCGTCCTCGCGGGCAACATGATGTGGTCGGGGTACGGGATTCGCATGACACTACGGGGCGAAATGGAGATCGACTTCATCTGCGAGGACATAATCATGGTAGGGTTCACTATGCGCTACATCCTTCTAGCCACAAAGCGCAAGAAGCTCTGCCACCTCGTCGAGTCCTGCGAGAAGCTCTGGGACTGTCTGGAAATCGGTGAGGACGCTCTAGTTCGTCAGTTCGAGCGCAAAGGTTACTACTATCGAAACTTCATGATGTTGAACTTGCTGCTGATGTGCACGTTGTACATTATGACGGCGCACTTCGCCAGGTTACCACCGTTGGAAGCTAACGGCACAGAGAGAAGGATGCTTCCGTTTAAGTTTTTCATGGACGTTCAGGACGAACCTGCGTACAGTATCGCTTTCGTCTCGCAGTCCGTCGTCACTTACTTCATCTGCTTTATGTTCGTCAGCACAGAGACGGTTCCTCTGTACCTGATCTTGATGGCTTGTGGATATTTGCGCTCAGTCCGGGACCGACTTTTAAGTATCGAAGGAAGCGACGATGACACGAGTGAGAGGGGCGAAGTCGCGTTTAAGTTCGTCGCTGGCTGTGCGCATTTTCATCAGCAAATCATGATGTGAGAGTTGATGGAACCGTGGATATATTCAACCTCGAAGTGGTTTTGAACGATTCAGAAATCAATCGGAACCGTTTCGAGATCGAATATTTGGCGAACTATGTGTTTGGAGATTGTTATACGATATTTATCAACTGCGTAGATTCTGCGAGGATATAAAGCATACGATGAGGACAATTTTTCTATTCGCGTGTTTCTGCCCTATCTACAATCTATCCATCACGGGTATCAAGCTTCTCGAGGTAAATATCGACAAACTTTTTCGTTACCATTATCATCAAATGCTGCGTTAACAGTAGGTCATCCTAATCGAACAGAACGACGAAGACAAGTTTAAGTTCATTGTTATACTGGTCTACAATTTTTTTCAATTCTTCCTCTGTCAGTGGGCTCCTGAATATCTGATCGAAGAAGTAAGATCTCAATATTCCAAATTGACAATTCATTTTCACATATTCATGATCATTCGATTCTATAACTGATCATCCACAACTCAAAAGAGCGAAGATATCGCAGCAGCCGCCTATTCCGCAAGCTTACAACCCCAGGCGCCAAGTCACCGGGAGAAGATCAATGGAATACTGTACTTCATGATGATGAGAGCCCAGAAACCGATGCAACTGACGGCTGGTGGGTTCGTTCGACTGTCCGTGGAAACATTCGGTGCGGTGAGTTTCAACTAATGTGAACAATGTTATGCATCATTTTTCATCGTCGTTTATGCTTGTGCAGATGGCAAAGAGTGCATTCTCCTTCTTTATGGTCTTGCGGAATTAGGACTTGATATGACGTACTTCATTATAACAGTGTTAATTTTGACAAACTATTGCTGCGCGAGATCTCTTTATTTTAATTAATTTGAAGATAAGAACAATAAAATGCATCAACACGGTATATTTTTTCAATTAAGCAAGCCTTTGGCTTTGACTAACCTCCTGCTGTCTTATATAAAATGAATAAAATAAACACATGCCTGAGATGTAAAATCATGAAAGCTTATTTAAATTTTCATTCAATTACAAATTTCACGGTCGGAGTTTTCGTTTTGTTCAAGTATTCTAGGTGTATCTAAGGCAAAGCCAATGTCTGCGGTTGGAAAACTTGCTAAAGCGAAAACTTTGATGACTCGTCTGTTGCTCTGTTTTTAATCGTATAGTAGCCGAGTATAGTAGCCAGGCAACCGCTTCTGCCCGACACTGAGAAGCTCCACAACACGACCGAAGAAATGCTGCTTGGTAGCGATGTTAGATCAAATTAAAAGCCAGTGCTAAAAAGGAACAACCCGGTGCAGGTTCTACGTCCGAAGTAGTCTTAGACCCTTTGAAGTATTTTCCTCGGCAAGAAAAGCAATGTCAGCAAAGAAGAAGGTTCAGAAGGAAGGCGACACCTTTCTATCGCTTTCCTGGTCGCATTTACTGTTCCTAAGGGTTGCTTCGTTCTTGCCACTGAAGGGCAAGAGCTTTTCCCACCCTTTAAGCCTGTTGCTTCAACTCTGGGATCACATCAACGTCATCGCGTTCACCTCGTTGTGGCAGGGCTACGGATATCGAATGATACAACGCGGCGACATGGAGATCGACTTCATCTGTGAAAACATCATCACGATCGGCTTCACCCTGAGATACATCATTCTGTGTCTGAATCGGGAACTGCTCTGTCACCTCGTCGAGTCTTGCGAGAAGCTCTGGGACCTCCTCGAGGATGGTGAGACCGTCTTCGTGCGACAGTTCGAGCGCAAGGGCTACTACTTTCGGAACTTTTTTATCGGTAACTTGATGTTCATGGCGACTCTGTACACCATAACGGCGGCGTTCGTTAAGCTGCCGCCGATGGAACCCAATGGTACCGAGACCAGGATGCTTCCGTTCAGATTTTTCATGGACGTCCAGGAAAATCCGGGGTACGCCGCCGCGTTCGTGTTTCAGGACGTTGTCGTTTTTTATACGGACTTGATATTCGCTAGTGCGGAGACGGTTCCGCTTTATCTGGTCCTGATGGCTTGTGGCTATTTGCGAGCAGTTCGGAATCGACTTTTGAAGATCGAAGGAAGCGACGAGGACTCGAGTGAGAAGGGAGAAGCTGCGTTGAAGATGGTTGTAGGATGTGTACATTTCCATCAGCAGATCATGATGTGAGTGTGGGTTAGTAGTATTGATTAACGTTCGAGAAATAAAATTATTATTTTTTTCAAACCTACAGATACTGCGAGGAAATAGGTCAGATGACGAAGACGCTTTTCCTGGTCAGTTGCTTTGCTCCCATCTACAATGTCTCAATCGCAGGTATCAAGCTTCTGGAGGTAAATATTGCAAAACTTTGGTCTCACTTCTTTTATCATAAACTGACGGATAACTGATCAATCAGAACGACGAAGACAAATTCAAATTCATCGTGATTCTGGTCTACAACTACTTTCAATTCTTCATCTGTCAATGGGCACCTGAATACCTGACCGAAGAAGTATGAAATTTACTCAATATTCCAATACACGTACGAGAACGTTCGATTCTATAACTGATTATCTATAACTCAAAAGAGCGAAAGCATCGCAGTGGCCGCCTACTCGGCGAGCCTACGACCACAGGCGCCGAGTCATCGACAGAAGATCAATAGAATACTGTACTTCATGATAATGAGAGCCCAGAAACCGGTGCAACTGACAGCTGGTGGATTCGTTAACTTGTCGATCAAGACTTTTGGAGCCGTAAGTCTCGATAAATAAGTTGTATAATCATGATTCGTAAATTTTTATCGTTATTAATGTTTTTGCAGATGACAAAGAGCGCGTTCTCCTTCTTTACGGTTTTGAGAAACTTCAGCGGTTGAGGAGACAGCAGTGTTTTTTTTACTTCATCTATCAACATGTTAAAATTTTCTTACGAAAAAAAAAATAACCCGGATAGTAAGTAGGTAGAAGCCGCACGAAAATATTTAATTCAACGCAAGAAGTGTTATTCCAGCCCAGAAGAATTTTCATTACAACAAATATAAATTTGGCCATACAACAGTATAAAATTTATTTATGCACACACAAACGTTTGTCGTCCATCGATCACATGCACAACAAGTATGACGTGGCAAGGCTCTGCAAAAAGTTATATTGCATGCAGTCGTGCAATACCCCTTTGGAATCGTGAATAAACGACGCGAGACAACCTTTGTGTTTGTTTTTTTCCTCTTTGAAGGTGGACTTAATCTATGTAATTATTCGCCACACTGTAAAGCTGCGGTGTTACAGAGTCACTGAATTTTTTAAGAGCTTTAGTTTATTATTCATACAATACTAGGAATGAACTTCGCGCGCTCTTGATTCTATATCTGTCTAATAGCACTTGTAGAAAATCTACCATAAGTGTTGGGGCGGCACAACGTCTAATATTTTATAAGCATGTAACATGAGCCTGGATGTGAAAATATGAACGAAAACAGTTAAATCAGAATCATCTAAGTTACATATTTCTAGTTAACATAGGAAGTGGCAGTGTCATATTTTAGTTGTCTAGTAGACTTTTTACAATTCAAAGAGTATTGTATAATGATAGACTTAAACTTACTGACTCGGATACTGAACTTTTCTTTAAATTCACCTCTCAAACCTCACCGAGGGCGGCTTTGGGCACAGTGGCACAGCATATCTTCAAACACTTTATTCTTTTAATTGAACTTCTCACTGACATTAAAAAAAAAAAACTAAATAATATTCACACACTTTATTACTACTTCAAATAGGGTTACGGTGCCACTTTTCATACACGTGTTGTAACACTACACGCTATTGGTAATGATTAATTTTTACTAAAATTTCTTGCTAGTTACATTACACATATTTTATCTGTTATCAAGGTTTCCACGTTTCATTTCAAACACCTCAAACATTTCTGTTTTGAGGGTTATGGTTTATAACCAGCAACCAATAAAAATCACGTATTAAATGCTTCACGACAAAGGCCATCTTTTTTTTTTAAGTGAGGACACAAACATTAATCTCTTCCGTTGAGCGAAAACGAGCAAAAATCCAATTTCGAGTTCGAAAGCTCACAACGGAATAGAGCACAAAGCGGACAATATCCAATCTCCCTGTAAATTTCTCGGCTCTCGTTATACACGCGGCGAAAATCCTTTCCTTCTTCTCTCCGGCATTATGCGCCGCGACTCTATACACTCGAAGTTCAAATGAGCAGCTAGAGAGAGAGAGAGGGAGAGAGAGACAAGTCGAGTATAGCCTTTACTGCAGTAGCAGCAGATTGAGTAACGGATGCCTCTCTGCGCTTGGATTTCTCCAATGCGCTGGGTAATTCTATTTTTGTTCCTTCGTCTCTTTCGTTTTTTGTTGCAAACTACGCCCGATAATCGACGTTAACGATTTGCATACACACCGATACGTCGACTCGAAATTTCCCCTTCATGAATTTTAATATAAATCAATGGGTCGTTTGAATTTATAAGTGAAAAAAATAAATAAATAAAACGAAAAGGACGACTTTGAGCTCCTTCTTTTCGTTACATCGTACATAGTGTCGAAACACCATCCTCCAGCTCGAGATGTTTCTTATTCGTACAACATGTGCCAAGATCGTGCAATTTCTTAACTCGCTCCTCTCTCGCTTCGGCAATAATATGTTATATTCTCGCGTATCCGTGTACCGATTTCAACAATAGAATATTACAAAATTAATAGACAGTGGCGCGGTAATAACGTGTCATTAACTACCTCCAGATCTTTCTCTCTCGATCTCTGCTGATCAAAAGTAACGTCGCGAAAACATAGCCGACTGTGATATGCACACACGCGTAAAAAATTTTGTCGCTCGAGATATTTCGAGACTCTGCGTCGCACATGTGTAACTCGTAGAAACGCCACTGGCATTCGCAATTGGCCACACACACACAAGACGCTCATATTTTGATCCGCCTGTTTTTCCCGCCAAGGACGATTAAGGGAGAAGTTACGGCCGTTCGAGGACGTGAATCGATTGACATAGTGTAGTCGCCGCGAAAATCCCGAAAAAAACCACGCGTCCTCCTGTCGAGCATTTTTTGTCCCCTAAGATTCTATATTTATAAAGCTCGATCGCATAAATTACACACCGCTACAAACAAGCATCAGAATTTTCTCGCAACGCGCCAAAGCCTGTATTAGAGGCTATATATACTGGCGCATCGCCGCCGAATTTGGAATAAGACAATGCTTCGTTAAGTATTCATACGGCCGAGCGACGAGTGTATGCACGTCTCTCTTTCTTTCTCTTCTGTTATTATGTCGTCGCGAGCTGCAGCGCAATAGTAGGCGCAGGCTTCGAGACAATAATCGGGAAAAACCAGAATTTCAGGGCAATTCCAGCAGTATAATGTCATCTCCCCTCATTTTCGCAACCTGCTTATCATCCTAGGCTTTCCTCGACCTGGAAACGATCCGGAGTGTGAGGTACACTCGTGCAGGTAAAACCAAAGGTAATATCGCATCAGGGTGCGGAGCGAAGAGAGAACATAAAGGAATTTTTGTTTACGCCTCGGCCCCTCTACCAGCATCGCGAGCGCGAGAAAGAAGAGAACCGACCGCGGGCCCTGGGAGAAGGGGGACTCTCGCATATAAGCCTGGATACGAAGGGGCCCGTCTTTAGTTTATCGGACAAAGCTAGTGCCGCTTATTCGCTTCACTCTCGCTCTCTTTAACCCTCCGTATACACGATACACAGAGTATATCTGCCCCCCCCCCCTCTACCTTTGGCACAGCCGCTGATCGAGAGAACTCACTCGCTTCGAAAAAGCCCGCGCGAGTTTTCCGTGACATGTCTTAGTTACCTTCGCGCCGCCGCCGTTGACTCTCTTTCTCTGTGTGATCGTTGCGCTGCGGTAGTCTCTCTGTGATTTTCGATTTTGCTTATTCGACGTCGATTAACACGAAGAGGAGGATGAAGGGACGGATACAGTGCACGATGTTGCTGATCCTCGTGACCTACGGGTATCTAGTCAGTGCGCAGGTCGTCATAACCGCCAGCGAGAACCCGGTGACCAGTCCCGGGGACAGCGAGCCGGACTTCAAGACTCGTAAGTTGGATGCGTTGCGGAACCCTTGACGATCGTTCTTTATTTTTACAACATCGGACAACAACGCCGCCTTACAAAAATCGATTTTGTAACGATCTCACGGCAAAATTCGTAAGCCGGGCATTTACTTTTCATAATCACAAAATTATGAAATGCTAAACAGGCCTGAGTTTATTACACGGCGCGACGCGTAATTCCGCGCTGGATTTCCAAACCGATTTTTTTCCGCCTTCCTCGTCGTCTTCTTTATCCGCACGCCGAAAGGCACGCGTATCGCGTAATCGGTTACGCGTGACAAGTACGAGCTCCAATCTATCCAAACAAGTGTATCGGCGAGTTTTTATCCTCGAGAACGACAGGATCCCGGCGAAAATCGGTTGATCCTCACGGACGCGATTATTATGCAAGCGAGATGATAACGACGTTCGCGGAAGAAAGAAGAAAAGGAGAGTAATATCGTTGCATCTGCCGATCGCGTAATCGGTTGCGTGGATTTCCATTAGAATCACGAAGCGACCTGCTGCGTAGACTTTCTCTATTTACGACGATGGGAGGCTCGTCGTGTCTTCTTTCGACTCAAGGACGTTCTCTTTCTCTCGATCCTTTCTTGTCTAGAGCTGACCGAGTTACGAGCTCCTCGTACACATGCGTCTGACCTGTTTCCGAAATCCGATAGGCTTTCCAATCGGCTCTGCACTTGAACTCTTGACTCGGGATTATTTACCTGTATTAGTAAGGCTCTCGCGTTCTATGCTTAAGCAAGCCTAAAACCATACTTACGTAAAATGGGCAACAGGTGGAATAACAAACCTCAACCTAATAAATCCCGAATCAATAAGTCTCACCGCGCATAACCCAAACTACACGTGTATGCGTGTGAGCCGCTACAGTGGCGTAACTCGTGCGGTGACGAAGGTTATGTCAGAGCCGTAAGGTTGCATAAGCCGCTCAGGTATGGCATTCTCGATGTGTATAGAACGCGCGACTTTCTCCCGCGTTCATTAGACACACGGACGAGCCGGCGAGTCAATGACGGCGAGGCGGCCGGTCTTTGTGTGTACGATATAAGTGAAAGCGCCGGAACACGCGCGCTGCAGTGTAGAGCTGACGCGATGATGAGTCGCCTTCTGAGTACGCGCGAATCTTTAAGTGGCACACGAGGACGTGTTTGACTTTTTAAAGCTAGATTTTACACCTTTTGGTCCTAGCTTACGTAATTCCGGGCTTCCCTATATACTCGGCTCAGGAATGAGCAAACCCCCTGTGGAAAACTTTTAGCTCCGAAAAGAGGTCAATGGAACCGAGTTTCAAAATCGACTGCTCCTTACACACGTTCCTTCGGTTATTATATCACGTCTATCCCATTGAAAAGAAATAGCCGCTGATCGAGACGCTCGGAACACGATAAGGGTAGACATGCGTACACCGGCTTATCTGGAGAGTGAGAGCTTTCTTAATTTCGTTATTTTTCACGCCGGCTAATTAATTGCGCGCACTATCGCTTGTATATACGCGGTTGCGAAAACGCGGGCTTTCGTCTAATATATAGAAGATCCTCTACGCTGGGCATTATCTAATCGCGAGAGAAAGGGGAGCATATAAAAAGCGCTTATAAATCCAGAAAATATAACGCGAACTGCGCGTACGTACGCGTCGTAAACAATAATTAGCCATTTGAATTTGGCGCGCGTAAGCGCGGAATTACAATACTCGTTCCTCGCGCGTTTACTTACTTTTTTGTGTTCTGAACTGGAAGTTGATTTTTCCTGCTGAACGCGAGCTCGTAAATAGCTGTCGTTGAGGAAAGAAAAAAATTAACGCGCGCAAGCATCGGCTATTATCCGATGAGCAGCTCTTGCGAAAAAATGGATATAGTTATAGCTTTCACTCTTTCCGTGTATCTCGTCGGGCGTCTCTCTATCGTCTGTGATTATTCCGCGCGCAGACATTTCTCCGATTCCTAATCAAAGCTGACGCTGTATCGCTGATTAGCCTTGCGCGCGCGCGAGTCTATCACGACAATTATGTAACTATAAATAGAAGCTTATCGCTCGACTATTGGCGTATCGTCCCGTGCGACAGATTACTGTGTCTCTTTCGTCTCCTTTTTTTTTTTTTTTTGTTCACATAGACGCGCAGCTTTAAAAATAGCCACGACGCGATGCTGCAAGCGCTGACCTATATAGATCGTATAGCTCCAAAAAACTACACGAAATACTTGGCAGTTTCGTCGAAGCCTCCGCTATCGTCGATCTCGAGATTTTTCCATCCGCTAGAGAGTGAGAGATAAGCGAGAGCTGATGAAAATCTAGCGAACGTTTCGTGTACCAGTGTATGAATTTTTCAAAAGCTCGCGAGCGCACAATGGAAAACAATACGCGATAAGAAGCTCTCGAAGGTCGATCTCGGTTGGACCTTCGTCTCTCGAGCTTCAGGTCCGCGATCGAAGTCGTTAGCCTCCCTTATACTCGAGGGCAGCGAGTTCTCTTTGTGCATAAGCGACGGTTTAATTGGCTTCCTGTTTCGACACTACGCTCGGTAATTTCGCAATTTTTTTTTTTTTGTGCATACCTCGATAATAACCATCCACGAGGGCCGACGAGGAAGTAGGAAGACGGTCGCGTGACCGGTGCGTATAATCTGATTAGCCCAGTGAGAGAGAGAGAGAGAGAGACTGTTTCAAAATACGGAGTTTATTAAGTCTTGCGTTATTCTAATCGGAGCAATTTTCCCGTCGCAGCCGAATACATCCTGCCGTGCGCCCGAACCGACCCGGCCATCGACTCCTGCGTACAGAAGGCGTTCAACCACCTGAAGCCCTACCTCGTCAAAGGTGAAGTATATACCCGCGATACGATTTCTCGCTTTGAGGTACTAATTTTTTTTTTTTTTTTTTTTTTTGTTCAACGTCACAGGAATACCAGAGCTGGACCTACCTCCGATCGAGCCTCTGACGATCCCGGAACTGGGTATGGAGAACGGCCAGGGCGCTGTGCGGATCAAGGCCCTGTTCACCAACATCACGGCCTTTGGCCCAGGCAACTACTCCGTCAACAAGGTCCGATCCGACCTGAAGAACCTCCGACTCGATCTCCACCTGACGATACCGAAGATCGAGCTTCAGGGTCGCTACGAGGTGGCCGGTAACGTGCTGCTCTTTCCCATCCAGTCGCAGGGCGACTTTTGGGCCTTCTTCGGTAAGGCTTCGTCCTATCCTACGAATTCCAGGTGAAGTAAAAAATGACTCACTCCTCTTCGTTCCAGGCGACGTGGCCGCCATCGCCAGGGTCCAGGGGATCGAGGAGAAGCGCGACGGCATCCGCTACATGAAGATCGCCCGACTCCTGGTTGACTTTAGCCTGGGCCGAGCCCGTTTCCGCGTGGTGGACCAGCTGAACGGCAACAACGTCATCGGCCAGGCTATGAACCAGTTCCTCAACCAGAACGCCAAGGAGATCATCGAGGAGATGCGACCAGCTGCCAGTGCCAGTATCGCCAAGCACTTCATGTCCTTCCTCAACACGGCCTTCACCAAGGTCCCCATGAAGGTCTGGCTCCACGACACGTAGACGCGCGATTGTCACTGTGAAGAACACCGGTTCTTCTGCGCTATTGTGTTTTACCCCTCTATCGCTGTATAGGCTATCGTCGTTTATACTTCTCTATTATGCTCTCTTTTTCGGCCGAGTCCGTTTGTTTTGATTCACGGCTAGACGCTTTCGCGGATCTATGATAACAGACGGTATGCGAACGTGAGCATTTAACCGGCGACTTTGCGGCAGCCGCTTGACGGCTGACGCAACGTCGCCGCCGAAAAATCGAGTTTCGTCACGTGTACCGATTTTTTATATCTTATACTTTGTAGTCTAGCTTACGATAAGTCGCTCGGGGCTGTGTGTACGATGCTCGAGCGCGAAACCGATTGTCATTCAGCGAACGTCGTTCCGGTATATCAATGCCCATTGTATTTGGACTTTTAATCAAGCTATTTCGATCCTGGCATTGAGCCTCCCCGATGCGGTGCCGAGATCGCTGTGTAAATTTTTTTTTTTGTTTTTTTATATCGTTGTAAAAATCATCGTCATCAGTATTGAAGGGACAAGCGTGGGAGTATATGCATGATTTTTACTTAGTATTATTATACTATGTACTCTTTCTCAATACTCTAACTCTTATTCGCATCGCGACAGCATTACCAATATACCTTATTAGCTCGTAATTGTTCCTCTCAGTGTATGTATAATGAAAGCACGAGAATTGTAAATAGTCACTGTGAAAATAAAATTTATCCCATATTGTAAAAATGCAATTATTCAACCTATTAGATAAGCTTGAAATAGGACATAACTCTAAGAACCTAAGCCGATCTCGGTAACTCGATCCATATACCGATCGATGAATGAGATCTTGAAAAACAGAGCCTGTTCTCGAATAGACACCGCTGACGCAGACGCGATATCAGCACATTGTTGTGATCGTCGGTACAGGCGCCATGACTTACTCGCGAAGACTCTAGGAAGCGCGGAGATCTAGAGTGTGCGTCGTTGCGCTTTCTCGAAAGCTTCTTCGAAAAGAAGAAGATACAAGCATACAGCGGCCTATAGCAGCTTGTATACGACTGGCTCTCGATAATGAATCGGAACCGTGGCGCGCTGGCTATCAGCTGTGAACTTTGACACTCTGTGAGTATACAAGAAGTCGTCGCAGTCCTCACACGTATACTGGCGATGCTCGAGCTGTGTGTACCGGTTTAGTTTTCTCTCTCTCTCTCTCTCTCTCTATCTCTCTCGGGTAGGAGACGGAGACGTAGGCCCTGTAGTGTCGCAGAAAGTGACAATCGTCCGGATCGTAAGCCCGTGCACGCGTGGCCGGTTGCGTGAAAATACGCAGACGTACACGTACTCGATAATCATCGGTATAGGTTAATCCTCGAGTAGCAGCCATGGGCCAGTTCACCAAGAGACAGTGGCTCACGTTGATCGTCATCAGCATTGCCGATTTCGCCAACGCGGTCTGCGTCTCTCTACAGGCGCCTTTTTACCCCCAGGAGGTAAGTCGTATACTTTGATTTTGGCGATTTTACACCTCGTGTTATTACGTATACAGTGACCGGCAAATATTTACGTGTGATGCCGATTTAACGAAATTGTTTTCCGTCGCGATCGGACGTCTCTGCTCGATACGTATGTGTACGAAAATAGCTCGACCGCGAGGCTTCGCATCGAGTTTCGCAAGCGCAGCTCTGTCGCAAAGAAAAAAAAAAAAAAAGAAACGCGACGAGAGATACACGCATCAGAGCGCAGCTTTTTGTCGAATTCGAAAATAAGGATCGTAGAATTCGGTAAACGCTGTTTATGTTTACGCGTCGCTCGACCTAAGCGCGGAGTTTATAGAGAAAGGCAGATAAGATCCGCCACGAGTTTTCAAAGAAATTCGACTATCCGTACCGATTCATCCTCTATCTTCTCGATAATGTCGCCTCGTGACGATAGCCACGTCCAAAGTTTATCGTCTACTCCGTTTATTCATCTCTCTCGCTTACGCATACACACGCACACAGCTACTGAAACTGCGTAGCATCTAAACGCGCTAGTTGCACTAGACAGAGAGAACATGCGCGTTGACGATGTTGATACGTACATATAGGCGGAGAAGAAAGGAGCTTCAGCGACGGAGTACGGACTGGTCTTCGGCATCTTCGAGTTCGTCGTCTTCGTCATCAGCCCGATTTACGGACAGCACGTAAGTACATATCGACTGACTTTGGACGACTCTCGACAGCAGAAAAAAAAAAAAAAAAAAAAAAAACGTTCCGCTTTCAGATAAACCGGATAGGACCGAAGCTGCTGTTCAACGGAGGCATCCTAACGACCGGAACGTGCGCCATCTTCTTCGGACTGCTCGACAAGGTCCAAGGCCATTACCCCTTCATAATCCTGTCGTTCGTCATTCGGATAGTCGAGGCCCTTGGAAACGCGGCTTTTCTCACGGCTAGCTTCGCCATAATCGCCAAGGAGTTCCCGGACAATGTCGCCACGACGTTCGCCAGTCTCGAGACCTTCTTCGGTCTCGGGCTCATCGTTGGGCCCACCGTTGGCGGGGCTCTGTATCAGGTTGAATATTTTAAAGACTGATCGTCCTCGCTTCTCATTTTCAATTGACTAAACCGCTCGTAATGCAAAACAGCTGGGCGGTTACACGACGCCGTTCGCCGTTCTGGGCTCGGCGCTCTTCCTCGCAGCGGTGATGACAGCCTTCGTCCTGCCCCATCACGATAACAACGAGGAGGACAACCACAGCATCGAAGGTGAGACCTGATCCCGCGTATCAGGAATTACGACTAAACGATTTTCCATATTTCCATCGCAGGGAAATTCATGAAGGTACTGAGGATACCGGGAGTACTGGTAGCAACGGCATCGATCGTCGTCACGAGCATGAGCATCGGCTTCCTCCAGGCTACGCTCGAGCCCCATTTGCGCCAGTTCGAGCTGAGCCCCGTCGTCCTGGGCTTGATGTTCGTCATCAACGGCGGTACTTACGCCATGACTGCGCCGGCCTGGGGCTGGCTCTGCGATAAACACTCTACCCCTAAGGCAAGTGTGCTGTATATTTTGAAAATAAAATTCGAATCCGCGAGGCGTGCGTTATCGGCTGATCTTGTCTCGAGAAAAAATTAGCGAAAACACGAGGACAAAAAATGCCGATAACGCGCGCAATTTACGTCATATGCGCTGCGATGTGTCGCGTTTATCGCGAGATGAGGCCGTCGGAGTCAATAGCATCGTTAGAACGTATATCCTAAATATAACGTTTATCAGAGTTAAGAGTTAGATGGTCAATTATTGCAGGTGGCGACAATAGCCGGCTGTACCCTGGTGATGGTCGGCTTCGGCCTAATCGGACCCGCCCCCTTCATACCTTCGGACACGATGATCTGGATGACCATCTGCGGTCTGGTCATTCACGGACTCGGAATGGCTGCTCAGCTCGTCGCCAGTTTCACCGACGCCTTGAGGCTCGCCATGTGAGCATATTTCTGTACTATCGATTAATAATTGATTCGTTTATCGGAGCTGCATTGAAAATCGCGCAGCTTTGCATCATCGCGAGATTGAAGAAAGCGCGATAATCTCTGGCGCCGCGCGTTTCTTTTTCGAAGCTGCTTATCGACTCGTTAGCCCCTGTGAGACTGCAACCAGTCGGGCGTAGCTGTACACCGGGTCATCGGGGGTCACAGGCGCACTTTTCTCGCGATGCATCGTAATACGCTTTATCGTTATTTCAGATCGAACGGATTCCCGAATAATCTCGAGACTTACGGACTGATCAGCGGACTTTGGACCAGTACGTTCGCTCTCGGGGCGTTCATTGGACCGAGTGTCGCGGGTATTTTGTTCGACAATATCGGCTTCAGGAACGCCTCCATGTTTATCGTCATACTACACTTGGTCGTGGTAAGTATAGACTGCGATACAGGTCTTTTTTTTTTTTTTTATTTTATGCGTTGTTTAAAGAAACTGCGCACGATTATGGATATCGAGACTCGATATTTAATTAACTCGCGGAACTTTACTACGCTCGATCTTCTTCTTTTTTTTTTCTTCTTCACTCGATGTTTCGTAAATCGGCAATAGCGAGCGATTTATCGCACTTGGCGGAGTGGAATCGAATTTTCATTGCTTTTTTTAAATTAATATACACCCACTCACTGCAGTAGTGTAATCAGTCGATCTTCGCGTGAGTTATGCAAACTCCCATACATCATTACGTAGACGCTCACAGGCGTTGCCTGGTCACAGATCCCGAGTAAAAATCCATGGGAAGCAAAGATCGCGCGCGGAACATAATCGTATCTCCTTTGGAAATCCGAAAGCGTTTTAAACTGGCGCGCGCGATTTTCTGCGAAAACAAACAGAAACTCCTGCGACGAACCGGAAACGTGGAGCAATAATGAAAACGCGACGACGAATGGAATTTTAATCAGCGAGAAGGTTTAATGATAAACCGAATTTTTCGAAAGGATTCGGCAGGGGGCTTACGAAAGTCGCGAGTATTTCTATAACGATTTTACGCAAGCGATCTGTGAAAATCGGTGTATAAAACTACGAGAACCGCCACGATGATATATATAATTTGGATTGATCAAGCGGTTTCACTTCCGTTCCGCGTTGCCAAACTTCGAATGCAGTAAGCGTGTTTTTCCGCTGCAACGAGACATCTTTATTTCTGTGATTGGGACAGTTTTGATTTCGCTGCGGCGACGGGGAAAGGTTCGCCGCGACTTTTCAAGCGTGAATTCTCGTTATAGTGAACGATCGAAGTTTTAGTGCAGTGACGCTTTTTAATAGTTATAAGATTGTAGCGCGCCCCCTATTCATTATCTCCGAAATTGCATTACCGACCGTACACTGAACAACTAAATTCATTTATAAGTGTCTTCAAGATATTATAGTTTTATTATAAGAGGAGATTGGCACGCTTCATTAGGGGTCTAGAACTCCTTCTGATCTATACGCTGAATCTGCTTTACCGACGGTCGGTCACAGCCTCAAAATAAAAATCTAAGCTCAAACCAACGACTCCACAGGGCGTGACAGCGTTCGTCTTCGTCATCTGCTGCGATCGCGGCCCCAAGCCGTACACGGAGGTAAGCCCAACGGACGATCTGCGGGTCTCGATGACCGACAGCGGCCGATCTCACAGCACGAGTATGGCCCTGGTGAACGGCAGCGTCGCCCGGGGTGTACCGATCGACCGGCCAAGCGGTATGAACAGTCTCATCGCCTGCAACAGCTATTCGAATCGGGCCAGTGCTTGGCACAGAGCCTCCTTCAACGGCCGCTACTTGAACAGCTACGGCAGCTTCGACAACAAGCGCTATTTTGAGAGGACTACGTGAGCTGCGCATAAAATATGATAAATACACGGACGGACGGACGGACTAGACGTATACCTAGACATACCTTATGCTATACCCGTTATACCATAGATATATATATATATATACAATACCTGCTTATATCGCAATACCGCCAAACCCAGCAAGGAGAGAGAATGAAAGATTTCCTTTTTTCGACGCTTCTTCACAATGTATACATGCGCGCATTCGCTGCTCGTTGTTATTATTACTATATACACCACCGCTGATATATACCGTTCAGACGTATTTCTTTCTTTTTGGCGGGGGAGGGCTCTCAGCGCTGTTCCACGTTTCTCGTCCTTCCTGCTGCCCATGCAGTATATATATATATATATATATATATATATATATATATATATATATAT
>QLSS01000017.1:2275524-2307335 GCA_024372645.1 Trichomalopsis sarcophagae
TATATATATATATATATATATATATATATATATATATATATATATATATATACGTATACACACACACACATAATACGTTATAGGAGAGGCAGCTCTTCTGCGAATCGTAAAGGATACAGTACCACGGACGAATGCTCGCGCGGTCTTTTTTTATTTGTTTTTGTTTTATTGTGTCTGGCCGTTGAACGTCAAATGAATGATGCGCGTCGTGTTTATAACGCAGGAACACAGGTGGATCTCTGGGGATGCGTGAAATGAGCTGCGGCTGGAATTCGCAGATGGAAAAATATGAGCGTTCTTCTGCCGAACCGGTATGTATAAAGGCCCTCGTGTCTCGTTTTGTAATACACCGAATTCCGGCTTTTATCGCTAAATTTATTGCTAATTCGATTCGATTCGCGGAAGCTTGAAAAGCACACTTTTATATATATATATATATTTATTTACACAATACAAAGCGCAAACGTTCGTCCGGAAAAGAAGAGCCTGCGAGGTGAAATTGACGGTTCGAAAGTGTTTTATACATCAAAGCTCGCGCGGATCCACGCGCGAGTACGCGTGTGTACAATTTTCGGGAAAGTCGCTAGCTATAGCTCGGCTCACATCGACGATTCATTGTGTAATTTTCGAAATAACCGACGGCGAATGAGCGCGATTCGAATTTTCCCGCCGCGAGTTCTTTCAAATATTGTACGCTGTTATGAAGAGAATCTTATTGTCGGCTTATAAACAAGCGTATAGATGAATTTTTTTTTTTTTTTTTAATAACTATTATTAATTTTACGTGTGAATTGCACACACACACGCACATTTTACATCGCATAGCACGATATTGTAAATATAAGTATGATTTTAACTGTGAGCGGTTGGTATCCGTTGGAGATCACACACACACACACACAGAACCTGCAATTATCTTACGTAAAAGGAGGCTATAAAAATCAAAAAAAGATGCATATCCTGTGTGTAACACTTAATTTTGTAGATATAATTTAAACACGCCTGTATATCCTTCTCCTCGTGTGTCTTTTTCTTCTCGCGTGTAACGGCAATTTCGAGGAAAATTGTATCGGATGAACGTCACAACGTCACTACGATCGGAAGAGAAAGTATACGTGGAGATTAGCGAAGATCTAATTAGTTTTAGTGCCATTTATATACATGTATACGATATTATATGGATCAAATGTAATACACCTTTTTAGGATGGATATAATTTATTTGTAACAGCACAAACACGATCACATGTACGATAGAATAAAATTGTTTTTAAAAACAGTCACAATCTGTACTTCTTCAGGACACTCGAACAAACAAATTGTCTGTATACATCGCCGATTGAATTCCAAAGTGTCGAGAGGAGTGAATTCCCGGTAGATACATGTATACATATACATATATATATATATATATATATATAAGCTAGTGAATCAGCTCGTACGACTGGTTGGTATTCTCCCGGGGCCTGTGAGCACACGGCGTGATATGCAAACGAGCCGACCTGCCGGAGAAAATTTACAAATGAGTTTTTGTCGCGCTATTATTTTATAGGTATCCCGGAGACTTTTTCGCTGTTAATAAACGAGATGGATGACAAATTGAGCGGAAGCTCGGATGATGTTAATGGTCGCGGGATTATTTATCGTGGGAGTCTCTCTATATATGCACTTTGGGGGACAATGGAAGCGTTTTACGCGGGAGATTTGAATAATGGACCGCGAAACGTGTTAGGGACTCCTTCGAAGCTACCGTATGTATACACTCTGTTCTCGCTAAGTGCATTGGAAATTGTCAGGAAATGAATTTTCATAATTTTTCCAAGATTCGTTCTTTTTTATCGGTATAAAGCCGTTTATAACGTCTGCGATGGGGGAAGACACACAATTAAATGCACCACAGGTGGTATATACATGCATACGTGGTGGACGCAGCGGTGTGCATCGAAGTATGTTGGTCAGTGTATACATGCGATTACTGGGAAGGAGCCGAGTATATTATAGAAGGGAGAACAAGACGATATTCACGCTTTTTCACGTTTTTTTTCCGGCTTGTCACGACGTTCTCACCGCGAAACAAGATCTCGAAGCCATAACGCTCGGAGTAGCGCGAAGCCCGAAAAAAGTCTATTCTCTGATATTTAAATCTCCCGCCTAAAGGCTCACGATAATTGGCTCCAATAGTTCACGTCGTACACCCGAGTACAGAGCCAATTACTGTTAAAAGCGCCGAGAGATGCGGAGCGTTTTATTTAATTACAAGCATACATTGTCGCGTGTTTCGTGTATTATCGAGCCGTTATTCCCCGAGGGACGTTAATTCTTCGCTTAATAATTATTGCAATGTATAGGAATCTCGAGGACGACGTCCACTTAACGAGTCTAATTAATATGCCACGTATCCACTGTCTCGTTTTTTATTTTTTTACACAACTGTATTCGTAACGATCGTCGATAGAAGAGACTAAATTACATACATCGCGATGAGACATTGTTCGACTTCTCAAGCTGTGATCGGCTTAGTTCTCATTGTCCGAATATCGATATAAAAATTTATCGACTTCGAACCGGCCGCTTTCAAATAGTAGGTTAATATAACGCATCGACTTTCCAAAAATAAAAGCTCCGCGTCAACTGCACCGAGCTTTTACAGAATAAAAAACTCGCGCGGGAAATCGCTCCGTTCACCTCGGGTACTTCCGCGGAAGGAACCTGTATAGCCGCGTCCAAATTAAGATAAGATGCTGTGCGTTTATACAGCCTCTCGTGCGGGTGCTGTATATAGTCGAGATTGAAAATGCGGTAATTAGGGCTGTGCTTCTATTTCTGGGATAATAACGCACAACGAGAAGATATGAAGAAAAGAGCCGAGCGTAATTTTTCCCTTTCATTCAAGCCGATCATTATGTCATCTCGATGAGCGCAAAGTACCTGTCCAAGGTCTCTTGGCCGCGACACGCGCTGCTGTGCACAGGTATAACGTGGATCGCATCGTGGGACCGAGTTTCTATATACTATATATACGGCTGTGCGTTTAAGGGACCATCGGATTTCACCGTCTCTTATTCTTTAGGATGTGCGTGTGTGTGTGGAGGGTAATTTGTCTCGGTGGTGAGCGATGCTGTTTGGGTAATTTTCATTGTTTTCTCGAGACGATCGAGCGGTGGAAAAGTTGGGAGCGACCGGTTTGCTTTCGATTTTTATGGGATGTATATAGTCGTATAGGCTGAGGAGTGAGTCATGTGTATGGATATATAGGTGAGTCAGGGATTTTTTTTGATAATTCAATCATAAATTTCTTGGTAGTATTTTGAATTTCCTCTTGGCTCAAGAGATGGTATAACGACTTCCTCTACATCCTCCGCTTTTTACGAATCAGTACAACAATAACACTCCAATACACACACACATACTCCTTCAGCCAAGCGCGAATAGTATAGTGCGGCTGATTAATCGAAAAGGGTGCATAAATAAACAGAGAGAGAGAGAGAGCTGGAAAAGCGACGCACAGAAATATCCAGCTCCGCACCTGTGCCCCGGACGCATCTCCAAAAAGCAGTATACCTCCATGTGTGTGTCTGTGTGTGTAACAAGGTGCTGCCACCTGAGGATCGCAGGTGAGCCGCTGGCAACAGGTCTCGCATTGTACACACGAGTGTAGCGTATATATATATATATATATATAGAGAGAGAGAGAGAGAGAGAGAGAGAAGGGGAAACGGGTAGCCGGTACTATACACAGTATAAGGGGGAGAGTAGAGGCGCCTCGCGCATGCGCGAAGGCCCCGGCGGGTCCTTTGCCCGGCTGGCGACGGCGCGCGCGCGCGAGTCTACGCCGACTCGAGGGCCCAAACGTATCGCGCGAGCAACGGAGGGAGGAAGCACAACTGCGCTTCGACAAAGTTCATATATATATATATTTTTTTTTTTCACCATCGTTGTATACGGAGTGACTTCACTGTTGTGGGGGATGAGAAGACGAGTGACTTTGTAATACATATATACGTATATATATATATATATATATATATATATATATATAGTTATTGGCATTCAGTGCGCGCTGCGGACATTGAGATTCAACGCTCAATTCTTAAGGCTGAATAAAAGAGAGAGAGAGAGAGATTCGCATCGGAGGATATGGACGAAGCCGATCAGTGAATCCCAATAAGTTGAGAGGTAAGTGCCGACAACCGTCGTCGCTTCCGTTTCTTCGTCTCTGTACGCCCTATAAATCGAGAAAAAGGGAGGCTTCTCCGACGGAGAAACAGGAGACGTCACCTTCTTTAGGTTACAAAATCACAGCGTCGCGTATAACGTTATCGCTTCTGATGGGTTTCACCGATAATTTTTACACGTTAATTCCCGGTATTAGATTTTACCTTATAAATATATAGCGTATATCGCGTGGAATTAACGATTCGGAACGCGCTCATCAGTTGGCCAATATCGAGTGATTTGAATGCCCGAGATGTTTGTCAACCGATGATCGAAACTCCTCTCCGCTGTGTGGAAACACCGCAGCTTTCGACGTTTCTTCTTTTCTCGCTAAAATGCAATAGACAACTTTTCTCTCAGCTGAATTTCTACCTGTCCCCCCCCAAAAAAAAAAAAAAAAAAAAAAACTTATCGCTTCTTAACCTTGATCGTCTCGGTGAAACAGGTCAGCGCATACATGGAACGATGTGTCTCGTCGGGTCGCCGCAGCGGCGAAAGCTCGGCAACAGCCAGTCGTGATCGTGTGTTGCTATATACACAGCTTTCCTCTCACTCGCTTTCGATCAAAATTCCATACGGCTGCTGCAGCCGGCTATATATGCGCTTATATGGAGAGCCGCATTCGAGAGCGTTTAATGGACTGTATATGTATATATTTCAGCTTCTTTTTCAAATTTTCGCGCCGAACGTCATTGCGATGCGATAGCGTATATATATATACACGATGTTATCTCATTCACCTATAGCCCAGCACAATACGGAGAATCGAGATCGGCAAAGTCGTTATCGGCTTCGATTTCGAAAAATGCTCTCGAAAAACGCGTAGAATAATTATCATCGTTGCGCAATTGCGTAACGAGGCTCTATAGCGTACGAATGTCCGAGAAAAGACACGAGAGAAAAAGCTCTTTCCGCGAACGTCGCCCTCGCGCGGTGTACAGTATACGTGTATACGCCGAACAATGGCTCTGCGCCAGGGGTATAGACATTACACTCCTCTCTCTCTCTCTCTCTCCTCTTTTCTCGTCTGTATAATACAGGTATACAAACGCAGATGCGGGTAAACAGCCTGTGCGCGCGGCTCTTTTGCGGCCATCGTGTATAAACGCGTGTATATGTATATGTACAATTTTGAAATTCCCGATTTTTCCTCGATTACAACCCGAGGAGCTTCCACGAGTTACGCATCCGCATAAAACCCTCGAAAATTCACTACGACGCGTCATCCATATACGTTACACATACATATATAATTTTTTAAACAATGGGATTCCAGTGGCACACTTGACGCCCTGCGCGCGTATACATAGGTATACACATATACCTATATATATATATATATATATATACGACGAGTCGAGGCCACGCGTTCGTGCACCTTTGGAGCTCGTCGGCCCTTTTATTGCGCTGCTGCGGGAGTATACAGAGAAGAGCGAATATCGCTGCTGCTGCACCGGAAGCGATCGCGTGCGTTCCTTTTTTTCTATTATGCTTTCTAATGCCGTTTCAGGGATTTTTCGTTGTTTTTTTTTGTACGGGCCGTGATGGATTTTGGAGGATTACATTACTCATAGTGTATTGTGGTCAAGGATTTTATAGGACGATTCATTAGAGCTGAGAGAGGGAGAGATGGGCTTCGCGTGTAGTTTTTTTATGCTAAATCCGAGGAGAGAATAATAGGCTGATTTATACGCGACACCGTTTCTCACTCTCCGTGTAATAATGCGGCTATTTTTTTTTTTTTTTTTTTCAATTAAAAAGCAAACCATTGCCTCAGCGCTAAGATATGCGCTTATAAGACACAGCAGCGCACAGCCTTGAGAGATATCGAGCATTTTATAACTATATATCGAGGGGAGATCCCACACACATCTGAGAAAAAGTAAAAGTCGTCGCGTCGCTGAATTCAGCTTATAAAACTTTTACCGCTCACTTGGAAAAAAAATAAAAATAAATCGAAAATTCAAGCGACAGGTACCTGCATATCCGCAAAAATCGTGAAAGTTATATACTTTCACCGGTGCGCCCGGATGAAATTTCGAAGGGACCGGCGAGAAAAGCTCCGGCAAAAGTGGGCCGATCGTATGCATTTCACGCGCAGCAGTCCTGATGTCTCGAGTGTTGCAGACGTTGCGCAACTTAGAAGCTGGACCAAAAGCGCCGCCTACGCGTTATCTCTCACGTGTAAAATGGAGATGCGGTTACATGTGTATAGTATATATGCATATTCTCTTAGAATCTATGATAATAACAAAACAGAAGAAAAAAAAAAAAAAAAAAAAATTGTAGACACGTTTACGAGAGCGTTGACTCCGACGAGCGCGCGCGCAATCATCCGCGCGTTATTCTCGAGTATTCAACACACGCATATAGGTGCAGTATAGTTCGTCGTTTCCTCCGGCCTCGACTCGGAGAAAAATCGGCTCTGGAATGATATTCGCTTGGAATGCGCATGTATGTATAAGGATACAGCGAGGCATTGACGCGGATTTCTAAGCGAAAACCCGCGACACTTTCACTTATACGTGTATGTATGTGTGTATTACAGCTCGGTAGTCCCATTATACACGGCGTCTGATGGCTTTTCCGCAGGTTTGATTTTGGACGTTCGGATTCGAAAGTGGCACGAGTGAAGCGGTACAGTCATATACGCGTATACCCTCTTATTGCGAAATGTCCCGCGATGCACATGGCTCTTGTGTATAATTGTATAGTTCGATAAATCGTGTATCCGTTCCAAAATCTCGCGGCTTCCTGTTCGTCCAGTCGGTATATGCTATATACATTACGCAGAGCCAAAACCCGTAGGTATATATATATATATATACAGAGCCTGTGTGTCACGTGCCGCCTCTGATACAACTCACGGCGCTTTCGGCATTCCGGCTGCGCCGCCACGCCTCTGCATAGTTTTCGGTTGACGCCGAACACGTGCGCGCAGCTGTGTGTTCCGCTCTATCTTTTTGCGTTTAGCCGCCGCGCGCGAGAGCACAAGCTGTATGGTCTAATATGCCAGAGGCGAGAGGGATAAGTATCGCTCGCGGTTATTTTGTTCGAATTGTTGAAATTCAAAGAAAAAAAAAAAAAATATCGTTTTTCATATACATATAAATACTTGTATACAGTTGAAAATAGGCGTAAGAATACGTTATGCTGATACGATTAATTAAAAAATTCTTAGTTTTTCAAACGGCGGCTCTCCAATATGGCGGCTCAAAGGATAAAGACCTAACCTAACTTACGCGAATGTATTTTGATTTTGAAGCATTATCTCTCGTCTCTATTATGATTTTGGAGAAAACAATGAGGTTATTATATGCATTCAAATATTTTCATAGCTCTCAATTTTCAAAACAATATTACTCAACAAATATTGCAGTAAAAATCCTGATTCTTGTACTTTTGTGCAAGATTTATCCTACTTAACTTTTAAAAAAAGGTTTTAAAAATCATGTCCGTTCCCTAGAAAAATGCACATTTTTGTCATAGCGGCCATAGAGAAGTGGAATAAGCCGCAATTATTGCACCATTTTATGCAACTAATATAATTCCATCCCGCAGACACAATATACACGACAAGTCGAGAGCGCGTAATGCACAAAAGCAGCTGTTAATTTCACAATTCGAGACACCCGGCGCTGGCGCCGCAGCGCAACAATAAAAACCGTATAATCCGATTCCTTTCGTAAATCTCCTTCTCCTCTACGCACACATACACGCATCCCACTCTCGAAAAGACAGGATGCCGACACTCGAACGGTACAAGTTGAAAAATTAACATCGTTCCTCCGATAACGATCGACAATGCGCCGACCCCGAATAAGAGAAAAAACGATTACGGTAGGAGACAAATGATTTTCTGCATATTTACGATCTTTGACGTATATGAAACAATGTATAGCTCTAGTTATTATTACGCTGTGTCGTAACCGCTAGGCGCGTAACTGGTTTTTCTGAAAAAAAAACTCGAGGCGTTAATCCGTCTCACGTCCTCAGTGTAATAAAGTGGCCGGGACTAACGCGAGAGAACGAATTAATGCGTAATTCCTGCGGTTGAAAATCGCGAGATTTATATACATATATTGGATTGAATTCGATACGCGTGTGCATGCATAGAAGAAGAAGCTCAAGGTCGGCTTTTTGTGTTATACATAGCTAATCGGGAGCATCTTAGATTCGAAGCCGATTAATAATAATGGTATAATAGTGTGAGTTGTCGGCCTTTTTACAGATCGCTACTATATACAATAAATTACGCAACGAGATCGTTGAGGATGTTTACCGATTTTCGCGTTTAACCACTTTATTTATAGACCGGCGGTGCCAGTCGAGCGAGTCCGCGCGAAAAGCGAAAACAAAGCTCCGAGAGAAAGAAACCGGACGACCCCGTCGGCTAAAAGTATAGTATAACATAGGATCATCTCGAACGAAATCGAAACGATTTCCTGAGCCGGCGCAAGGTCGTTTTCTTTCTCCCTCTCCATCGGAGCCACAGCGGCTAATAGGCCCGACCGTCTACGCCGATTCCGGGAAGGTTAACCGATTTTTATCTGCACCGCGGGGAATTATTACGCGGATTATATTGGTTAATTGTGGGCTATACGAGAAGGATTGATTCATTGAAGAGGATAAACGGTGAAAATCGGTTGCTGACAGATCGGTTGGAAAAAATTGTTTGTCCGCTGGCTCGTCATCGATGGAAATTGATGTGTTTGATTTGATTTTTTGAAAGATCGCAAGGTCCCTATTACACGCGGGGAATGAAGGTGAAGAGCCATTGAAATCAAGATCTGTCTCGGGCTTATTAAGGTGTCCAATCAAGGCTGATTTTCTTCTGTAGAAATTCCATGGGTGTGCAGGAGAGAAAATTCCGATATGGGCATCTTGAAATCGACGAAATTTCACCATTGCAAAAGCCAACCGAGTGTGTGTGTGTGTGTGTGTGTGTGTGTGTGTGTGTTTCCATAATAAATCAGGCTTTTTTCGCAGCCTATCGATTGGGTAACGGCTGCCCGGAGGTAGCTTTTGAGTTGGATTTTTTCAAAGGAGAAAGTCGAGTAAGATCTTGTGTCAACGAACGGCCAGTTTAAGATTCGCTATTCGATCCGAGCCGCTAACCACCGCCAGAAGTAGCGAAAAATCGACGATAAAATAATTCAAACAAAGCCAATCGCAGAAAACATATTCTACTCGATTCAGCCTCACCTCCGACGACTCCGAATCGTAAAAGTTGCCTCTCGCAGCACGTGCCCGTATAGGAGAAAGATATGCACTTATATAAGTATCGGCTCGAGGCAAGGCTGTCGCCTCCGTCTATCCATATGGCCGTATACACTTTCTATGAAGCGGCCGATCCGGCTTTTTGCATCGGGGACTTTTCGAAAGCTGAAACGTTTCCACAAACTCGTCCCCCTCGTATATAGATACATACTATACTTTTAGTTTTCGCGAAGAAACAAAAAAAAAAAAAAAAAATACAACCTCGTCGCGCTTCGAGTCACGTGCGATGCGTCGGTCGATAAGTCGCGCCCCCGACTTAATTAATTCGAGAGACGCGCAAAGACGGAGGGAATAGCTAATATAAGGGTCCGGCGCAGCGGAGTGCGAAGGAAAAGTATATAAATTGCTGCGGGATGAGCTGTTTCTTTTAAACGTTATGCAGTGTCGTTGACTTTCGGTTTTTTCAAGCTTCCGTAAGTGGGATTTAATTGAATTTTAATCGCGGGCGATTAAGAGCGCGTGAATATTAATTGGGTATTAGAAATCTGGTATATTAGCTGCGGCTTTTATCGGAAGTTGAATTAATCCGTTATGTTAATACGCAAAATTATATCTCGATCGGCGTTTCCAATCTCGCGTGTACGAGATGCTGCTCTCTAGAAGTGCAAACAAACGTCTCGAATATACACTCGAATATGTACAGTTATTATGGAGTAAAAAGACGCGCGAAGTGAAATCGTCAATCAGCACGGCGTCGCGAAATATTTTTCCCTGCAAAGTTGGAGAAATGACAGCCGTGAACTGATTAGCGCTCGGTCGCGAGAAAAAAAAAAAAAAAAAGTATAGAGATATTTCGCAAGACGCGTCGCGCCGCCAACGTATAAAGTAATAATAAACATCGTAAAAATTAGCGAATTATCTCCGCGATGTAGTGCACTGCACAGCTGTTACTAATGACTAGCACTTGTAAACTGAGTTAATAGAAAACGCTTTACACGCTTCATTAAATAATTTTCCTTTTTAGAAAACATCATAGCTTTTTGTCCAGCCGTGTATATTGCAAATTCAATTTTTCGAGTTTTCACGCGTGCGAGGGGAGCTTTCTAATCGAGATGCGGCATCTGTGCATCGCCGGGTCATCGTCGCAGAGTATGTGTGTTGTGCTACGGAGAAGTGAATGTCTGATGGCGTTGAGAGAGGATCGTCTGCCCTATCGTGTCCTCGATCCTCTCACTTTATCGGCTCTTTATTATATACGAAAGGGGAATTAAGCCAACATAGCGAACTGCCTTCAATGTCAGACACGAGGTTTTTTTTTTTATACACGGGTGATGGTATCGGAGATGACGATCTACTTCGGGTATCTGTGTTCCGAGAAGGTATTCGATCCGCTGAAATTTTCGATATTTAAAAAAAAAAAAAAACAGCTAATAATCGCTGCAAAATTCTCCTCATCCATAAACTCGCGCGGTCACGCTCGACTGCAGCCTATTGCGTGGGCGTACTCGCATTGTTCCGTACGGAATGTAGAAAGTAAAGTATGTTTCTTAGGTAATACACACACACAGTTCGCTTATATACTCGAGACTATAGAGCCTCTCTCGACTCCAACACACGGTGTAGTATACCTATATATATATACACCGACGAAGATGCGCGCGGCAAAGGTCATCCGAGAGAGGCGACGTCGGCAAATTTCGTTTCGGAGTTTACGTTGCGATCAGTGGAAAAAGTCGGTTTTGACGAGACACGCGCGATTTTACTTTTTCTTTTTTTATGTAATAAGAATGTAGAGAGGCGTAACTCGATTGCAGAGAGGAAAGCTCGACGCGTAATATCGAGTTTCCCGTATCGTAAATAAAATTTACGGCTCGTACGTATGGATGGATAGAAGAAAAACAGAGGAGTTTCATACAAAATGCAATGTCGCGCTTGTTTACCTTTCGTTCAAGCGAGAGCTGATACCAGCGGTAGGAGGAAGCGATATCGAAATGGAGCTTTCTTTACTGCTTTGCTGCACTTTTACCGAAACTGGTCAGACCGGATCGAAATCGGATCTCGTTTCTCTCTCTCTCTCTCTTCCGAGAGCGAAATGACAGAAAGTTTATACTGTAGCCGAGCCGATTATTAGTTCGGAGCTTTTTCTTGTAAAATTTCGAATTTAACTCACATGGCGAGCAACCTTGATACTTCCGTTCGGACTTTGAGCCGGTTATTCGCTCGAGGTTACGTAAAGACACATAGGGAAAACGTAAAATTGGATAATCTAAAAATCCAATTTTACGTTTTCCCGATACTCCAGGCGAGAAAGTCGCGTTTGATACGACGAATTCGGATAGGCATTTGATAGCGGTGCGATTAATCAAAGGAAAAAAAGCCGCTGTTAATCGCACAATGGGATTTCACTGTGGCTCATCTCGGTGAAAGGAGGATGCTCCAAGGGGAAGATACGATCGGCGTCATAAATCAGAGAAAAAAATAATAGCTTGTACTGACCCCTTCGAACAGAAAAAACTCAATTAGTCGCTGCGCAACGAGCGAAAGTCATTTTGTCAAGTCGAATTACTTTCCCGCATCGATTAATCTCATTCTCTCTCGAGTCGCAGCTATTGACAAACTCGGCGGAGTTTACCAAGTTAATTAATTACATTACACAGTTTTTCGTGCAAAATTTCGAAGAAGTAATAAAAGTCGACGCTCTTCCAAGGCCGCGAAATAGCAGTGTTTAAAGGAACGTCTGCTCGTAACTCTCCATACCGTTCCTGTATAATAATCCACATACTGCTGTGGTAGAGAACAATGATGTAAATTACCGGGCGATGATTTACAATTGCTTTTATCCGACTAATTGCGCGCTCGGTGTTTCAGCCGACGATAAAACAGCGAACTTTACTGGTCGTCGAACTTGCGAATCCTCCTAGGAGTATCTCGTAGTAATGTACGAGCTCCGGCGCTCGCGGCGAGTAAAAGGGTATCTATCTATATATATATATATATATATATATATATATATACATTCCTCTAATTTTTCCACCGTAGCACATCCTGGACGGACAGCTGAATCAGCGCTAATAAGGAAGAGCAGCGCGCGAATTACGTCAGTTATATATTCGAGGGAAATCTGCGCGTATATAACTGCAGCCGCGAGATCGTGTGTATATGGTTACAGCCGAAGCGAACCCTTCGTCTCTCGCGCGGTGATTCAGTCCTTTGTAAGAGAGAGGCTGGTTCTCAGGGTCAACCACTTTTGGTTTCGTATAGGTCTGCCCGACGATGTTTACACGCCAACACAGCACCACCGCTGCTGCTGCTGCTGCTGCTCACACACGCGTTTCTGCACAGGAGAGTCGTCGAATTCAGGCTTTTATCGGTGGCAGCGCGATTTTTACGGCTTCCAAGAGAGCTGCCTCCGCGAATCTCCAAAATGATCTACTGCCGCTTGTATACTCGAGGAGAAAAAGAAAAAAAAAAAAGGAGCGAGATTTTCATCATCGATGCATCGCCCGGTGTAATGACCCACGCGTTTATGCATATCTGTATAGCCCGGAGAGTTGGGCATCTTCGCTTTCATACACCTATATATAATACCCTGTATACGTATACGCGGCTCCTCCTCCTCTTCTCGGAGTCGCGAAGAAGGATCGCCGACGAGAGAGTAGAAAAAGGGAGAAGAAAAAGCGCGCCGGAGAAAAAGAAGCATCGCGAGTCGCGAAGGGCAACAGCAGCGGGGGCAGAGAGAGAGAATCCGAGAGAAGCCGAGAGGCTTTAAAAAACGAAAACGATCTTCTCTCCGCGCTGCCGCTTCGTCCGGCGTAATATGCAGGCGTGTGCGTGGCTATGCAGCCCAGAGAGAAAGAGAGAGAAAGAGGCTTCTCTGAGAAACGCCAAGAAGGATCTCCCTCGAGCTTCTTCTGCGATGACGTCACGCGCGTCCTTTTCAGCCTCCATGAATTTTGCCCCGTGTATAATGTATAGCGTATTTCTCCACAGATCGACACTATCACCGCATGACTGAGCGCGTGGAATCGGTTACTGCTGCAACAACGTGAGAGAGAGAGAGAGAGAGAGAGAGAGAGAGAGTAAACTCGAGCAAAAATGTCGGACGACGGCGGCGGTGGTACGGACAATCCGGCCTTCAGCAACGACGAGGACACGACCTCCTGCAACAACTCCACGTCGACGGCCAGTGCCGGTCACAGCAATCACCAATCCGACTCCGAGACCGGTAAGAACGAGACGAGCCACCTGGAGAACGGCAAGAACGAGACGAGGATCGAACTGCCGGAGGATAATGGGAAGCCCAAGCAGAACGGCGTTAACGGCAACGGGAATAATAACGACGTCAGCTTTCTCAATACGAGCGTCACCAGTGTCAGCAACAATGGTGAGTGTGAACTGATGATTGGCTGATTTCTCCGGACGATCGTTCATGAGGGGTTTTTCAATGTTTCAGACGTCACCGACAAGAAGGAGCAGATCGAGGCCGTTAATCTCGAGCTGGTATCGATGAAGCCCTACGCCGGCAAGAACAATCTGCAGACCAAGAATCACGAGGCCCTCGAAGTACCGGCCGACCCTTACGAGGAGTACTTCGTACCGGTCAACGAGCGCAGAAAATGCATCAGGTATGCGATTGTTAATTAATACACCTAACTCGTTAATAAGTGCGTGCGTCGATGTGCTGTTTAATCACCTGTTCTTCTGTTTGCAAATCTGCATTTTTGCGTCGTTCGGGATCGATTCGCTTTGTTCACTCTTGCATTTCACGTATGTGTGTGTGTGTGTGTGTGCGTGTCTAATGATTTGCCACAGTCCGTCATATGGGAAAACGTATGCGAATAAGGCTTAGGATGTGATTTTTTTTACAAAATTTTTTTGAAAAAACTCAGAGGTATTTTTTACTGGTTGTTATACGACCCGAAAATCAGCAGAAGCCCTGACACAGAAGTCGAAACCACCGTGGCTGGAGTCCGATTTGACTTGGGTCCGGGTGTTGGCCGTGAGGGACTCAGCCTGAGAGACCCGGCCGCCGGACTAGTCGACTATTCCCACTGGCTGACTGCCCTCAGGTACTTCCCAATGCCACGGGACGCTTTCGCCCAATATTCAAAGCGAAGCCCCCGAGTTGACGCTGTGGTCCAGGACTATTCACACTAACGCTCGCTTCATACGATATTCTCTCGGGGCATTTCTTTAGCGACATATAGGTCGAGTTCCATCTTAGGCAGTACCTTGATTAGCAAAAACATCTAGTCAGACAAATCTAGATATTAGTCGTACTAGGTCTCATTCAAACCCACAATCACTTCATATGGAGAAGGCTGTCGATACAGATGGCATGAAATATGTAATTTAACACCATATCACCATAAATATAGGAAATAATATGAAGCACTCTTGGTTTGTCAGGTTTTTAAAACGTTGTCGGTTTAACAAAACTGAGGGAGCTTTTAATACGCAACTAGCGGCTGACACGAGGGACACTGCACAGCTGTATAAATTGCTTTAGACTACATGGCGTTTTCATCCTGAATTCGTTCGAGGCGATGATAATCAACCGTCACTTTTCTCTTTTCAGAGGAGAGAAACTCTACGTCACAAAGGACAAGCGGTCCACGGGTTCATACTGGAGAAGGGTACTGTGCTGGGGATGTGGTTTACTGATAGTAGCAGTCATTGCTATTATTGCCATATTAGCTGGAAGTAAGTTTTCACGTCACATGTTATTGAAATATCTTTTTTTTTTTGTCCATGATGGCTGCTAACGCCGAGATATGTAATTTCAGCTGGTGTTATATTAACACAAGAAGCTACGCAGCCACTGCTGAACGGAGACAAAACCAGTTCTCGACAACTCAATGACGTGCAAACTGCAGGAAGTCAGGAGTACATTAAAAATCCTCCCCCGAGTCCGCCACCTGCAACGTCTACTTTCCCGCCATGGCAAACAACGGATGAAACACTATATAAACTTGTTCCTAAAGCATTGGATGGTGTTATTAAATTAGATGACTTAGAATGGAATGACGAGATGAATGATCCGAAGTCGAGAGTATACAGAGATGTCGCCAGGGACATAGAAAGTAGTTTAGTTAACATGTTACGCTTAGACGAAGGCATGCCGCTAGTTAAAGTTTATTCCATTTCCAAAGATGGTGAAGTTAAATTCCGAGTTAGCCAACCTGTTTTCGATAAACCGCTAGACACTCAAGAGTATCTTGAACACAAATTCCGACTGAATGGCAATTCGGTTAGCAAATATCACGTGAACAGATTAGCTTTCGATTCGCTCGTCGATCAATGTCAGTCTGGAAGCATGGGGTGTAGTGACAGCTGTGTTTACGATTACGTTGAAGCGATTTTCGTGTGTTCGTGTCCGGAAGGAAAGGTCTTGGATGAAAGTGGTAAACAGTGCGTTGTAAGTATGGAATTGAGCAACGTCAATTTCGAAGAAACTATGACGGAAGACGTACAAGGAAGAAGTAGAATACACGATGATGTGTATCATACGGATGATCACCACTGGCAAGATCCACGTCACGGTCTGCACCATGAACACGATGAATCCACGCGCAAAACTGAGAGCAAAGTCGATCCGTCGGCGGAACCTAAGAGCGAACCAGAGCCAGCAGCGGAGCCTAAAAGTGAACCCGAACCATCTTCGGAACCCAAGAGCGAACCAGAGCCAGCAGCGGAGCCTAAAAGTGAACCCGAACCATCTTCGGAACCCAAGAGCGAACCAGAACCATCGGCGGAACCTAAGAGCGAACCAGAGCCAGCGGCAGAGCCTAAAAGTGAACCTGAACCTGCTGCTGAACCCAAAAGCGAACCCGAACCATCTGCAGATGTAACGAGCGCTTCAGAGCCAACCGCTGAACCTAAAAGTGAACCGGAACCATCTGCCGAACCAGCAAGTGATTTAGAGCCTGTATCCGAGCCCAAAAGTGAACCGGAACCATCTGCAGAACCATCAAGTGACTCGGAGCCTGTATCCGAGCCCAAGAGTGAACCGGAACCATCTGCGGAACCAAAGAGCGAGCCCAAACCAGCTTCGGAACCTGAGGCCGAACCGAAAGGTGAGCCGGAACCAGCTTCGGAACCAACGAGCGATTCCGAGCCTGCTGGCGAGCCAAAAAGTGAGCCCGAACCAGCAAGCGAACCATCGGCAGAGCCGGCTGCAGAACCAACAATCCTACCGGAGTCTACGGCAGAGTCAAAAAGTGAGCCAGAACCAGCGACAGAACCGGAGCCTGCGTCGGAGCCAGAACCTTCTGCAGAGCCGACAAGCGATCTAAAATCACATGCTGAGCCGAAGAGTCTGGCTGAACCATCAATCGAATTAGAGCCTACTGCTGAGCCAAAAAGTGAGCCAGAACCAAGTGCAGAGCCTACAAGCGAATCAGAACCAGCTGCTGAGCCCGCAAGTCAGCCAGAACCATCTGCAGAGCCTAAAAGCGAATCAGAACCAACTGATGAGCCCGCAAGTGAGCCAGAGCCAACTGCAGAACCAACGAGCAAACCCGAGTTCGAGATGGAGCCAAGTAGCGAGCCTGGCTCAACTGAAAAACGCAAAAACGAATTGAAGCCTACGAACGATTTCGAATCAATCGTAGAAAGTAAAAGTAAAGCAAAGTCAGAATCTGAGCCAAAGAGTGAGCCTGAACCAGCAGCAGAGCCAGAACCATCTGCAGAGCCTACATCAGAGCCGAGTCATTCTGCAGATTCCAAAAGCGAGGTTGAACCAGCTGATCAACCAATGAGTGACTCCCAACCTTCTGCCGAGCCAAAAAGCGAATCGGACCCAATCAGTGAGCCGGAATCGAATATAGAACCAGTCGCTGAACCAAAACAAGAACCCGAAACTGTTGCCGAACCAACAAGCGATTCGGAGCCAATATCTGAGCCAAAGAGTGAGCCAGAGCCATCTCTGGAATCTACTCCCGAGCCGAAAAGTGAACCAGAACCAGTTATTGAAACTGTAAGTGGGGAGAAATCTTCTGCTGAGCCGAAGAGCGAATCGTCTGTAAAGGATTCCAGTGAACCATTGTCTGAACCCAAGAGTGAACCGGAACCAGTCACTGAACCGGCAAGTGAGCCAGAACCTTCGGCAGAGCCTAAAAGCGAAAAAGAACCAAGCTCAGAATCTGCAGCTGAACCAGAAACCTCGGCAGAGCCCAAGAGTGTGTCTGAGCCCTCTGCTGAACCGGAACCAGTTGCTGAACCTACTATTCAACCAGAGTCATCCACTGAATTTGTAAACTTATCAGTTTCAACATCTGAACCAACGGCTGAACCGTCGGCCTCTTCTGCAGAGCCACCGAAGATCTCGGAAGAACTTGCAGATGAACCCAATAGCGAATCAGAATCTTCATCGGCAGCAAAACACGATGAAACTACGGACAACCAAGTTCCTGATGAAAATAAGACTGAAGTACCCACCGAACCAAGTAGTGAACCGCATAACGAAACTCTTGATACGAAAAAAGTTACAGATGCAGCATCGATAAGTAATGTGGAAGTCTCCACAACATCGACAAGCGAACCAGTGACTGTCATAGGACTTGACGAAGACAAAGAAATATTACAAATGATTGAAACTACTGAGATCAATAGAAATAAACATACATCGACGGAGACTCCCTTAAATATAGATCAAGGATTCGTTAAAAAGGCTCCTCGTCTTGACAAAGATGAACAAGATAATCCTAACCCAATTGAATCAAATGTAAAAGATGTAGAAAGCTCTAGTGTTGAAGCTAACGTAACAGTAACAGCCGCTTCTGATTCGCTCAACGATGTACCGGATGACAAAAATAAAGAGGCAGATAATTCGCTGAGTAAAGAAAATCCCGAAGATCAATACAACGATATAACAGACGAGCTCGTTCCCAAAGGATATGGTCAAAACGATATAGAATCCTCGCGAGACGTGAAGAAAGACGAAAAGAAGATTCAAAAGGTTTACAAAGAAATTAAAATTATTGAATCGGTAAAACCGTCGGCAACTGAAAGCCCTCTTGACAAACATACCGATGATCCCAATATGACGTCTCAGGTACCTATTTTACCGATTGAAATTCAAAATGACATGTCTACGACTGAAACTGTGGAAAAATTAGAAGCGCAAGCAACGTCTCAAGAACCCGATAAAGAAATCATGTTGACAACTACCTTATCCAAATTGTCATCCGTGGAAGCAAAGACAACCGAGCAAATCCCAATATTGCCAGAAGAACTGCAAACCACGGATGCTAACAAGCAAGAGCACGCAGAAACTACAGCTGATTATACAATCGGCAAGCGTATTGATGAGCCAACCGAGGATGTCGATGAAAAAGATGAGGACAAGTTACACGCATCTGGTACATCAGAATCTGTAACGACGAGTATTAATCTAGGCGAAGAAATTCCTGACAGAACAACGATGAATTACAATGTCCTATTGGAGAAGAGCGATACTATGGAGGATATCAAACCAGTATCGGAATCCATTGCGGACGATACTACACCACAATCGTTCGAATACGTATTCCAGGTCACAACTACTACTGAAAAATCAATGACACCAGAAGAATATGAAGAACTGACTGAAGAACAACTACGCGTTGTTCCTTTGGAAGAAAGAGAAGAATTCAAAAAGCCATCTGATGATCAACAGATGAAAATTAAAAAAGAAAAGGAATTGAATCTGGAAGCATCGAGCGAGCTTGCGAACAATGCACCCACCAAAAGTAGTAGGACTGTAGAGGACGACAATATTCCAAAACTCACTTTTGGAGTATCAGAGTCTGAAACAAACACAAAATCAGTGGCGCACACATTCGATGCTGATATAAAAATAATTAACAAACCAAACAACACCGAATCAAGTACCAGCTCGAGTTCGTACCCGAACATCATTCCCGTCTCGGAAGATCTCGAAGACGATTACCATTTCACCGAACCAACCATCCTGTTAACTTTCAACAACCGACTCGCTACTACGAACATGCCAGAGTCCACTATAAATATAGAGAATACGCAAAACGTTTCCGAAGTTACTACTGCCTCCTCACCAGCGGTTGAGGTTTCTTCCACGGAAAATGCGGCTAACGCGACTAAGACTGACGAAACCACGAAAGAGCCCGAGAAAAAAGACGAAGTTCAGCCAGAAATATTGGGCATCCCAGTAGCGATTCTAACTTCGCAAGACGAAACACCTCCAGTTTTCTTCTCCAAGTGTAAAAGCGGTCAATTCCAATGCGTCAACGGAACCTCCAGAGACGGAGCTTACTGCGTCAATCTGTCCGCCAAATGCGATTCGGAAAACGACTGTTCCGATGGATCAGACGAGGTCGATTGCGAACAAAAGGGATGTCCAGGAAACTTCCAATGCGCCAGTGGTCAGTGTCTCAAACGACACCTTGTCTGCAACGGCATAGTCGATTGCGATGACGGTAGCGACGAGAAAGAATGCTCCCAGTGGAAGTGCATCTTCGACGAGTTGCAGTGTCCTAATGGTAAGTCCTCAAGATCTTATTATTAATGCAAAAAAACAAAATCAGTATAACTCAAATATTCGCTATTCTTTCGCAGGAAGGTGTATTCCAATTCTGTGGCGCTGCGACGGTCGTCCCGACTGTGAGAATCACGTCGACGAATATTCGTGCTCTGAAAGCTGTGGCAACGACGAGTACCTCTGTCCGATTGAGAAGTGGTGCATACCTCAAACGTGGCGCTGCAACGGCGTATCCGAATGCGTGAACGGTGAAGATGAGAAGCTGTGCGAATGCGCCATCGATCAATTCAAATGCGATACTGGAGGATGTATTCCCGCCGAGCAATTGTGCGACGGAGTCGAACACTGTCCGGATAGATCGGACGAGTGGAACTGTCTGGGTGGATTCAGTAAGAATACAACCAGCAGTACTGAGGTTGACAAAGAGAACAAAGAGAATGAATTCGCCACGCGAAGTAGTTTGGTGAAGATAAGGTTCGTATACAAATCGATGTTAATATTTCATTTTATAAAAAAGAAAAATGAGTAATTAATTAAATTTTACTCTCCAGACAATCAAGCGGCGACGGCAGATTCGTTTGCTCCGACGGCTGGACGGACGAGTTCAGCGATCAATACTGCCGAACTCTAGGATTCGCTTCATTCGAAGTGACGCAATTCGTCGAACAGGGATCGAATCAGAACCTGCTTCAACTAACTCCGAACGCGAGTCCCAATTCCTCGTTGGTCATAAATTTGGAGAAGATAAGCGCTTGCAAGTCGGAAAAAATCGTCGAGGTATCTTGTCAGGAATTTTCCTGCGGATCTCACGAAAGCGTTGGCCCTACGGCTCGACTAGTGGGAGGAACACCCGCTAGCGTAGGTCAATGGTCCAGCGTTGCGCTTCTGAAGGAACCCAAGCACGGGGCTGCTTGCACAGCGAGTGTCCTCAGCCCTATGCACGCTTTAGCGAGTTACTCTTGCGTTCATAGGTAAGTGATCGAGTTGATTGGCGCGAATTTTAATATTTTTTGGTTTCGAGTTGTAAAACGAACGTTTTTATGACCAGATTCAAACAGAGCAGCGGATGGCAACTTTTCGTTGGTGGAAATCTTCTCAAACCATACACAGTCAAGGATATCGTACCTTACCCGCAAGTCAAGTACAATCAATTCCTCTACAACAACGATATCGCACTCGTTGAACTAGCAGAGCCGCTGACCTTCTCGAGGAACGTCAGCGCAGTTTGTCTTCCTAATCAGTCGTTCCAGGTAAATTGTGAATTGCTACCCCAGTGGAAATGAAAAATATGGCAATTTGTGCCAAAACGTGAACATTTTGGACATTTGACACTTATGGCACAGTTTGGCACAGTTTTGGCACAGCTGTGGCATAATCAGTTTTACTACAATTTTCTACTCAATTTTCGTGCATTATGGCCCAGTTTGTCACGATATGGGCACAGTTTAGCATGATTTCGGCACAGTTTGGCACAAATCAATACATTTTAGTATTCGGTATAAAATTTTGTTTAAATAAAATTATTGGAAAATAAAAATTTTGGAGCTCACAACCAGAGTTTTGGTGTTATCATCCGGATGGTAATACCTAATTAGGCCTTCATTATGTGAATTTTATGAATTTTAATAATTCTAAACAACTTCCCTAGTGAAAAAAAAATTCTGTGCCAAACTATGCCAAAACTGTTCCAAACTGTGCCATAAGTGTGTCAAATGTCCAAAATGTTCATGTTTTGGCACAGTTGTGTTACAATTTTGACACAGATTGGCACTGTTTGGCACAGTTTGGCACAGTTTTGGCACGGTTTTGGCACAGTTTGGCACAGAATTTTTTTCCACTAGGGTATGATTGAATTGTTATGAATTTGAGGAATATCATTAACATGTTTGAATTTTTCAGCCACGACAGCTGTGCGTCACGGCTGGATGGGGATTCCCCGTGAACGGAGAAGTCGATTTACAGCAGTACTTGAAATTTTTGCCTGTGCCCACTTACGACTCCGAGGAATGCAATGCAACCAGCCATTACGCCGGTTTTATCACGAAAAACAACATCTGCGCCGGATTTACCGATAACGATAAAGGACCTTGCTATGTAAGTATCAATTTTGATGTTCTAACGATTTAACAGAAATTGAAAGTCGTAGAAGATAAATCGAGACGAATTTCTTTTTCAGAACGACGAAGGTGCACCTTTGATGTGTGTCAGCGAAACAGGTAGATGGGAAATTCAAGGACTACTAAGTCATCACAGTAGATGCTCAAGAGGTCATCCTGCGATATTTTCGAGCTTGACGCCAGCTCTTTCCTGGTTGAGAAATTCCGTGCCGGCGCTGCAAGCCAACACTTGATTCGACGCGGAGAATATTTTTAAAAAGCATAATATTAAATCATTTTAATTTGTTTTTTGTACGATACAATGAAAAAGGCAAAGTTCACAAAAAAAAAAAAAAAAAAAAAGAAAATAGCAGCCATCATTTTCTATGGCTCGTATTTTTAAGACGTTTTTATTATTTATTTCGTTGTTGACGAAATAATCATAATTCACAAGTGCCAAAAGCGACAAATTTTGTTATCAACTCAATCGAACAAATCAAAAGCAGATCTTGATGGACTCTGGTCCAAGATGGTGTAAGAACAAATGATTAAAGGCACACTATCGACACGCATACTTATGCTTCGGCAAATGATGTAAATAATGTATAGAGCAAAGATTAATGGACTCGACGGTTTTATACATAGCTTATCTTGATTTTTTAATGGACGTACTTAAGATTCCAAAAGTTTATGTATAAATAGGTCTATGTGATTAAGACCGAATAAGGAGCGACTAAACTGTATCCTCTACTTAGTTTTTGAACAGCAGAGAGAGGTATATTATTAAGATCAATGTATATATTACATTAGTTATAAAACCATAGATTGTTATAGTTATTATTATATTGAAAATATTGAATATTGTATATGTATAGTCATTAATTTGAGTGCAAGTATTCTAGGAAATAAGCTAAAAAATAATAAAACATGTAATTGCTTATAAGTCAAAGCATTTAATTAAGATAAAGTTGTTTAAATATATTCTTATTCTTATAAAATACAAAAAATTATTTAATCCATTACTTTTTTTGGCTCAGCCTTTCTTTCTAATTCGCTTACTTCAGTCTCCAAAGCAATCAACGTTTTAGAAACATTCATGATAATATCGTTATATTTATTGATCATACTTCTTGTTTCTGAATTCACTTGTTCCGCTTTTTCCCCAAGATCGACGTACATCAATGATAGGTCATGTAGCTTTTCTGACAATTCTGGCAAATTCTTAAAACGATCACTTTCTAATACTGGCAATAGTTCTTTTAACTGAATTAACCTCTGAGCATTCTCTCGGATTTCTGGTTCCAGGGCCAAGATGTATTCTAGTTTCACTTCAGTTTGCAAATCCGTAGACTCAAAATCTGATTCTGTATAGCTTTCTAACTCTGGCCACCTCTTAACCAAAGTATTGATCTTCTCTCTACCAGAGAGCGCAGAAGAAATCAAAGTATTCGCATGTGCGAGACTTTCAATAATGCTATTTTCTGGCATTGGACCTTCAGTATTAGGCTTCTTTTCCAACCCATAGATCTTTTTTTCCAATTCGTTAATTCTATTTTCCAAAATTTCTTCAATTGACAAACTGAAAGGCAAATTCATAACTATTATTGAAGCAATATTGTATATATAAAATAATAAAGTTAGTGTAAAAATGATGAAGATTGTATCCCATATAACACCTACCTCATCTTAAAGGCTTTTTAAAGTCAAATGTAGAAAAATCAAATGGAGAACTTCAGAAGTCGATGACGATTACTGTATTAACTGTATCATCAAAAGACGATGCTGTATTCTTTATAGCACGTTGCCTATATCATTAAAAAGCAGAAAATTTTCTAAAATGCATGTTTTTTCTACAGTAAAATTGAATACTTACACTTTATCAATCACATTCTCTATTTACAAATACATTTTTGACAGATTCTCTACTTGCTGTAATCTGCGTATTTGGTAACAAACGTGAAGTTTGGCGCACAAAGAGGTAACTGAAGGTAGGCGAGAATCGATAATCGAAACTATACTAATGGGTGGGAAAATTTAAATTCAGTCGAGGCAATAATATTCATTCTTACACCCACCGTTTATATGATATTTAATTATATGAATGATAAAATCGGTTGTAACATAATTTTTTATCTTATTCTTGCTCTACCTCATTTTACTTGAAAATAAGTTTGAAAGAGCAAATTTCCTCATCATCGTAAACTCAAAAAATTAAGTGATAATGCCATAAAACTTTTTCTAAAATCCAGCGTAAAAAAAAAAAAAATTCTGCAAAAGCCGCAATTCTTCACCGATACCGGACTCCACAAGCGTAAAATTATACCCACAGCATTCTTCTTACGCGGCGCGCGTGCAATTTCAAAATTTTCAACTTTCATATGCTTCCACATTTGCATAGTTGCAGCCTACGGCCGTATAACGGTATTTACACACACACAAGCGCAGAGTAGTATAGCCGGCTAAACCTTGAGATTTTACAAACAAGCTCCAGGTCATATGCGGAGAGCTCGTAGGAGGCTCCAACACACGCAGAGCCGCTCTCTGCGGGAAATGAGCCGTGTCGTAAACATCCGCTACGTCTGGTTTCCAGATTTTCGTATTTCCTTCATCTTGCGGCAATGTGTAGCCCTTTCCCTACACACGCACTATATATACGATTTCTGTTTTAGCCTCTCCTCCTCTTTCGTTTCGAAGCGACCGCTCTATAAAAATAAGCCCTGTATATACATATATGTATAGCTATATAAGATATAGGTATATATAGACAACAAACGAGCTGCGGGTGCGACGAGAGCAAGGGTTATAAGTGTACACACTTGAAACACAACAACAGCAGGCACTGTACTCAATAAGCAAAGTACGTGCCTGGCGGGAGGGGAGCAGAAACTGTATAGAACTCGACGACGACAGACAGACGGAGAAATACATATAGAGAGTCGGTCGTTTTACGCTGTTGTGTGCAGTTGAAATATATATAAAGGTAGTAGAGACGGTCGCGTTTCGATTTTATCGAACGATTCGCTTTATTGGTGAATTAACGTTTTATATAAGCCGTCGCTTCGTAACGTTACGCGTATAGACGGATCTAAAATACTCTTTTAGACGATGTCTGTTACGTATATGTGGTACTTATCGTTCCGGCGATAAAGACGTTGATTGATAGCTGCGGTATGGTTATTGCTTCGGCGTAATTTTTCACATGGGATGAACGATATTAGTACATACATCTCTAAGCCTCCTGCCAAGATGCAACAGTCGTCCTAAAATATACATATCCACCGCGTGTGTGTGTGTGTGTGTGTGTGTGCAGGAAAAACAAATCCCGGCTTCCGCGAAACTTTAGCCGAGGGTTGCATCTATACGTATAAGCTCATTATATATATATATACATCGAGCGTAGTAGGGGCGCCCCCATCGCGAAAGATCTCTCCTCTCGCGAGCGAGTCCTCCCGCAGTCGCGAGCGAGCCAGCACACTCGGCGCTGCACGGAGAGCTCACGCATACTCGCACACACTGTCATGGCCGATGGCGCGGAGCCAGCAGCATCCCAGTGCGAAATCTTCTTATCATCCTCGTCGTCGTCGTCGTGTGTGCTCCGAAAAGTTGGAGCTCGTCGAGGGCCGTAAAGTCGGTCTAAAGCTGAGCGGTGTGGAGTGATATGGAGAAAGATGAGCAAACGAGCTCCTCCGGACGGGACGACGTCGGCTGCCGAGAGTGACCTGTCGCTCCTGTTGTTCGAGGATACGAGCGCCGCGACGATGACGGACTCGAGGACGACGAGGCGCTCGAGGTTACGGGGCATAGTCGGTATCTGCCTCCTACTGGCCTTGGCTGGTATGCTCTACCTTGGCTACTTCTGTCCCGACCACGTCTGTGCCCTCAGCAGCCGTGATCCCAAGGAGACGACTAGACTCTCCGAATCTCTTCTCTCGGGTGAGACGTTCAACACTTATATATAGGGGATCAGAGGCAGCTCGTTTTTCGCTTCTTTTCTTAATCGAGAGACGACGATGCGTTTCGCTGCGTAATAATAATCCGAGTCAGCACGATTGTGTTACGCGATGCTGCATATACGTGTGTTAGTTTATAGCCGAGAATCGCGGAATCTCTCTGCACGCTCTTCGCTCTTGGGGATTTTTCCGAGATTGCGCTTGTAATCGCGCGCTTAAGTCTCATGTATATATATATATATATATACATGCATGCGAGGCTTTGATTATGTGTGCTATACGTTCTAACCGCTTGTTTATCGAGGGAGAGGCTCTATATTTAGGTAGAAGAATTTGCTGTTCTGCATGAAACGAGTGTGCGCGTGTGCTTTTGGTTGTAGGTAACACCCTTGGCCTAGGATCTAATTCACTTGAACTAGAAAAAAATAATTTTTTGCCAGTACATCCTGCGTTCAAGCTGCAGAGCATTCAAGGAAGTCTGGGCTACGACGACATCTTTTTGAACGACACCTTTCAGTTCGACATCAATGCTCACGATGTCATGGTGTTCCTGCACATTCAAAAGACTGGTAATGAATTCTATTTTCTTAATGACAACTTTATACACGATCCTTTTGCATTATTCAATACGCATCCGTCATTTGCATAAAAATTGCAATTTCCTGCTCTTTGTACGTTATTCTTTGCATCGAGCTAAGGATATGCTATTTTTTACTCCCATCATTCATATTGCTTGTTTGCATCATCATTATGTTATCAATGAAATTGTCCGTTTGATGATGTACTCAAACCAATTACTTCGTTACAACAATCGTCTCATGCAACCATTTCTATTGCAGGAGGCACTTTGTTTGGTAAACACTTGGTTCGTGATCTTGATCTGCAAAGGCCATGCTCTTGTCAAAGGCGACGTAAACGTTGCTTTTGCTTCCGTCCAAATCGAAATGAAAACTGGTTATTCTCGAGATATTCCACTGGGTGGAAATGCGGATTGCACGCGGATTGGACAGAATTAACGAGTTGCGTTGATTCTGAGTTGAACAAAATTGAAGGAGATAATGTTAAAAGAAGATATTTTTACATAACTATTATTCGACATCCTGTGGCGAGGTACCTATCCGAGTTTAGACACGTGCAAAGAGGAGCCACTTGGAAAGGTGCTCGTCACTGGTGTGGAGGTGCTCAGGCTAACATACCGCAGTGCTATTCAGGACCTAATTGGAAGGGAGTAACTTTAGAACAGGTATAGTTGCAACGCTCATCTTGTTTTGACTATTTGAAATATTGCAGCTGCAAATACCTTACGTCGTTTTCTTTGCAGTTTATGGCCTGTCCACATAATTTAGCAAGCAATAGACAGACTAGAATGTTAGCAGATCTATCTCTTGTTGGTTGCTACAACTCATCACTTAGTAGTATAGAACGAGATCGACTTATGTTAGCTAGTGCAAAGAGAAACCTGAAATACATGCCATTCTTCATGCTTACGGAGTATCAAAAGGTAAATTTTAATTGTTTATTTATTTTTTGCGTGCATGTCAAGCATAACGTATTAACAATCCAATAGCTCATTTATTATTCAAATATGTACGTCCTTACGTTTATTTTAATCATAAACATCATCAATATTCAAAGGCATCTTTCAAGATGTTTCAATGCAAATATTTACGTGAACCCCAGATGCCTTACGTATACCACAGTTTTGTTTTTCCTACTCTCTTTCTTACTCTTTCTCCCTCTATGTATATTTGTCTTAAAATGAACTGCACAGCTGCTTCGTGTTAACCCTCTTGCTCACATTTGGACCAAGCAGTTTCATGTAATGAAAGAAAGGATCTGAAAGACATCTTTCTTTCATTAAATTCAGTAAAGACTAAAAAAAGATCTTAAACTTTCTGCAATAGAATTGTGGATATTATTATTTGACCACAATAAGATCGGCTTTAAAATCGAACAGGGTTCCAAGAAATTTCAAAGAAGATTTTTTTAACGCTATTTTCTAACATTACGAAGAGCTTTTTCACGCGTCCTCATCCTGCATCAAACAAGAATTCATCGTTTCAAAGTGCACTGCTTGCCTAGATTAATTTTTAACGGCTGATTCAATAATGCAATAATTATCACCAGGTAGGACAATATTCTTTCGAGGAAACGTTCGGAATGAGATTTGCCGTTGCTTTCGAACAACACAACGCAACGCTAAGCGCTGCGACAATGGCAACTCTTACTCCCGAACAACTGGATGCTGTTAGAAGGCTTAACAAATTGGATCTTGAACTGTACGAATTTGCGACGAATCTTGCATTTCAAAGATTTCGACATCTCCGAGATCGTGACCCCTACTTTGTTCAACGATTCCAGCACCTTGGTGAGTTGCCATCAAGACAAAGTGTGACTGAATTCAATTGGGACTCAGTGATAGAAGATACAACAGACATTGATTAGACCCTTTGTGCAATGCACAGAGAGGTCAGCACAAAAATGAAAGTTTATCCTTTGCCAAGTGCAAACGGATATCATGCATTTTATTTACGTAAAGTGTTAAAAATCGCTTTACATTTGTAAATTTGTCCGTTCACCTGCATACAGCCGTACTGTGAAATATTTTTTGCTTGCGTGGTACATTTAACAGAGGCAACTAATTTTCTTTATTTTAACGATTCCACGCGAATAGGAAATTTTCATCAATGCTGCACATAGTTGAACTCACCAAAAGTTTTATAGAAGCTTTTTTGGACGAGACCAAAGAAAAACCGTAAAAACATAGGCCCAATCTTCGATACTTATTTCGCAGCTGTTTTACATGTAAACAGCGTTTGATCTTATAAGAAAGTATCTCACGTGCGAGCGTCATTGTTTTAATTTTAGAACATCTTTTCATCAAAGTTCTTCCACTTGTGCGCACATATGTTTCGTTTTTACACAGAATGCTTAATACTATAAATGACTTTGAAATCTATTGATGTATTTCAACAGGTCAATATCAAGCTCGCGTTTTAAATTATTTTACAAACAAATCTTCATACATTTTTTGCTGTACATTCATTTGCATTTAAATCCATATGAATAACTGCCATTACATTTAGTACATAGTTGTGCCATTAATTTATTCCTAATCTTAAAAATTAGATCAAAACTAAATTGCTATTGTAGTTGTACATTTTCTCTAATTAAATTAGTTAACAAAAAAGTTAAAAATGAAAATAAAATATAACTTTCGTGTTTATTCATATTGTAATGATATATGTGTGATAGTGCGAATAAGAGCTCGAGAAGTGGAAAAATTGTGATATACAAACTATTTTAAAGTACTTTATTTCCAAAGGTCTAACTGCAAACAAGAGGCAAACAGCGAATATGACTCAGTATCAATGTACATACACATTATTATGTCTTGATGGATGATTTCTCAATTAATTATGCTCTTCCCGAAAAATTTTACATACGAGTTTGTATTTAATTACAGCTTGTTCTTATAATGAAAAAATCTTTTTTATACGCAAAATCAAATAAATTTTGATATTGCCCTCTGTGTGTATGCTAAGAATTGTTATGGGTCATAAACACAATTGATCTTATTAGGTTTATTGATGATAGGGCCATACAAAGATCTCAGAACAGTGAACATTATTGTGCACATTAACGTTTACCAGTAGTTTTAATTACGGGATATTAATATTTGATTTTTTTTTTAATTTTTTCCCCATAAGAAATGTTGAAATCTATTATATCATTGACTTTGTATATAATAACTTCAGTATATACAGACGTGTAGTTTCTAATCAATCATGTTATGCGTTATTAAGATGATAACAAATCAAAACATCATTTATTTATGTGGAGTCTCTGTTACGATTTGAATTAACTCTATCATTTATCTGATTCATAAGGATTCTGATTGATCATAAAACTGACAGTTCTTAACGGCAGAAGCATAGTGGTAAAGAACGATTTTTAATCAAGAGTTATTCATGAACATTATTTGATAAAATTTAAACTATTTTTATTCCGATATTTTTTTATAAATGTTGCTTTACCACTGTACAAATTTTACAAATCTTTGTGATTTATTTGCGGAACGATCAATGAATTGTATTTTAAAAGAAATCGCGCTCTCGAAACAGCCTAAAGTTTATGTAAGCAAAAATAAGAAAGTTGTGGTATCACATAGGATAATAACTAATACTCAACAATGAACGTTGATACGTGCAATAAGACTATAGGTTACCAGAGTAGTTATTTCATACGATTGGAATATTATAACAAACCTAACTGTAACATAAAGCAAATATCTTTTAAATACTGATGAATTTTTTTATCAAGTGCGATCTTTCTGGTTTGAGTTGTCGAAAAATTGCTAAGAAATGTTAACGTATTTTGTAGTTACACTGTAGAGCTGATTTAAGTAAGTTTATCTAATCATGTTGTTTTGAACGATTTTAACAATTTTATGGTATCTTGAACAAACTTTTGAGTTTGAAATCTTGTTACGCATTCTAGTAGTAGTAAATTTTTGAAGTAAGTACACAGTAGCAATAATTGGTATGCCATTGTGTGGAATATCAATTATTTTAATTGCTTGCTCCTAAAAAAGAGATCTTAAACAAACGTATACCATACATACAATTTTCTTCTTTTTACACAATGTTTTACTGTTTTTGGAAAATATTGATAATATTAAGGACCAAAGACATTACTTTTATGTGGGCTTTTTATAAGTTTACACTTTAATCATTCTACTTTTTTTTTTTTTGCTAAAATTTTTTCTGCAGAATTTATATTCTCTGTATATTGTACAAAGTTTGCCAGAAAATGAGGCAAACGAGTTAAAAATTTTTTTTTTTGAAATTTATTTATGATTGAAAATTCTATTTACTGAGAAAGTAAATAAAAACTATTGCACATCTGATTTGAGCAAGTTTCAAAATACCATAACAGTGCCATAAGTGAATCCAAGGTTCACAAAAAGCAACATTTGAAAACTAGTATTTAAATGACACTTAATAAAAGTTTATTGGCAAAACTAATGGCAGACTGAGGAAGCATGCAACCCACTTTTTTGATCCGTTGCTGAAAATTATACTTACTAAAATTCTTTGTTATAATCATTAGAATTGTTAATTACACATTATGTAAAATTGTGTTATTAACAGGGTGTTGCACTTGTTTAGAATAGTTATCTGTCCATTAGGGAATGTATAATAATAATAAGAAAGTCAAATTTGAGATGAATGGTCAACGAACCCATGACATATGCCTAATGAAGTGAACAAAAAGGTCTAAGCCATTTATATCTTGTTTATGCGAGTGTAAATAATGTATCGAATAGATCTAAGTATTACTGAACTAATGGATATAAAAAATCGTATATGAATTGTATACACGTATAATTATATTTAAGATTTCAGTATACTACTATTATAAAAATAAGAAAATATATAGTTATTGTAATACGTGGCAGCTTGATTAAAAGTTGTTTGATTATGTAAACCTTTTAATAAATCCTGAGAATTCTCAAGTGTTTTGATTTTGAAATGCTCTTCCATTTTTTTTCTCCTTCATCACATTGTGGTAAAAATAATTTTTTTATACAACAGCACAGATTAAATAGAATTGTATATTATATATCGATAAATATTTTTTCTGTATCAACAGTATTTTTTGTTATATTACAATGTACTGCATACACTTAAGAGTGCTCTATACCTCCGTGACAGCCTATCAGAGCCACGGATTTTTCTTAACAAACTACGGCTTTATTATTAATGCTTTTATAAAATAAAAAATTTTATAATATTCTTTAGACTTTTCTACACGTGGGATGATTCCTAGA
>QLSS01000017.1:2307735-2367630 GCA_024372645.1 Trichomalopsis sarcophagae
TCTAGGAATCATCCCACGTGTAGAAAAGTCTAAAGAATATTATAAAAATTTTTATTTTATAAAAGCATTAATAATAAAGCCGTAGTTTGTTAAGAAAAATCCGCGGCTCTGATTGGCTGTCACGGAGGTATAGAGCACTCTTAAGTTAATATATTTACACACTGTGTTTATATTTACTCTCTGACAATTAAAATTTGTTCGTTGCAAGAAGACATTAGCAAGCAGCAATACCAAGGGTACAGGAACTTTGAAAATGTATGTTAGGTTCATTCCTTTGATATTGATTATGCTTTAGATGTAAATAAAATGAAGATTAATCACACTGCTCAAATGTACACATGTGGATGGATGATCGGAAGGAATGTAGTTGTATAGATAAAATGCACTAGTTTTCTAAAGCAGAGATTGCTCCAACATAATTTTTTCAAAACCCATTGGTGGACTGTGAGCAAAATTTTCTAAAATAAAATCTAAAATTGCACCATCGTCCACTGAAACATTTGAAATTGAATATTAATTATTTTCTCAATTTAAACACCATTGATAAATGCTAAGACAGTGATTTACCATAAAGTACAGGATAAGTCGTTCCCTTGATGCCCATCATAGGTGCTTCCATTGATTTTCCATTTAAATAAAAATTCAGTTCTACGTGATCATAAGAGATACCCTAGAAATCAATACAAAATCTATGAGATAAACTGTCACTTTCAGTGTGGCTCTTCTTTAACCATATTTTTCATTCTCTTACGATTATATCTCCTTCCTGAGGCAAATTTTGCACTTTATGCAACTCCTCCTTATTGTGTCGTATTACTCCATCTGAATTAAAAGCCCAGCTTTCAGCATCCATTCCACCCACGCTTGTATCCAGATTTGTAGACCTTGTTGCAATGCCTACTCCCCATATTCCTTCTTGTTGTATTTTTACTTCGAAATAACTTTTGCTTTGTACTAATGGAGCATTTCCTAATACTGCTCCCCGACCACATACTCGTCCACAATTTTTTACTACTACTACTTCTTGCCCTGAAAAATGAAAGAAAACGTTGTACTTATCATTAATTCAACACAAATGGTAGATCGATGATGTCAAATTAAGTTTTCCTTAAAAGGGGCAATCAATTGGTAAAAAAATTGATAAAGACTTACCCATATTATTTGTATCCAGACAAATATAATTTTCTTCTTTTTGGGGCTCATGTTGAGCGGTAACAAGCCCAAAATTATCAAAGCAATTTCTAAAGCAGGTAAACATCGTTTTAGTTACACTTTTGGCACTTTTTCATAACCATACTCCTATAGAATACACTATAGTCTGTGTTACCGAGATAAAGCGATTAATTTGAACATTACACAAAGTCAGGAATTAATGTATTAAATAAAAATAAATAATCGGAGATCAGTAGATCACAGGTATCGTAGCACGACTAACGACAGATGACAGAAAACCTTTCACTGCTTTGACGTTCGCGTCGTTAGTGTGTGTGCGTCTGTATACATGTATAAGTTAATAGGTATATCTATGCTTGGTAGTGGTAGGAAAATGGCTTCCTTCACATTCGCAAATCCAATCGATATATGACGATGTGTTAAGTGAAACGGTGGTTGCTTTATCATCTGTTGATAAGTTAGTAGCAACATTTGTCATGTGTGGTATTTTATCAAATTAAATTTGCTCTAAATTTAGGTTTCTGAGAAGATCGAATTTTTTAAATTATTTTATAAATCTGTTTCTATTAGGTGCATACTTTGACTCTAAATTAAAAACAAAATTATGATATTGCAGGGTTGAATAAGAAAACAGAATTTGGTACCAAAAGGTGTTTTTTTTTATTTATTAATATTTTACATAAATTTAAACTCTGCTTGGGTACAGCATCTGCAACAAAAAAATTAATTGTGATTAGTATTGATATAGATATTGCTTCTACATTCTAATTATTTTGGAGCGCATTATCATATATCTCTGCTCCACAGCAAAGACTAACTCATTTAAAGAATTATTTATTTTTAAGCTGTCTTACATTTAAATGATTTATCACAATTTGAAGAAAATGTCTTTTAAAATGCACTAGTTTTGGGATTTAATTCTGCAATGAAAATAATACTTACAATCCTGATGCGGTGACCCATGGCCTTAGCAGGTAAATTCCTCTTGAACTTGGCGCGCACAGATCCACTGGTACCATGTGGACGTGTGACCTTTCCCCAGATAGCCCTGACTTTCGTCTTCTTGGTGGTCTTTCCGGGAACTGGAGTCTTGTTCTTGGCCTAAACATTTGAATTAACAATAAGTACTTCAGATCTACATATCTATTCACTTAAAGAACACTTCAGGTGACAAAGAATGATTTTCAATATTTTATATTAAATTTTCTATTAATTTCTCTTAATACGATCTAGAACTACAATGAAAATGAGTATATTATAGAATGAGATCATGTCACTTGAAGAAGCATGTTCTAGCTGTAAAAACAGTCTTGTTAAGATTATAAAGAGCTTTGATCTTTAAGTGTCATTATCCCACTTCTATCACTAACTAAAAATAGCTACCTTTTATAAGTTCTAAGATACACTTTTTTTTTCAAACCTAGATGATAATTAATCTTTCTCCTAAGTATCAACGAATGAGCAAAGGTATAGTTTAATACTGTTTCTATTCATCTTTTCCTTATAAAACTTGAACAGTCAAATTTCACAAGAGAATATGAAGAAAATTGTACGTACATCAGCAAATAATAAGAGTTTTCATGTACAAACCTTGTACACATAGACGCAACGCTTTCCAATGTAGAAATCGGAGTCGCTCTTTGCCCTGGCTCCGTCAATTTTCAGAAGAGCTGTGTGCTCATGTTGGTTACGCAGACCTCTCTTGTAGCCAGTGAAGATAGCCTTGGCATAAAGACGACCGTGCCTCTTGAAAGGCCTCTTCTTCAAGGGAACAGGTTCCGCTGGCTTCTCTTTTGGCTTCTTGGTCGTAGCCTTGGGCTTTTCTGCAACTTTGTCCGCCATGTCGGTGCCTAAAAAATATTTAAACAATGATCAGTTATCGTCCTTCTAACTTAACTAAGCGTTCTAATCGAAATCATCGTATTGTCACGTTCGATCAACAATTTATCGGGGTTATGTGTACAAAACAGGTTAGGAACCGCGACTACTCGTCGGTCAGCGAACAACAAATATAAAACATTAACAATCACTCGCAGAGACGCGTAGAACAGTGTGCACAAATGTAAATTAATAAACAACACGATTTTAACACAGAAAATTCAATTTCGCCAATGTTTCTGTACAATTCTGCTGCGAAGTGTCTGTAGACCACACGAGATATCCGGTTCGTAATCCATGATAATCAGTGTTAAAAAACAAAAATCAACGACGAAAACTCGAAAGAACAACAAAGCAAAGGTCACTTTTACGGTTTTCAACAATATTTTTCGTATCGTTCACTTAAATAATGTCATTTTTTAATAAAAATAGCGGGGTTACCCGAATCACGCAGCGTACCTGACGTGTACCGCGGATGAAAAGAAACAGGAAACACTGCGCCCCTCTAACGGTTAAGTTGGCAAACGCTACTCGCGCCCATATGGCGCGAGCGCCGTGTGAATTGAAGCGTCGACAACGTTGGCAACGAAAGCTTTTTTGTTATCATCGGAATGTTAATATACTCGCGACGGTTTAATATTTTGTAAACAATATTTTGTTGTGAATTTTTGCAAAAATATCGATCGAATGATGCGAACTAATTTTTTTTATCGACCGATATCATTCTGGGAAGGAAATTTCTTTATCAGTTAGTATTAATGATAAAGAGTACAATACACAATATACAACTAAAAATTAAAATTGCAACCAGTTTGCTTTACATAATTGATGATAAATACAAAATTGTGATAAGTGATGCGTATTTGCGCTCAGTTATATATTAATTTTGTAAACTGGTGCATTTACGAGATTATTTAAATGCCATTTAGCAAAAAACGCATGGACAGCTAGAACTTTGTATAAATGATGGATAATTACACAACAGAGAGCAACCATTCCTAGTTTCATCGTGTAATGCCATTTTTATCATTTGTTATAATCAAATTACATTTTTGTCGTCTGCTCCAGTACGGCGGGAAATTTGAATATTTAATTCGACTCAGCGACCTCCTTAACATCAAAGTATCTTCAATTCCTTCACGCTCCTAATTACATTAACTAACATAGAAGCACACAAAAGAAGCATCTTCAATTCGTCGACGAAACTAAGCGAAAATAGAAACGCAATCAGCTAAATGAAGCATGAAGTGCACTCTCGTCGCGCTCGGGAAAATCATTCGGTGCTCGCTGCATGGTTATACGCGAAAATGAAACCGAGAAACGGCCCCGTACCTCAACGCATATATACGTATGCAGAAAACGTCAATCACGACATCCCCCCCCCCCCCCCCCGCACATGTGTCGCTCTTTGCCGCTAAACGCGCGAACCACAAACGAAATTTCAAGCTGACAGCTGTTGGAGCTTCGGTATACAGGTATATGCACGTGTAGACGACGCGAAAGCGCGTGGGCGTAAAAAATAAAGAAGGGGGGGGGGGGGAGGACACTGCGGGCGAAAAAAATGCAGCAGAGCCTCGTTAGCGCGTCAGATTTTCCTGTCGCATCGCCGCTAACGACATTTGAGTCGAGGCGCCGCAAACGTCGATACTATATATAGCAGAGCGCGCCAAAAATCGTTTCGCGGACTCGTTATTGTGTAGCCATAGGGGGGACCCTAGGGATTCGCTTTTTCGAGCGTTGACTTTTCTCGTTACAGCTGGCAGTCGAGGCTTTCGATTGTCATCGTGGAACAATATTTTCGCCCCGCGGAGAGGGATCTAACGAAGACATTCTGCGCGCGCGCTTTTTTTTTTTCAGTCTCGAAAAATAATCATTAAACTCGATATGCGATGGCTGGGTAGCTTCGTTATTGTTCTCTTATTTGGAAAAAATTTAGTGTTGGACCTGTTTGAATTTTCGCGCGCTATTGAAGCGATTACGTAACCGACAGATGAATTGTCTGTATTGATACATCTGGCTATAACACTGACGAGAGTCGTATCAATATTCATTAGTGTATAATGGGTCCGATTGACAAGTTACTTTCGGCAAATACCATTATTCATATGTCTAAATTAATCATTCTCCCATCGGTCCGTCTATTAGTCTTCATCCTAGCAGCTTCAGAAACGTTCATTTTACGTGTGCCATTCAATTAAACAAGTGAATGCTATACCATCGCGAAATGCGTTTGGTCAAATTTTCATTGTTCCAAGCACAAGTGCGCGCGTGTATTCGAAAGCATCAGTAAAATACGTATACGACAGCGCGATAAGCCCCTATTGCTCTGATATAGTTGACTTTATTATTCCTTGTGCCATATGAGTGGTTGTAAAGCATTTCATACGTGTTGGATTTTAAGCAATGTCGATTTTGATTTGTGTCATGTACTAAAATGCTTATGGATATTTTGACTATATGGAGCTTTTAGATAACTAAAATTTTAATCACGCGAAACCTTCGATTGGAACGAAACAAAGGGAAAGCTTCGGCCCAATCAATAGTTACGAGCGATTAAAAATAGCTTGAAATCTGTCGAAAAATGCGCGAATCTCGCAAAATAATGGCCAATCAGGCTTCCGAATAAAGCTTTCATCAAAGTGCTTAACGAGCCGATAATTCTGCGAAAAGAAGCTTGGGCTGAACCTCCGAACACGCTGTATTGCAGTACTTCTCAAACAAAAATAATAATAAATTGTTTCATCGAATTCAACGAACATGAAATTAACGCGCGTACAATAACAATTATATTTCCATAAACTATTCACAACTTTTCAGAATACTACTCGAGCTTTGTTTTCATAAAATCACGATATAATCATGCTTTTTAATTCTTGTTATTAAATGTACAAACCCACAAGATTGCTTTGTTGGAAACAAGAGGCAGAGGCTGGCGCTATATACACTCACTCGAGCGAACTTAAGCCTGTGTCTCTTCGCCATCTCCAGCCCTCTGTCCTTTTTGTATTTTTCTTGTCCTTCAACTTTCCTTTGCTCCTGTTAGCTCGGTCCTTTTACTTTCCCGCAAGTTTATTTTCCGTGTATTTATCTTGCCGTCTTCGATTTCTCCTCTCCAGTATAGCTTTTTCTTCTCCTCGCGTATCACGTTTGACCTTTTCGCGCCTGTATTTTCGCGAAAAAAAAAAAAATAAAACATAAGATGGCCATCTAGCTATTGTTCTGTTTATTTTTAAATTCGAAGCATCAGAGAAGAGTTCCGTCAGGCTAATTGACGCCGTCGATGTTGGGCAAGGCCAGAGGCAGGCGCGAATGACGGGCCAGCCGTCGCAACATCATCCATCTTCCATACGCCCTCCGAACGATATCCCGTCGCCGGTCGTCTCACGTCTATTACGACGACGATGATATACACGCGTCGGCGAACCCTTGTTACGTTTCTCTTGGTTAGACTCGCGCCCCCGAGCCGCAGTAGGACGACGAGGACGATTTCTCCCCGATGGAATTCGAGAGGTATGACGCTTGTGTGTACTGATTTCGTTTTAATGGCCCTTATTTTGATTGAAGTGTCTTCTTGGGGTAATGGTTGGTTTATTCAAATTTCAAGGGGGGAATTAATGAAGGCTGTTATTTTTGAATGCATACATTATTAATTATCAAAAGTGTGTTGGTATTTGAAGTGAGTTTGTAATAGTAAAATTTTGAGTTTCTTCAAAACTTCTAGAAAATACTTTTCAGTGTGTTAGAAGTTCAAATCAAGTGTTTTTGGAAAATGTCCGTATGGATGTGTGTGTATGTATGCCGTAATATTTCTGGAACTACTTTGTCAATATCAATAAAATTTGACATGCATATATATTTTTAGATTCTGGATTCGGGAAAAACAGTTATTTTTTAATTTCTTAACTATATTTTTTATGGCCAATTTTTGATTTTTAAAAAACACTATTTTGCGGTTTTTTTTTCAATCATCACATTCTTACAAATAATTCAGCTATAATGCATTTGAAAGAGAATAAAATTACCTACTTTTCCTTGTTTGGTGCTCGGGATTGACCGCTTTGTTCGGCAGATAAAATGAAAAAGGCGATTTTTTTTAAATTCGTATCTCTAAAACTAAACCGCATAACCTCGCGAAAAAAATTTCGCGATGGGTCACGTGTCAAACTATACCCCATTAAAATTTCAAGTGATTTGACTACTTATTTTTTCAGTGATAAATCGAAAACTGAAAAAATGAGTTTTTTTGTGCCTCGATTACGGACGCAAAAAGGCACTTGAGATTTCTCAAAAAAGTAGATATTTTATGTGTTTTGCCTAAGTTTATTGCACAGTTTTCGAACCCCTATGATTTGTAAGATATCAAGGTTTCAATTTTTTTTTAAAATTTTTTGATTTCTTATATCTCTAAAACAATGTAGTCAAATGCTTCAAAATTTTATTTGGTGATTCACTGTAGAAAAGCTATTTGCTGTTAAAATTGTAAACGATTCCATCAAGCGTTTTCAACTAAAGAGCTAAAATGTAAAAATCGTTTTCTTAAAAATTGCGCGAGCGACCTATCTAATGAATAACCTGCTGTTTTGATGGTTAGGTTGGTTAGGAACACATGTATACATACGTGAATTTCTGAGAAAAAAAATTGACGACAGTGTTCGTATTCTATAATAAGAAAATAGAGGGGTCTGCAAACTTTTGGACAATGAACTATCTAAAACTTTTATTAAATTATGTATCAAAAATCGCCTTATACATTAGCAAGCAGATATATAGATATATTAAAAGAATATTTTATTTATTGGACCTATAAATTTAGTTGGAGGAAGCTACGTGCCAATGAATTGGTTTTTCACTATAGAATTGGCGCAGAATAATAATTAAAGCCACACAGATACACACACACGTTCACTTTTTTAAAGCAGCATCTATATTACAATGAATTCACAATTTCACGACTATCGAAATGCTTTCTCCTACAACAAAAGCTTTCTCCTCAAAACTAAAGACCGAAATAATACCAGCCCAGATTTCTCGAATTTCAACAAATCCCCTTTGTCCCCTAATCCCAATTATTCAGACAAAACCCATATCCCTTCTCTGTTACGAGCACGTCTAAACCCTCAGCGTTTAAGATACCTCACGCCCCCGCATTCGCGGTTTTCATGTTTGAAACGTCGCAGCCGCGCATTCCATACTTCTCTACACTCTTCTCCGTTACATACACTCCCCCGCGTCAGCCAACACTTGCCGGCGCACTGTACTCCCCACGTATTGTATTAATATCGTCGGCAGTCGCTCTTACGTGTATATACACTATATATCGCAGAGACAGAGGCGCTTGATATCGCGGATTTGAGCGGTTTACACGCGACTGCTTCGTTCTGTGGATGCTGCAGGCAAACATCAGTGAAAGAGACGCTTGCGAGGGAGTCTTCTGCTAGAAGGCTGATAAGACACTCGCATGTACGCCTAATCTTGAACGTCGGTGGTATACGTTAAATGCGGAAAGAATTTCAAATTTTAACGAACGCTTGAGTAAAAAATATTCCCATTTAAATGAAGCATTTGAATAAAAGGAAGGCTTTTTTGCTGAAGTGCAACTTTTTCGTTATTTTCTGGTGTAAATATTTTACTGTGCAAAGTTAATCTTTTATTTCGTTGTAAAGTTACACTCTCGACATCCAATAATACCCAAATCGAAAAAAAGCTTCGATTGATAAGACCCATCCTTGCAGCGTTAATAGAAACTTATCGTCTCCTCCGCGTATAATCTCCCCGAAGCTCAAGCTCGCTCGAAGTCATGCCCCATCCTCCCCCTCGCTATACCCCTCGCTCGCACAGAAAGGTAAAAAGAGATCCGTTTGATCACGGCTAACTTTGCCCACTCGCGAAACTATACTCCCAACGAGTGCCTCCCCCGCAAAAATTCATCTCCCTCTCTCTCTCTCTCTCTCTCTCTCTCTCTCGTGATACGAAAGTTGCCGTAGAGTCGAGAGAGGGCGAGATAGCGGATTCCGAGAGCGCGGCGGAAAAAGCGAGTTTGAATTATTCAAGGTTTCTTAGCCGGCGAAACTGAAAAAGGCGCGCCTGGGAAAATTTAACTTGCCGGCGAGCTTATACACAGGGCTACAATTGCGGCCGTTCTCTCTTCTTCTTCTTTTTTTTTTCGCGGGAAATCGCTGTGCTCGCGCGCGCGAGTATAGGGATGCCCGTTGAATTTCAAACAGGGGATCCGTGATTATTAGCCGACGGAACAGCTGTTGTCAATATCGAGAGGCTTTCAGTGCTGCTGCTGGGCTTTACTCTTTTAACGTCCAGAGGGGATTGATTATTCATCGAAAATAAAAAGTCACTATACGCGTACGTCGTTGTGTAATCCAATTATCGTGTCGCGCAGGAAATAATGACCCCCTCGATTAAAGTGATTAAACGAGCGGTTGATTACACGCTCGCGAGAATTAAAATTCCAAAGCGGGAATGGAGGGAAGGGGGGGGGGGGCTAATTAGAAAAAATAGTCCTTGAGCCTCGGGAAAAATTATTCAGCTCGTATACGCTCGATCTGCCTCCACACAGCTCTCTCTCTCTCTCTCTCTCGTTACGCAGTATAGAGACTCTGGGCTGCAGCGCCGAGCTCTCGCGAATGAAATATATTTTTGCGTATACGGCACGGACTGGTTTTTCGCAGCCGAGCAAGCGGAAAAGTGCGCAGGCGGAAAATGAATTTCGCGTACGTCGCCGTAGGACGACGAGACTAGCTATATATACACCGGACCACTCTCTGACGCTCACGTACGGCTGCTGCAGAGCCGAGTAGCGCTTGGCTTTTGGCATTTCGTCGTCGCGGCGGCGGTGGACGTGAGCGCGGCGCGGTGAGGAAAATTAAAACGCTGCGCGACGGAGAAAATAAATTCACTCGCTTAATTTTTTCGACTATCGAACTGACTGACGCGCTCGAGATGGATTTTCTTCGAGGTTGTTTTATTCTTGTGCTCGAGTGGAGATTTTATTTTATTTTTGGGTTAATTGATTAATGCGAGTATACGAGTGAAGCTTGATGGAAGAAATTCATATTTTGTGCGAGTGGAAATTTAAAGAAAAGTTAGCTAACTGTTAGGATAATTAGCTAACCTTTGATAAGTAAATAAACTCGATACGAGATACGTCCATAAATGCGAGCATCGATCTCTCCTCCAGGCACACGCACACACGAGTCGAACTCGCGGATGATGGATATTTATACGCTTTAGCCCGCGGATGCGAGGAAATACGCGAGCAAACCGAAAATAAAATTGCGTGCGTTTACCCCTCAAAAAAAAAAAAAAAAATCGCTTATAGATTTGACGTGAAATAGCTCCAATGCAGACGCATAAATATGTATAGTCTGTGTGATATAAGTATACGTCTATGTGTGTGTGTGTGTGGGTGGTGTCGTCGCTCGATACATACACACACGCGTATATCGAGGGCAGATTTATGACGGCATTCGAGCAGATTTCCGCGCTGGATTTTCACTGAGACTCGTATATTTCAGTTTATACACACCTGCCTATATGCATGTATGTAAGTCCATTTCGCTGCTTTCCCCCCCCCCCCCCCCCCCCCCCCCCCCCCCCCCGACGCCCCGATGCAGACTCCCTTCTTGCTCTTCTCACCCTAGATATAGAACGCATATATAGCGTGTATATATACATACTGCCTAAATTTCTGCGCCTCTGTACCAGTGCATATACCTATATGTGTAGCACTGGCTTATTCACCCCCGGTGTGCACCGGGATTTCGCCCGATAAGTTGATGCAGCATCAACTCTCCCGTAATATATGCCATCGTCCTCGTTTTTACTCGTTATACAAGTACACACTTATATTTCGAATACAATACCCCCCACACACACACACACACATCTGCGCTTATAATCCGCGTAGGCTGCGTAGACTGTCCGCGATAAGGGCCTAACGTTTTGCTTATACAGCTTCGACGCGAATAGATATAATACGTGTGTGTGTGTGTATGTGTGTGTCTGTGTGTGTGTGGGCGGCGACGTATAAGCATATACACAGGTACAGTATATAGGGGTGTGTTTGTTGTGTATTGGCTGCGCGTAAACTCTGTTGCTTTGGACAAACATCGAATACTCCGATTAGGCGACGCTACGGAATTTCAGTGCCGGCCCTTCCGGCTTTGCGGTTATTTGTTGTTTTTGCGAATCATTTATGCCGAAGCTTCGACGCCGTCGTGTGTTTGTCTTTCGCGGTGGGATGTATATTGCTTTCGATGAGCGACGATCGGTTGTATGCGTGTGTGTATTGGGAAAACATTGCGGAGTTGGTGTTGTATTCATCGGTATATAAGGGAATATTTAGTTATTAGGTTATTGCGGAAGTTACTTTGTTCGGCTTCGGGGAACCCCTGGTAGAAATGTTAACGGGTTAATAAGCTAAGTTTTAAGACACTTAGCCAAGTTGTGGTTAACGATTTAACTAAATAAGCGTTTAACCGTTATAAATGCTTAGATACGACGCATCGACTCATGATGAAACGAAACTTTTGCTTGAAATTTGTCAAAAAATTGTAGAAAAATACGTTACAATCGTAAAAAATCCAAATATTCGTAATAAGACACATATACGTTTTAATGTCAAAAAAAGGGAAAACAATTTTTAACTTAATAATAATATTTTAATTAATTTTTTTACATTAAAATTTGATGAAACTTAACTTTTTAACGAATTTCAACCGTTAATTTTTCTACCAGGGACGTTTGATTGGGTTGAGAAAAAAGCCAGACCCGCAAGTTGTTTTCATTTCCTTTAGGATCAATCCGAATAATAACATGAAAAATATCGCGTTTCCGCTCGATCGGTAAACATACTTTTTCCGGTCATCAGATCCAATTTTCTCGTGTTGCGATGAAGCACATTAAAAAAATTAATGAAAAATATAGCCACGATAACTCTATCGTCGGTACAGCAAATACCCGACAAATTCAACCGAGGCGAAGCTTATACAGCCACAGCTCGACCACAGAACTATACAGTCAAGTAGTACTATACACGCGAGAAGTCAACAATAGCCTTGAGAAACTCGAGACAATTAACGATTTTCTTATGATTCGCGCGGTATATCACCGAAGGAGGATCGATTCCCTCGACTCCCCCTTTCGCTCGTCTTCGGTGACAGGTTCTCTCCCCCCTTTGACTCTCAACGGAAATCCTCTTCATCCTCTCCGTGTACATAAGATTTTCCGAGGCTTCTTACGTATCTCGATGGTTACAACATTCGCGGGGCTTTGCGAGAATGATTTTTTTTTATCGCTACGAGGCACAAGTCATAATGAGCAATCGCAGCGCGATGAATACGAATGATATCCGATGCCGGAAGTAAGTAGCGTCACAAGGAGGCTGATACTCTTGCGAGTCTGTTGTGCGCTGGTAGGGAGCGCCAAGTGGGAGCGGAGAGCTCGCAGCTGGTAATAGAAAAGCCAGAGCGCTCCAATTTGCTGAGAGCACTCTATTCAGCCTCGGCCAGACACTTCTCCACGTATCTTATTATGTTTGTTTCTCTTCGGCTTCTCGCGCCCTACTTCTTGGCACCACTCGGCACTTCCAACTCTCTCTCTCTCTCTGTCGTCTCTTCAGCCATATAGCGCACCGACTTGCTCTTGACATCTGAATCGTAGTGCGCTTGTCCATAAAAAAGCATCGCCGGAAGTGCAGCGGTGTATGCTGTAAAATGTTTTATCCTTGCGCTGGATCACTTATGCGAATTGCTTCGAAGCGCTCGTTTAGTAGCGTAATTGGACTGCGGGGGTGGCGTAAACAAATCATCCGATCGTTATCCGCAGCCTGTGTGTGCAGCGAGGATAAATTGAAAAAAGCATCGATTTAGAAAGAGCGTCTTTCGGCCGGATCTCGTTAAAATTTATCTCCTCCCTTGCCGTACCCTAGAGCCGCTTAATTGTTAGCCTTGTGTATTTATCGTCGGTATTTTTCTCCCCGTTCAACTCATTTCGCATACCGGCGCTGCTCTATAGCCACTGCAGGCAAACTAAATGCTCGGGGACGCGCTAATGGCTCGGGCATTTGTCAGAGGGCATATATATATATAGCTACTGCTGCTGCATACGACGATACGCCGAACGTGATGTGGATGTAGCCGAGCTGGCTCCCGATAATGTATCGGCTCGCGCGCGAGAATAAGATGCATACGCGCTTGCGGACGTGAGAAAAGAGGGCTATTATTAAAGTGTTGTTCTTTCGCTGAGAATCGACTGCTGAGAGTAATTTGTTTTGCGCTCGCGCCGATTTTTCTTGGGTTGGAAAGCTATTGTTTCTGTTCTATTTTCAATTTACGCGCACGCAGACACGACGATATCAAATGTAACGAACGAGAGTGCAAAACAGACCCTCAAAGCGGCGTCGAGTGCGGAAAAAAAGCGACAGTTCACTCCAGGCAACAGGGCACAAAAGAATATTCCACAGCGAGATACATACTTGCGTGTAAAAATTCGTTTCGTATCTCACCCACGCACACACATACACGCTGTGTACGTGTACATTTGTTTTCGCCGCACAAAGGGGCAGCTCTCTTCCCGCGTATAATAATGAGTCAACGCCGACAGACTAGACAGAGCCCGAGTCCAGTGACCTCACTTTTTTTCAATATATATATATATATATATATATATATATATATATATATTATACGTTTTCTCGGCGTCGTTCGACGGAATGTCCGCGCGACTAGCGAAAACTTTCCAGCATAGCTCGACTCATTTCGCCCGAATGAAGTTTCTCTCCCGCTCGACTTTTCCGCGCGTTCTCTCAATGCCCTCTTCAATTCGCTCCGTTTGCGGGTTCGGTTTTCGGACAAAAAAGAGGTAAATATCGCGCTCGAGAGAAAAGCTGATTCTTGGCTTTAATCCCTCGATTTTGTGTAATCGCCGCGGGATATTTCTTTTGGATATCGAGTGCCAAGTGTCGCCGCGGGAAAAAGCTCGAAGAGCGAGTTTGATTAATCTCTCTCTATATATAACATGATAGGGGAGCTTTGACGAGGCTGTAATTATTCGAATTCGGGTTTCGAGCGTATTGTTGGACGTATTTCGAAATTCGCGTGTGCGAACCGTCGCTAATATGCTCGTTTCACGATTGATTGATACAACGTCGCTCGCATTGTCGATGTGCTCGTATGTTGCATTCGATTTGATATTAATAGCGGCTAATAATTATATTGGCGAAGTAATTATTACTCGTGCGTCGATCTTTTTTCGCGAATATGTCAGAGGCTCGTGTTCGATAATGCTGCGGTAGCCACAATGCGAGTAAAATTTTATACTAAAAGCTTTTTTCGTTCCTGAATTGCGAAGCTTTTATTTTATAAATAAGAAAAATAAACAACTACAAATTTTTTCCATTACCTCGCGGCTCTTCTTCGTTATTCCAAGCAGGCTTTCGCGTCTCTGAAAGAAAACTATTAAATTTCAATTCCCATCTCTCTCTCTCTCTCTCCGTCGCGCTTGCGGAGCAGAAGCAAAAATAAATTAAAATACCGGTACCGAGACCTATTCGCGCACAGCGAGAGATAACAGCAGCGCGAAAACACCGCCATTGAGAGCCACGGTAATTTAAACGTACCCGCGCGTCTTCTCTCCAAACAGGCCGCGATATTGTAAAAGGCGCCTACAACATACAACCAATTATTATTTAGCCGCAGAATAAACGGAATTTCTGAAGATAAAAAAATCGCGTTGAGAAAAGCGTTAATCAACTCTTTCGCGCTCTTGGCTTCTTAATTAATTGCTCGGCGGCGTCTATACCGTGAAGTGAGACGTTATCTGGCGCACTTTGACTGTCGATCGAAGAGAAATCGATGTCTCATTCCTTTTCTACGGCCTCCTTCTCCTCTCTCGCAGTAGTAGCATCGCCGGCGTTAAGTAACTACTAGGTACCCCATCTTTGATCATCCCCCTTTCCAGCGTCTCTCTTTCAATTCCTCTTTTTTTTTTTTTTTTCATTCGCATTACAGCAGCTCTTTCTCCCTTTTGATTATCAATTCAATCGAATTAGACAGGTTTTCTCTCTCAGGAAACCCTCGGGGCAAGAATTTTAAGGCAAGGGAGAGAGATCGTTCGCGGTTCGGAATCGAGCATTATAAGAAGCTCGACGAATTTGGCCCACTCGACGTAGAAACGGATCAAGCTTTTTTTCTTGAAAGCTCACTTTTCGGATCGAACGTCCCACCTCCGTTCCGTTCTTAACAAACAGTTTATGCATTTTGTAATGTTAAATATTATTTATGAAAATATCTTCTGGTAAATAAATAATTTTGCATTTTTATTCCAGCCACTTGGCCCCATCCGGTTCACTTCGACATACACGGCTACAAATCGCTGATCTTCCAAGTCTCCTGAATTAAACTCGCACAGCTAAAAGGTCAGTGGAAAACTTCTTACACGCCATTTACCAGCTTACACGAGTCCGCAAACAATCGGCGCCCCTTGGGCTAATGAAAAGCGCCGTATTTCGCGAGTCCTGCAGCCATCGGTCCTCAATCACGCCCGCGACGTCTATCCATTATATAGCGACCTTTTATTACCTCCGCTCGCTCGAGATCGCGATTCTAGCCATAGCCGAATATATCTATATACACACAGAGGGCCGGAGCATATAGCAGTTTGCTTCTCCGCGCGAGTTGGCGATATTTCAGCGACGTTCTCTATTCTCTTAACTGCCTTTGCTTGAGCAGAGAGTCCGCGCTCTGAAATAGAGGGGGACCTTTTGCAAAATTATCGTTTGCGACGAGTTGCGCGGAGGAGAATACTTCGGCGGACGTCTTCTCTCCGAATTCACGATAAATTACGCTTCAAGTACAAACAAGATGGTCGGAATGATTAGGAAAGCGAGTTTGATATAAATAAGGTCGATGACCTAACCGTAACTGTGAAAAAGTCAAGTGCCAAAGGCTGTATTATAACAAGGCCGCGTCGCAAGCTCGCTGTTAATCACGGCTCTGCGAAGTGTCTCCGAAACTAGTTTAGGACGCTGCACATCATATACACCGAAGGGAATGACGCCCTGCAGTATATATAGTGTGTATAAGTAGCGCTAGGTGTTCTCCCTCACGTCTAAGAGTATAGCTCCCTTGAAGTATGTGGCAAGTGTATTGTGAGCGGCTGCGCGCGGAAAAGGGCAAACTTTCCCAGACAGGATAAACACGATTAATTTCCACGAAGCGACTCACAAGTTCGTATACGAGTCAGCGGTTTCGCCGTTCGTTATGATTGTGGCGAGAGAGCTTTAGTACGGTAGGTGCTGATATTGCGGCGCTTTGAGCTTTATAGGCTTGAGCTTTTCATTTGAAAATTTCAGTATACATACGCAAGGAAATAATATCGATCGTACGACTATGTCGCGGGAGGACGACGCATATACTAAAATTATTGGCTCGAAATTCGCTCGCGATCCAGAATTTATTCGCGGATTTCATTTTTGCTGTCTCCTCCACTATATACGCTCTATAGGTATTTCCCGCGAGTCAGGAGTTATACGCGCCGCTCGATAAGCTGCGTTTGATTTTACCGTCGCCGCTGTTGAATAAACGTTGAAAAAAAGTAGCTTGTGCACACGGTTATCTAGTTAGCAGAGCTACTCGGACGCGAAAGGGACGTACGTGGAGAGAGAGAATGAACCACAGCGAGCGATCGTAGCCGGCCAAAATACCTAAGCAATGAGACAAAGTGGATCGAGTCCCTGTGAGGATTGTCGGTAGTCTGCGATCGTCACAGCTACGAGTCTGCTTTGATCCCGAATTCTCTCCGCTTCGTCGGCATCGAGTCGACTGAATAATTGCGTTATACTCGCTCTCGTCCATATGTACTCCGCAGTCATGCAGCTCATATGCATACACGCGTTCGTTACAGAGGGGCGCGGCTCGTAAAATTTTCCGCTGCGCGACTCTCAGTAGGAGGAGCTCTGCTGCTGTGTAGTATAATCTAATCTGGCGCCTGGCCCCTATACTGCTATACTCCCACGCGATTCTGCTTACAACGTGTTTGTGTTGTATGTACGTCTGTGTGTATGTGTGTGGAACGTGCGTGTGCAGCTTTGAGGCAGATGTAGCGCACGCGGGGCTCATGCAAATGCGCGAAGGCGGAGAGAGAGAGAGAGAGAGAGGAGATCTAGCTTTAAGGGCACATTTTAACGGATCACGCTTTTACGGTAAGGCGCCCGTCCCACCTCCTTCGCCCCGACGTCGTCTTCCGCGGATGCATCAGAGAGAGAGAGAGAGAGAGAGAGAGAAAGCTCATGTGCGCGTGAGGGTATACGTCTTATATTTTGATACACAGCGAAGGGTTGGTTTGTTTTCCTCGATTATCCTCGAAAATTATCAAGGATAAATTAATTTAACGATTATAACGAGTGTCATTCCAAGCGTCATCGCTTGAAAGAGCCAATAAGATGAATCAGCGAACATCTCCCCTCGAAAAAAAAGAAAAAAAAAATTCATCGAACGCGCAACGAGTAGAGGACCCTCTTTCACCTCGTGAAACTGATTCGCCTCTCTCACTCTCGTCGCGCGCGCGCGCGCGATAAATATCGTGCGTGTAAGCTTAATTTTATATCGGGAGTTTTAACGCCCCGAGCGCGGTAAATTTCGCCCTCGGAAAATTTATCAGGGGCACGGCAATCTCCCGGAGTGATAAATAGCTCGGTTAAAAAGCGTCGCGCGAGCGAGGCATAACGCGCCCAAGGTGCGGAAAAAGCGACGAAGGAAAGGAATAAAAAAAAAAAAGGAGAGTAGACGAGCGGCTCGTTTGAAAAAAGGGGGAGAAGGAAGGAATCGGTTAGGCGCGAATGTATAAATTTGAAAACGTAGGAGGAGGCGGCGGCTATAAAGTTTTGCGCGAGCGAGCGGCTCCCCCCCCCCCCGTGACAGAGATATGCGGGAACACGGGCCTCTCTGCGCGCGTTCTAATATTTCCTCAGCTGCAGTAGGATGCAACGACGCACTCGCGAGCATTTTGTTCCTCGCGTTGCGGGAAAATTTGTATTCCCGTTTCCGAGCGGCGTGATTTCGTAGATTAAGCTGTACATAGCCGCGCTTTTATAATTCGATAATAAATCTGTCTCGAAGGGACGTTAATCCGAGCGTCTTTAGTGACGGCGTTGGTTTTTAATTTTTATTTAAATGCGGCGAACGGTGTATATGCGAAAATTTTAACTTTCGGGATAATCATTCTTCTTGATGAATCTGGCGGAGGGGACGAGGACAAAAAATGAATTTTTGAAGCGTCGTTTATTTTTCATGCGTATGCGTACATGCAACGCGTATATATTCTGAAATTCCCTTGAAACAGGAGAAAAATTCTGTTTACCCAGTTATAAATTCTCGTAGGAAACTGAAAATTATATTGTGTTGCCGCTATGCGCGTAGGTAAAATATATATAAAGTAAGGGGGTCTAAGGATTTTTAACGAATAATAGCCTCGTAATTTTCCTGGTTGTTCGTTGAAGCATTTCTTTCGTCCAGTTTAAATTTTTGCGCTCTTTAAATTGCGTATATAAACTTATGTATAAGCAGAATACGAATATAGCCAGGACTTACCTAGTAAAAAATGAAGCAGAAAAACTGGTCACCTGATTAGTGCCAGGGTATCGGAAATGCCCCATAAATGCACATGCGATTTACAGCATCTTGTTCGGGCCGATGCTTCGTCTCTTAGAAGAAACTGGCGGTGTTACAGACCTTAGTAGTTTTGCGGTATTTTTCCTTCTTTTTTAGCCTATGTAGGTTATATTCCCTAATGGATCTATATGGGGGTGATAATTCAAGGTTGATTGTGGAATCCTGGCTGGGTTGGGTCTGCAGCATTGGAATGGAACATAGAAATTAAGCTGCTTATATTTAGAGCGATTTTCAGGGGCATTATAAATCCATACATCGTATATGCGATAATTCGTTCTGAAATATTTGCCAGTTCGCTCGTGAAGCTTATTAGTCTCTATACCCTTAACTGACTAATCTAGCGCTCTCTGACTACCTAATTATTTCTCTAATCGTCGTGTTCAGTATTTAATTCGAATTTACCACTACAAAACACTATACACGTACATCTGCTCAAACAGTATAGCTCGCTGCACGCTCGTCATTATTTCACGTCGGCTAAATTTCCGAAGCTCATCCCCAAACTTTGAATTCGAAATCGGATGTTATCCCGAAAGCTCGAAGCCCAGCTACACATTCGACCGGAAGCAAACGTGCAATTTTCATGCTCCCCTGACGAGCTATTTTATTCAAATTCGACTACAGAGCCGCGTGGCTACAGAGTACATTGCTTTGAAGCGGTAAACCATATATGCAAACTAAAGCAAATACTTTGCAAGGCTCCTCCCCCACACACATACACAGACAGACGAGCTTGCGAATGTAATGAAGTCGATGCGTCTTGTTCTGGAGGTCTCGCTTTGTCCGTGTATACGGGAATACTCCATCTCCATCGTCGCGACGCGTCTAAGCACACACACACACACACACGTAAGGGAATTCCGGAGCAGTTACGGGGATTCCCCGGGGCCCTACGGCCAACTTTCATCGGTGATCACTCGCGTCATGATTGAGCCGCGACGTGTCCTGCTCTATTTCACTTAGCTTCCTAGCCGCACACACACTCGAATGAGCTTCGGCCATCTGCATTTCCCATCGTGTAAGGGACGGCGAATTTGCGGCGGTCGCTAACTTTCTGCCGGATTTTCCGCGACGCTCTGGGGAGAGCAAGTGCGAGAGGGGGAAAGGGACGGAAAACCAGTCGATTCTCATCGCATATGCAATCCGCCCCGGCGTCATCTTTATTAATCGAGTCCTCTCGAGGAGCTTTCAAGCACTTGTGTACTATAACGCGAGACGCCGGACTGCGTTATATCTGTAGGTAGTGCGAGTTTCCGGAATAATTTTTAACTGCGCCAGCAGAACCGGGAGTCTCGAGTCGGGTTATATAGCTCGCACACCTCGAGGGAAACGAGGAAAAAGGAAAGAGAGTGAGCTAGAGGAAAAAGCTCTCTCCCTCGTACACATCACGCGTCAGACGTGTGTCACGCGGCTGTGTCAAGCTCGAAAGCTCCCGGTGAGATGGAGCGCGTGAGACGAGGATAATTCGAGTAATGGTCGTTCTCGAATGCGTTAGGAGCCCTGCCAAATCCGGAAATGCTTCTCGGACGATGTATTACCCAGATTATCGCATAACAGAAAATCCCGACGAGAGAGGGAGAGAGTGAGTGAGCTTGATGATCTCCGGCTGATACGCCGAGAGCATATGTATACATTTTATCCGGATCGTTTATACATTGGAATGCCGGCGGGAAGGTTCGATTTATCTCGGCTGCTGTTGTCGCATTAAAGCGAGGGTCTTTTTTCAAGCTCTCGGCGCTTGTTGCTCTGTGTGTGTGTGTGTGTGTGTGTGTGTGTGTGTAACGACGTACACGCGTGACGAGAGAGCCGGGGACGAGATTTTCTGCATCGAAGGAATGAATTGATGGTTCCTCGGCTCCGATCGGGATCCACCATCCGTTTTATCGTCGATAACGAGCTCTGCCGAGATTCTCGCGCAGCGTAGATAATGATATCGAATTCTCAGGACTTTTTGGAAAAGCGACGACGGCTACAAAGGAGTATCGGCTGCAGTGTCACGCAGGCGTGTATCCCGCTGACCTACATTCCTGATTGCTCGCTTTCATCGATAGATACCGAGCCTCGCGATGGAGCTGCTAGTGCCGGAGAAGAAAGAACGTCGTTCCATACGGTATAGCATGTATATAGCTCTCGGCGCCTGCATAAATCAAATTACGCTCTTTCGACCGGCCGAATACGGATAGGGTACACATTCGTCGACAGCGCTCAAAGAGGGAGGGCAGTAGCGGAACTTTGTTATCCGGTAATTACTTAAGAGCCAGAGCCCCGAGAGCGGCTGCACAGCATAATTGCCGAGCGACCGCCGCACTGCCGACTGCGACTTTTTCCTCATCGGCTCAATTTGTCATTTCAGCGCGGAAGCCTCTTTCGCTCTGCTCTTTTTTGCCGCGGATACACTCGAACCTGGACTATTCAATCCAAATGCGTTCGGAGGTATGGTCGTTTTGCTTCCTTTGGGGCTGGGCTGCATACGTGAAAACAGAGCTATTCGTTAGGTCGGGATGATGTTTTTCTTTGAAATATTCTGATAAATCTGGGAGTGTCGCTTGTTATTATATACTCTATACAAAGGTGAGTGATTAGATAAGACTTGCACTTCTAACGTCTCTTGAATTTGTTCAATTCATCATAGTTACACTTCAAAAAAATATCTCTATATTTGAATTTTTAACCTGAGAAAATTCGTCAGTCAGTTTTCATATTCAAAAAGAACTATGTGAATACAGAAATGTAAATTTCTCATGAATAAATGAAATTTCGAAATGCATATGCAAATGCAGAAAAGCTTTTTGAATAATGCAGTAGTGTATAGTGACTTAGCTTTTAATTTAAAGCCCGGTTTGATTTTAGCCTCGCTATGCACAACCGTAAACAGCAGTGAAACAGTAATAAAATCACAGATAGACATCCCCACAGTATCCTATAAACGTACCGAGAAAAACATATTTGCACCAATCGACCGTACAGTGCAATTTTTTTACGCACACAGGGAATTTAGGAAAAGCTGGATATTTCCAGCAAAAGCGCTCTGGGGCTCTCGATCCACAGCAGCAGCGTCGTCAGCTCGTTCATATTTTCACGTCGCCTTGGAGCTAGACACGTGGCTGCGTCAAGATATGCACGCACGAATGAGCACTGCTGATACAAGGCTATAGAGGGGCAACGATTTAAGACACACAGCCAGTGCTACAGGGGCAGGAGGGAGAGATAGGGGTTGTGTTTGTGTCTGGCGAAGCTGTATGGATTGCCGGCTTGGGGAGAAAAATGGGATGCAGGAGGCAACATGTTTATGAAAGCTCCGGATAAATACTTCGCCGATTCAGCGAACTGGTTATAAGCCCCGAGGCGCGGGTATGGCTCGCTATCGTGAATACCGAGTGAATTAGTATAACGCGAGTATAGAAAAGAAGTATGAATCTTGGAATTATTGATGGATTTCAAGGAAGTGGTACGTGAAAAGCTTCTTTTTTTAATTGTAATTTAAGCCGTTGACCGCGTGTACAGTGAGCGATAAAACTTTTATTATGCGCCTTTCGGTCTTCCTGGTGTATGCAAGTTTTGTGTTGTGCGCACTTTTGGCTATGAAATGTTTGCCAGACCATATAATGCCTTTAATACAACATCAGGATTATACTTTTTTTTCGCTGATTAAATACGAAAAGCTTTTTCTTGCAGTGCAGTGGTTCTACGCTTCTATAATTTTTTTTTTAAATAAAAAGCACAAAAAAGGTATATGCCATATCGATGCTTGTAATAAAGAGTTTTACGATATTGGAAATTACGAATTGATGATTTATTATAAGCGTACGCAGTAACAATTAAATTTCAAGAATATCATATCGATTTTAAAAATAATTAAAAATTAATACAAGCCAAAACGACGACATAAATTATTAACAAAAATAACATGCGTACGATAATGAGTTTATTATTGAATTAATTAATTTCCCGATCTGGACCAGTTTCGCCTTGGTAAAGAAAATTCAATTCGGAAATACATTTAAAAATCCTCGGTGAATTCTATGAGATTGAAAGTCTGACGTTATCGATTGTCTTAAAAATACAATAATTATAATATGAAACAACGTTGCTCTGAAGGAATCCTTTCAATTATGCTAACAAATTAAATCAGGATTGAGAGCCAGTTGTGCTTCTGTTTACTTCGGTTTAATTAAAGCAATAAAATTGAAAAAAAAAATAAAACTAGCCGATAGCTTCTTCAGAATCAAATCTCCAAACGTAACGAATCCCTCCAAGAGGCTCTAGCCTCCTCCCAAGAAATCCACCAAATCAGCATATTTCAGCATAAACGCTAAACGACTATCACGCCGCGGCCTCATAAGTTCGCATTATCATATGATTTACCGAAATTCACCGCGATACAAAAGCCGAGGGTCAGAGCAAGCTCGCTCGCGCTAGAGATAATCAAGTACAAGGTAAGAGAGGATCGTAGAATTCCTTAGGGTGTACAGGACACGCGGCGAGGGCCCCTCCGATATATTCTCCATAACCCTCCAAACAATCGCGGCGAGAGAGAGAGGGAGAGAGAGTTTGGCTTTCTTGATCCCCCAGGCTATCCCGGAGATTCCAGACTATATACAGCGATACGAATGCTCGCGTCGTATTATATAAGATACAAGTGGCTCGCTTCCGGTCGATCGCTCGCTTATGGATACATACTCGGATTATTCGCAATGGAAAATAGCTCGGCGCAAAGTGGAAATCAAAGTGCAGAGGGTATATGGATTATATCCGACGGCGAATTTGTTGCTCGATTTCCGCGATTTTTGGGAACCTTTACGACCAGCGCCGAATCTCGCGAACCAATCTCCATCTATATACGACGACTCGTGGAATTGCTAATTCGACGACGGCTTCTTCCTTCCCTCTCTGGCGCAGTTCTTTTTTATTAAGAGAGAGAGAGAGAGAAGGGAGTTATTTTACTGCGCTTCGGCGACTGTAGGACGGAACTGTTTGTTCGTAAAATTCGTCGTTCCCGCAAATGCGATCTTCATTTTATTCGTCCGTTCGAGCTAACACATTTTCCCCCGACGAGAAAGAGAGAGAGAGAGAGAGAGAGAGAGAGAGATGATAAAGTTGCCGTCGCTGAGAGATTTATTCGGGGACGAGCGACAACTGCTGCTACGGCATCTCAAAATTGCGCGCGCTTGATCATTTTTGAAGTCGCCAAGAGGGAGAGAAAGAGGTGAATTAAATTCTGTCCAGTCCCCCCAGCTCGTACATCACATTTTGATATTCCAGCCGCCGCGGCTTTGTGTAATATAGATACCGTGAGTCTTTTATCAGGAGCTTTTATACGAATACAAAAAGCCATGACTCGTGCTGCTGCTGACCGCAAACAATATTGCAGTTAGCTACAGATGTAACGATTGTGCGGCTGTGCATCGCGAGCGTGACCCGAATTCAAATTTTGCATAAACATAAGCGAGAGAGAGAGGTTACGAGTGTTTTACTCGCTTCGCGTTATTTACTGTACTTTGTACCAAACGCGCGGCGGGACGTTTTGTAGCGTCAAGTTGCGAGAGCTGTATATCGATGTTACGCTCGGTTGTAGGGGACGAGTTTCGCGTTTACGTGATACGATAACGCCGGGTGATTTTCTCGCTCGTATGGTCGTGAGACTCTTATCGTAAATATAGCAGTGTAGTAATTGCTGCCTTAATTTAACCTAGGCGCCACCTGGTGGTTGGGAAATGAATTTTTGTCGGACGAAATTAATTCGAAGCACTCGAGCTGTGTGCCAAAAGTACGTACAAGCAATGCGATTCGTCCTCCTAAAGCGGAGAACAAGTGCAAACTTGATTTGCGCGACTAAAATTGAATCTTCGGTCGTAACAAATGAAATGAAAGTAAGTGCAAAGTGCGTCGCCGAGGTTGAGCGCTTGCGTCAAAGCTGGAGTAGAAGAGAGAGGGAAGAGAAGCGGAAGATGAGACTATACGGCACAAGTCAAAGGATATTGACCGGCTTTGAAGCTCCTATCACAATAAGCTACTCTCCCGCGCAGCCTTCCGAGAACTACTTTTCAAGATAGAGCTTAAGGATTTGGAATCTTACTCGCATATACACTCGCTTATCCAATTACCGACGTGGTCGCTTTGTTTGTCATAAGCTCACTGTGTGACGCTGCGAAGATTCAACGTCTGGCCAAGAGAGATTTCTTGCGATGCTTCTCTCTATTCGCGATGATGGTCCAGACATCCATTGTTCACAGACTGGAACTTCTCGATTCTAATGCTCCGTGTCTTTGACGCTTAGCCGATGTGCTATTGTCTTGAGACTATTGCGTCATTTGTCGACGTCTTTCGACTATTCATATGTGTAGGAATATAAAGATAATAACGTGAAAATTCCATTTCCGGAGCCAATTGATTCGATTCCTTTTTTCTCCGCAGCCCAATAACAGCCTCGATTTAATTGAGGAAACGTTTATGTCGCGGCGAACGTGCCATTAGAGCTTAACTAGGGCCATTTATTTTCTCGGAATCGGAGCTTTTTCACCGACTTTTCGGGTAATTCGCGTGCTCATAATTTTGTGGATGATCATTTTTTTGGCGGTGGTACCCTTCTTTATCAATTTGCTGAAAAGTTATGGACGTTGTTATATCTTTTGTTTCGAAATAGAAAAACAGAGTTTAAATTTGGTGTAAACTCATATGCTGAACTTGGTTCCTAGCATGTCAAGTACTTTGGAGGAAGGAACAGTCAAAGTGACGCGAAATGACTTGCCAAACGTCGAGTAACCAACAACAAATGTACGAAGAAACATTCTACTCTTTAAAATTCGTCGTCTACTCCGAATCGATTTTATCACAATATAACGCCATCGGCTGTAAAATTTAATCGTAAAACCGGTACGTTTGATTGGACGTCGGAAAAATCTCCGAAATGACTACATTATCCCTTTATTCGTTTTCACGCGCGCGCGCTCGGAGAGTCGTAAGGCGAAAAATGCGCAAGCACTCGGGAAAACTCTTTGCCGCACGTCACACAACGCCTTGGCGATACACTTCCGAAGGCAGTTTCCTCTGGCGCTTGTTCGCGGAAATGACTTTCAGAATCTTAATCCGGCGATAAAATCGCGACTCTAAAGAGCTGAGCGTACGCCGCGCACATAATACACGAATTTCCCACCGTTAAGTCGAAAAGTGCACATTGAAAAATTATTACGCTTTAATGATCGCGTTTAGTTCCTGATTTCTCGTGGAACAAATTAAATTTTTTTTTATTTTGTTTATTCGAGTGAGTTAGATGTTGTGTAACGGTGAAATGTATGATGAAATATCTTTATGGTGAGCTGTAACGCAGTTTCTTTTGAAATGTTCGCAATAGCTTGGGGAATGAAAAAAGGGGAAACAATCCACTTTTCTACGCCCGTAAAATTGTTGGTGTAGTGAAAGCGTGAAAAAATATTACATGTTTGATTACGATTTACGAATAGAATACGAGAAATAATTTAAATTCTGAATGCAAAGAGTAGAGTTAAAGATTCCAAACTCCTTTCATCGTCTGCAAAACTGTTTTATCGACCCTCGATGCGCTAAATATCCACGTTTATAACAAGCCTCAGTAATTTATGCAGCCGAACAAACTCTCTGACTCCCATAATCACTTTATAATCTGTTATAGAAAGTTTGAAGTCTCAATATAAACGACACTCTCCAAAATAATTGGAACGAAAGTAAACTTGCATTCTAGTTATTGAAGTTTCTTTTCGTTGCTATACATATATTTATTACTTAAAACTTTGCAGTGCCGTCAAAGCATCATTATAGAAAGCGAACGAGTGAACTTTTTGAACGAAAAAAGAATAAATAGGATTTGTTCATAAGTCCGTTTAGTTAGTACCAACGGTCGATAATACAGTTTTGAATGGGAGGCCCCTTAAGGGTCTGAAAAATTCAAAATAAGTTCAGTCCGTAAAACATTTAGAAAACGTAGATCGAACGATCAATAAACATTTCCCATCCAACAATAATAGGGGTGCTTGAAATATCTGTCAAAACCAGGAGCTTCGCCTCGGTGGATGAACTTTCCCGGACCAATAATATTTTCGCGGTAAATCGCGCTCTATATCTACATCCAAGGCAGAATCGTATAGCTCGAGGGGAACAATGCAAAAATCCGAGCACCGGCGCGGAATATACAAAAGGAACGGGCTGCTGCATTCTCATATCTCCCTCTCTGTCGTCTTTCAATAAGATTCCGGTTGAGCGAAGAGGTTCTGCGACGTCCCCGATCATATTGAGAATTCCGGCTGGCGCGTCCGTAACTACTATACTACTGCGCAGTGCAGCGCTGCGCGCGCCAAGTGGAAAATATCCGGCTGCTGTCGGTCGCACGCGCAACACTATATATATGCAGACACTTCCCCACGTCGTATTTTGTTTCTCGTCTTCGGGGACACGTCGATGCTTAGAAATGCGCGCTGGGAGCAAATATCTGTTGCGGTCTGTAAACAGAGTGACGCTCGGAGGAAAGTTTTTCGCTTCGGACGAAAAAGAAAGACAGGACGACGGAGTTATAGATTTTTCGAGTCAAGTGCATGCACTCGGAGATAAATCTCCGGGCAATCTTTGCGCTTTCATTATTCAAGATGGAAGAGCTACTCCTTTCCAATCCCACTTCACCGGGACTTTGGATTATACGACTCGACATAAGGAGCCTGTAGCTTATAGCCGGCGCATAAACTGCGTATGTCTGTGTGTGTGTGTGTGTGTGCACAGAAACAAAACAGACTAACACACGCACGCGAGAAAGCACAGGTGCTTACAATAGCGCCTTACAGCACTGTACTCTCAATGCTCAGACGAGACTAAGAGGCAGGAGGTGGGGGAAGTGCGCGCAGGGGTCGAGTGCTTTGGATTCGGAGCCAGTAGTGCCGTGTGCCAAAGAAGCTTTAGGTCTGCGTTGGAGTCGCGCGTATAGTCGTTAGCCAAACATCGCACATTACGCTTGTTATAGGAGATCAAAGTTCTGGTATGTCAAGATTTCGGAAGCTCGGCTTTCGCTGCCGAGACGCTTCTTTATAATTGCTTTGTGAGAGATAAGACCGCCCCTTGCTGTGTATGGGAAGCAATCGACGAGTTTGCTATCGCGTGGAATTCGAAATAGTTGCCTCGGCTGAGCGCTTAGGATTATGAGGACGTATTTTCCGATACGTCGATCGTCTTCTCGCTGGTATTATGTTGAGTCACTGTTTTCGAATATACTTTACGTATTAATACTTGCTAAAAATAGTTAATTATAAAAAAAAATATGAAGATAGAAAAAAATAGAAATGTGGAAAAGTTTTACAAATTCATAACATTTTGACTGCGGAAACACTGACTGACGTGGAAACAAAGGAAATATAGTATTGAACGATGTTAAAATATTCGACGCCATTGTGTTCGGCTGTACGAAATTCGTTGTTGATATTCTAATTATTCCGATTATTTGCAGCGAACCAATAGAATTGTTCTAAATTTTCTCATACATAAGCTATGGTCGTTATCGTTATACTTGTAACATAATACAGAGGTATAGGGTGTATTTATTCAACAACGCAGAATTAATACTGTTTAAAATATCATTAATTATGTAATACTGGGAAAATACCCGCTGGCATATTCAATAGCTTGTATAATCCGCATATTTGAATTCGCAACCCTGATTAAATGATGATCCTACTAATTTGGACTCCGCTCGCAAGTAGTTCGACTCCGAATTCGGTCAGACGAGCCCTTAATCCCTCGTAAACTCCCTAAAAATCTCTCGTACATAAATCTCCCGAAGCTTCGGGGAATAAATAGAAATTAATGCGAGAAAAAACGGCCATAAAAATTCACCTCGTCCTCTCGCGTAGATACATCCCTCGTATATAAAACTCCGCAACGAAAAATTAAATTTCCCTCCATAAAAGCGTCTCCAAGATCGACCGTATTTCATCCCGCATATAATACGCAACAAACGATAAAACGAAAGCAAGATTACAAGCTGCGATCGTACCCTAATTCCGTCGAAATTACCATTCATACGCACAACCGCGTCAGTAGACAGCTCACAGCCCTGTATACAGATAAAGCCTCGTGCCCCATTTTTTTCGAGATCCTCGCTCACTCCCCCGACATTTTTCGACAGTCGAAAGGCGCTCGAACGCGAATAACGTATTACACGGCACGCGAGGGTGCGATAAACGCTTTGTTCCCTCTCCCTCTCTCTCTCTCTCTCGCGCACACGGACAGGAAGGTCCCGACTGCCGATGAATAACGGCTGAGCATACAGAGATTGGCAGCAAAGCCAGGAAACGAGCAGCCAGGAATTGTCTCGTCCTTACGGTCCGGCTGACAGGCGCGTCCGAGCGATAAGCGCTTGTCCCACCCCCTATACCCTCGTGTTAACTATCCCGCGAAATCACCGCGTCGAGGACACCTACACCCGCACACAGAGACTTGCGTGTGCGTGCGGTTCCAGAGACTTCCTCGTTGTTTATCACCCTCCGCACGAGGTAATCCTTGTGCTAGTCGGTTACGCGTGCGGTGCGTGCTTTAATGAGTTTAAAGGATTTTCTGAGAGGGAGGGAGAGAGTTGTGTGTTCGTCGCCGTTTCTTTATGCGGCCGTAATGGTAATTACCGCGGCTTCGCATGGAGATTAGTCGATCGTGTACCGAGGATTTGTCGCTGCTTCATTTACCCACCCGCCCATGCAGTAACGCCTCTTTCGAGCTGCTCCGTTTACATGCTTGTGTGTAAAGCGCATCGTTCCGTTTTTCCGAAAGTTCCTCGAATGATGATGACAATAATAACAATACCGGCCGGTATGGAAATCGAAACCGTTGTCACTACCCAAACTCGATACCTTTGCGGAAACGGGCGCAGTCGTTCTCGAAAAAAGCTTTCACTCTTCAATCCGACCATGTTATCTCAGGGTTCGCGCGCTCGAAATCATAATGAGCATCGCCATATTATCACCAAACGTACACACGCATATAGTATAAAAACCTCCGAAAAGATATCGGCAGCCGATGCTGCTCGCGCGGCGCGATAACGATGTCACGTCCTCGACATACACCTGAGGCGATCCTTCATGCGCCGCACAATATCGGCCTAACGAGCGTGTTTCGCGACAGATTAACACGACTGTCCGTATGTGTGCGGATAGTCGCAAACACAGGCGCCTGTGTGCCCACTGCACGCGCGCTCGCGATCTTGTCACGGACTGCTGCGCGCGGGAGATTTGAATTCTTTTATTCGAGCTTGCGCGGAGCTTGTAGCTGTAATTATCGGATTTCACGAGCAGAGCTCTGTTATCGCGCGCCTGGTTGGGTATTTTAGATTATTATGACCGGGACGTGGTGAGCCTCTTTGAAAGGTGTGATGTATGGGTAATGCTGATGGAATCGTGTATTTATAGGTTTACTTACAGCGAGCCAACCTGAATATACCTAACGCGACCTAACGTCATTTGTTCGATAAGACCTCTTCAAACGTAAACATCAGCCACTCGTTGTTGCGAGATGGGCAGCGTCAAATATCGAGAAAAATAAAACTCGAGCTAAAATGCATACTAAAGCTCTCAAGTGGTGCGCTCGTTTTTGGGAACACGCTTCAACGAGCCCCGCGCACGAAACTATACACAGCTGGTTATACACCCCAGCTCGTTAGCTCTCGTGTATTCTAATCGGCTCAAAAGCTCTTCGAAAGAGCTCGCGCTCGTTAAAACCGTCGTTTTTTATTTTCCCTTTCTCCCTCGAGTTGATGATCGATCGCAGCAGCAGCGGCAGCGGCGTATATGTAAATTCGTTTGTCAACACGCCGTACGCGTCGCAATTTGAATATTGCTCGCGTGCGATTTGACGTTTGATTCGAGGCGTCCCCGTAACCGGATTGCCTGCGATGCAGCTGCGCCGACGGTCAGCCCGATTGGTATATACCGAGGCTGCACAGCATCACTATGCAGCGAAAGCGCTTCGCATTTGCATAAGACGAAGTCGCCGGCCGCCAAGAGAGTTTACCTGCGGCCGGTCATCTTTCCCTCGTCGCGATGCGTCCGATCGTGTGTTTACTCGGCCTTCGATTTTGACTTGTAGATCGAATGTGTGCACTGCTTGCAAAGCTTACTTTTTTTTCGAGAAGAGGTGAGCGCAGTTTATTACGACTTTATTATATAGCGGGGGAGGATACTTCCAAGTCCATAAATAAGCTGGGAATAAATTATACGTCGTCCTGGACGATGCGTCACTGTCCTCCTACTCGAGAGAGACGACGTGTCCCCCGGACGTAATAATGCATAATGCTAATTGCATGCGACGCGCACTTAGCTCTCTCTCTCTCTCTCTCTCTCTCTCTCTCTAGCTGCACACAGCCAAGGGCCGCACTGTGACGCGCTCTTTGAATTTGAAATTTATACTTCGTTGTGAAATCTTTTGATATTTATTTATGCGAGCCTTTTCGATTATTCATGCGGCTGTGTGGGCTATGAGGTTAGGTCTGTAAATGATATTTTTAAAGACAGAAATAGCGTTTAATCACCGAACCGTGACCCAAACGGATGAAATTCAAATTTTGCGCTCATTCGAAGGTAATCAATCTGATATCGCTTTAAAACGGCTCAACTTTTTCACGGCGACGGGCATATAATAACTTTACGCAAATGAAATAATTTTTAACCCTCGAACCGTGACAAACATAAATTTCCAATTTCGCTTTTTTACTCGTTCGGGAATATTATTACAGATCGAGTTACCGTTATTCAGCTTGTAGCCCCAATAATTTCCCGAAATAGCTATCCGACGATTTATTTACGCGCGTATTTATGGTCCGGCGCGGTAGACGCGTAAAAATACCGCGACCCCCGATTAAAAAAGTTTTCGCCCAACTTAACTTTCCACTTGATGCTCTCGCGCAGCGATTAATCCCCAGTGGTGTGACGAGTGGCCTTAATCGGAAAGATAATCGTGTACATAACCGTTTTCGATGATGTGGCAAACGCTGGCAGTAATGGAAAAAAGGAGATGGAACTAGAGAGGGACAGGTTTTAATAAAATGCCATTCGAGCAAAAGTTCAGGGCTCATCGGCTTCCGCTCGCGCATATATGCGCGGCAAAGCTCGAACTTGAGCTTTTATACCGGGGAGCTCTCGTCTTAATCCCCTTTGCGAAAGTAACTTCGTAATCTCGCGAGCGTTTACCCTTTACATCCGGGGCCGGTCCACCGGAGTTATTTTATACAGCTTTGCGCGCCTGTGTTTGTTTTCCCGATGATCCCGTTTCATTATACTCTCCGCCCTCGATCTTTTATTTTAATAAAACCTCCGGCGCGACCCGTATATCCTTATATTTTCAATTTCGCCCTCGCGCGTATTATTACCGTCGAATCGATCGAACAACTTTGTATATGTATAGACTCGGTCTTTTACGGTGTATCAATTATGGATCAACGCGAAATTTTATATAACACGCCGAGAAGGTTGAGCGACGGGCGAAGCAGGCGCGTAAAATAAATTTTTAATCAATTCGCATGCATTATTAATTTACTGCTGCTGCTGCTCGAAAATACATCGGCAATTTATGCTTTCATTTTCTTCGCTGAATAATCAGCTTTCGATTAATTAACCCGGCACTCGATCGCCGCGTAAAACGCGAGAAAAAACTTGCGCAAAATGGAAGGCGGAAGCGGAACACATACATACACTATATATACGCAACGGAATTAATCGGCCGGTGGTTTCGGCCGACGTGACCTATCCTAAGCAAAGCAAGTTATAGCGAAAGTTTGCCTAACCCGATAATGAGACTCGCGCCGCTACGTTAACGCTGCTGCTGGTCCGTTCGAAGCTTAACGGAACTTGCTTGCCTGGCAGCTGTGGAGACGGAGAGAGAGAAGGGGAAAGTTTCCTTGTTGTATGTGTACTGCACAGTATATAGTGTATACAAGGTCCATCAAATCGACTCGGGTGAAACGCTGCGGCCTGATTGAGTCGCGGTGCCGTCACGTTAGGTAATTATAATTACCCGAAGCTACGTGTGTGTGTACGTGTGTGTTTCCGGACGCTTCTCCTGGGAGTATAGCATAGCTGTGCTTCTATTATCGAAAGAGACGAGATTAGATCGCGAGAGTCGAAGTTTAGCAATTTCGAATAATCCCGGCGATCTCTCTCCCCGTCGATCTTCCGTCGGGAAAAGGATCGATCTCGAGTCTCGAGCTTGTATACATAGATGTCTATCTTTGGGATTGGACGAGTGTAATTATAAAGTTTGCGCGTGGAAATGCTACCACGAGAGACAGAGGGTTAACGCCGCAAGCACGCAGATGTCTGCGCTGAGTCAATGGAGTGTAGTAGGAGTTTGTCTCAGAGTGGGTCTATATAGTGTGGTTAAGAAACTGAGGGATTGTTAAATTTCTCAAGAGCAGCTGCTGTGCGCATAGGCAGACGCATACTTGCCGAAACATTCGCGGCAAGTTCGCCCCTGCGAAGTGTTAACGATTTCGACTGTGTTGCACGAGCGAACTAACGCATTAATCACACAATGCCATTGGCAAACCACGTGATTAATGAATTCGAACGTATCGATGCGAGGACTAAGAACAATTTTATGAAAAATAAACACAAGTGGAGCCAGTTCAAGCTTACCTTTCGCAGTGTATACAGTCGCGCGTAGTCTTTGAATCGTTGCGCAACACTACGGGCTGAAGTTGGCGCGTTAGTCTCTGTTCTTTGCCGACGTTTGTTCGCCGCTGCCGTCGCTACTGCATTCCTTAACCGCGCGCGCGAGCACAAAAGATATTTCACATTGTTGACGAACAGCCTCGTAAAGTAACCCCTCCCGACGCCAAGTTTCCGGAGCTTCTTTTGTCGAGTGTATATAGGCAGCGCCGATCATTATGTGCCGCGTCGTCGCTCTCTATATATAGACAAGTTTAATAGCGGTGTGTATTCGGTTATTGATGGGGAATCGATGTGTGTACAGGGTTTTTAGAATGTTAGGAATAATTTATGCAAAAGAGTCGGACCAATCAAGGGGTGTAAAAATCCGACGTTGCCGCGGCGAGTTCAAAAAGTTAGCCCGCAACTGCCGGGCAAACGAGCGTTTTACCGTGTAAGGGAATAAAATATGAGCCCTAAAAATAAACTGCAAAGGGATCAACAGCAGAGTACCCGCGCGTTTATGCTGTACGACGGTCAGCCCTCTCTACGCTACTGGAACGACTATCGGCGATAATTAAAGGCGAGCTACGGGACCGCGAAACGAGCTTAACCGCTACTGCGCTAAAGAGTCGTGTACACGCTGTGTGCGTCTCTCTAAAGAGAATTTTTCTCTATAAATTCTCAGGCTTTTTGCGCGCGGCGAAGTTCGGTGCTCCGGATTTTTTTAAAAAAAAAAAGCTCGTAAAAGCTTTCTAAATTGGATAATCAGGTCGCGCTTCTAAAGCACTGGGCTCTCTCGAGCGATACTATTATGTACAATCGAACGATAAAACGTTATTTATCGTTCGAGCTACCCCTTGTAAGTGATAATCCCGAAAAAGCTGCCCCTTGCGGCTAAACCGAGCTTTTTTCTCCCCCGCGCAAATCACGCATACTTCAGATCCTTCGGCTGCGGCTACAAAGTGAAATTCGAGGCGTCGAACAAAAAAAGGGAAGCCCGACTCAATGGAACGAGCCCACGGGGCGAATACTGAAAATCGCTGTGTATATATACTTGAATTGCTCATAGCCCCGGGCTGTAAGTCGCGCGAGGGAGAGAGAGAGAGAGAGAGAGAGAGAAATCATCGGCTAAACGTAGTTTCGGCCGTTAATGAGATCGCTGCTGGAATTTCGTGCCCGCGGCCCTCGCTCATTACCACTGGCGTAGCCGCGCGCTCTATACGTCGATATTCATAATTAAATGCCGCCACTCTGTAGCTGTATATATGTATATGTATATACTGTATCCAGAAATTCTTCCAGCGGGTTTTGTGTAGGGGGTTTCTATGTATGTGTCACTATAGGCGAACGTTTTCCAAAGTCGGCTGTTTTATTTCCGGGTAAAGCGCGGTTGGACTGCTTGAAATTGTTAATTTTGTGTAAATGATTGTATTATAGTGTACTAAAATTCTGCATATTATAATCAACCTAGGACAGAAGTAATTTGTGAGCGTGAGTCGCAAGCTCCCAAAAGCACAAGAAACATCCCGCGTCATCCTCCTCCCACGCAATAATTCATCAAACATCATCACGATCAATTAAGCCCGCAAGCTCTCCTGTCCCTCTCAAACGTACAAGTACACAGAGTTAATTATCGAGCGCGGGCGCGAAAGTCGAAAAGCTCGACGGAAGCTCTTTCGCATTCGGCTTTTGGCGCGAGAGAAATTTATATGGACGGGTCTGCGATGCACCTGCCTTGTTCGAGTCGCGCGACGCGATACACACGCGGCCCGTGTCCCCGACAAATTGCGCTCTCTGCTGCGAGCAGCTACTGCGAAATTGCGGGATATGTATATGTGGCCTACTGGCGAGCTTTGCTGGTGGCAGTGGTATAGCGCGACTCGTTTAATATGCTGCTGCTGCCACGCGTTGGATTTGCTCCATGGTATATCGAACGCTTCAATTGCAGCTTGGAATTACTGTGTTTCCCATGATTGTTACGCGTGTAAAGATGAGGCGATGTGTGATTCAACTTTTCTCACGTATTTATCGCCGAAGAAAAGCTCAAATCCAATCACAAATATTACTCCAAAACATGGAGCTTAATTCCATAAGTCGTAGATCGAAAAGCTGCTTGATCGCGTCGCATACTACTCCGAAGTCAAATTGCAAATACGAAAGCATTTCTCAAAGTGGTAATTACGCTCCGCGCGCGCGGAGACTCGCCGACGATCAAATTATGGAGTTATCTCCGTCGTCGTCGTAGCTGCTCCAGTTTCCATACGCGGGTGTCAGGGGGAGACTGCGGAGATCTAGTGATATTGTTGAGGAAAGTATTGGCTCTTCGTCTTTCGGCTTCGAAACTTTCGGGATCCGGCCGAGTCTCTCTTTGTATTATTGCAAATGAGGCAAGATAAAGTTCGGCTATTTAAAGGGAAAATACATTTATACTGCTCTACCTCTCTCTCGAAGACGTGGGGCTCCGCAGTTGCGTAAGGTATTGAAAGTAAAAAGTCTCGGGCACGCTGTGCGGCCGAACTAGTTTCCGAACTCTGTCCCTCTCTCCCTTGTTCGGAATCTTTTCCGATTTATATCAGTCCGGACTTTCGTTTCGTTTATACTTAGAGCCGAGTCGAGTATAATCTCGAGGACAAAGTTTCGCAGCTCCGACGAATTTCGTCTGTTTTTTCCACGTTTCGGCTCTTAATTAAAATTGAAAATAAAAAGAGAGAAACCCCCTTGTATAAACGCTCGAGCGACGCGTTTTTCACGAGTCGAGATTCAAAGTCGCCGTCGAAAGACGAGGTACGAAAACAAGAAGAAACCGACTCTCGGAACAGGGCAGAGAACCCCGGACACCTCGGGGGAATTTCTAAAAGCGGCGAGTGCAGTGCGCGCGAGTATAACGACGTAATTAGTCGCTCGCCGCGTTTTATTAAGTCGTCGTCGTCGTTGGCAGGAAAGAAAAAGAAACCGCAGTACGCGCGACAAATGCGAGAACATCGGTAGTAGTACAGCAGGGGGACTGGGCGCGAAAAACGGCTGCCGCACCGCGAGTCATTAGGGGGCGTAATGCGACGTATGAATTTTGATGCTGGGGTTCGCTCCAGCGCGGAGTCACTCGAGGCTGCGGCGACATAATTTCCCGGCGCACTTTTTTCGGCTACTGCCTCCTCTCCCTTTTCAGCGCTGTCGTTCCGTGTGCTGCGCTCTTTGAGGAGAGTCACGAAATTTCCTCGTACGTGGCTTTAGCGTTTTTAATTCGTTGCACTCGACTCTCCTTTCATAAGAGCGTCTCGCCGCAAGAACCGAAGCGAAAAGAATGCAACCGGCCCCGCTTCGATAGAACGAAAGGAATGCCGATAATCCTTAATCCCGTATCGAGTATCGGGCGATCCAAGACGCATATCGGGTGTACTAAAGAGGGTGTCCGCGGCAATTTCGCGCATACCCCCCTCCCCCTCCCCACAGGAATGGCCGAGCGCAGAACTCGAGCGCAAGCACTGGCCAGGTATACAGCAGCAGCTACCAAGGAGATTAAGAGGGATGATAGTTACGAAAGCGCTTTGCGCCAAGTTCCCCCTCCCCCCCCCCGGCGTTGTTTGTTAATGCGATAGAGCTCGGGAGGCTATGGCTACATACACACACATACACACCTCTGGCTGTATGCTTGTAACTTTGTCTGTATGAGTTAGGCGTACACGTGTTTTGTCGACTGCTGCAGTTTGCGACGAACGAACTTTCGGTTTTCACCGAATCCGAGCGCGCGACACTTCATTAGCCGTAATCACCCTTTCGGGACTGCGCTGTGCGTTCTCTTTCATAGTGGAAGAGAGAGAGAGAGAGAGAGAGAGTGACGAGGGGAAAAAGCGCCAAAACGTCCGTCGACACGGCTTTTTACTGTCAAATCAAACACCAATAACGAGCGCTGATCTCTACGCAATTTAAGGGCGGCGATTTTCCGAAAAGTGTATCCACCGGAAACTTGCTCTCTATACTGTTAATTTCGAACGGTAAATATCCCCGGGCTCTACAATCAACCTGCACAACGGCACGGAACACTTGCGCTGCACTTAATGAATAGTAAATATTGACTATAGACATAATATAGCGGGGGCCATTTAAATTCTCGACATTTCACGCTCTCACAGCGTTGGAGCACAGATACTTTCAGCTCACCGTATAACCACAGCCCGTCGTCGAGATGCTTTCATTATATAATCCAAGTCGCGCGAAATTGTCGTTCGCATATACCTAATCAGACAAGCGCCGAACGTACGGAATTCAGATTTCACGCTCGAATTCGTCGATCCAACTGTACGTATATGCACACTCGATATAACCGTATCGTATGAAACTTGCTCGACGCGAACACTTGGAGAACATCAGAGAGAGTTTTATATACATACGGCTCGGGCGTGACAAACAACAATCCCTCGCTAAACTTTTGGCTGATTTTCCACCATTCAACGTTTGTCTTTCTTCCTCGCCAACCATCTGTCCGCGCGGCAGCGCTCGCTTAAAGTTTATAACTTATACGCGTGTAATTTATTTCGCGAGTTGCCCAAGTCATACATTGTTAAACTGTTATTCGAGCGCTTCTCCCCTGGAAATTCATTAGGCGCGTTGTTCTTCGAGGATATCTCGAAAAAATCTCTCGGACGCCGCAAACAAGCTTTAATAAAATTTACTCCTCGCACGCGACGCTGAAATCCCGGCCCTTCGTGAGCGGAATACGCGCTTCGTTATTAAAAGTTGAAATACATAATTTATTAGCCGAGCTTTCGTCCTTTTTGCAGAGAAAAAAAAAAGAAAACGGGGAGTAGCGTCGAGGACAACCTGATTAGCCGAGAGGAAAAATAAACGACGAGGACGTGTCGCGCGCGGGGCTCGGGCATTTTTCAAGGGGGCCATAGACGAAGACGGAGAGTCGCGAGCCAGGGAAAGAGACGGGCGTCCAACATGTTGCTCGAAAAAATGTCCGGCAGTTCGTTCGGGGGGTGATAAAGCGCAGAAATAGTCGAGAGGGAGGAGGGAAGCTTCTCTCTTGTCTTTCGTCGGGCCACTCGTTCTCTATCTCTCTGACAAACTATACGCTTCCTTCCTTCCTGGAGAGAGAGAGAGAGAGAGAGCTTGCGAGCGAGGGCTGTGTGTAGCTGCGGGGGAGTTGAGGGAGAAATATGCGAAAGAGAAATATCGCCGGAGCGACTGCTATCCGACTGCTCTGCTATGTCGGGCATCTCTCTCTCTTAACTTTTCTGCTGCGCTATACTCAGCCTTGCGCTATTTCTGCATTATTTGCCCTGTTTATTTCTCTGTTTGTGGATTTTTGAAGAGCTTTGGTTTTGGAATATTGTAAAAGCTGTTTTGTTGCACTTCGATGGTTACGAAGAATCGGTACTTCCGAAGTTGAAGGAAAGAGCATTAATTTTAAGTTCCGTTTCTGTACTTCTATCAAACCCATACTCTTTTCCTGAAATTCACCGGCTCCTTCCCAACTCTCAGAGCCCTATTCTAATCTCCGGGCGTCAAGCTTCGGTTCAATTATGAAATTCTCATCCGCCGCACTTGGTCGCTGCCGTAAATTCCGCCCGGAAAAAGCTCTCTCTCTCTCTCTCTCTCGTATTCTCTTTTCTCTCCGCATACCCATACGTATCCTTACGCTTTGAAGCGGCAGCTACTCCTGACCGCGCGCGGATATTCCGAAAATATCATCAGCGAAAAAGGGCCGAGGGTATAAGGTATACATACCAAAGATAGGAAAAAGCGCCTCACCTCGCTACATTCGCGTGCTTTTGTAAAAATGAGAACGAAATCCCATTTATTCGCGAAGAAGCTTGTACACACATAGAGCCTGGCCGAAACGTGGAGGTTTTACTTAGGAGCCTCGAGGCTTCTCTCTATCTCCCCAACAGCGAGCAGCCTCTCCATCTCCTCCTATATATGTACGCCCCCGTTCGCGCGAGCTTGCGAGGCGCAGATTCTATTCTTAAGAATTTATTTTCCTTTATTCTTGCTGCTTCGCGCAAAGTTGGAGAAAAAGGGAGTAAGTAGATCCGTATACCGGCGCGTAGGTGTGTCTGCGCAAGAAACGGCATATGGGACTCCGGCTCCTTATACGCAGACGACGAGGTTCCTTGGTGTACGCGAGTGCCCGATGTATTACCTCTTTTTCCCCGGGCGCGTTTCGCGCTTATCGCTTCTCGCCCCACCTATAGTCTCTCTCTCTCTCTCTCTCTCTTTCCGTGTACGCGAATATACGACGCTTATCCGCGAGGGCCGTCTGATTTAGGGCTTCGTTGGAAAAAGCGTGTCAAGTGGCGTTAATTGCGCATGCGCTCTCGTTTTTCACGTACGAGGGGTATATGCGGCCCGCGTCATTTTTCACCTTAACGACTCCGACGTCTTTCAATGGTCTTAGTCGGCGCTGCTGCTGCTGCTGCTGCTGCTGGTGAAATATTTTTCCGCGCGGGCGTGTGAGTAATAAGCGCATACGTCGGCGGGGCGAGGAATATGCGCGGAAAAGTCGTCGTCGGGGCTGAATCAGCGGGTAAGAGCTGCTTCTACGTTTTTCGGCGAAACACTGCTGCTGCTGCTGCTGCTGATGCTTATTTTCGCAGGAGGAGTGTGCAAGAAGATTTAGCTTTATCTTCCACATCAGAATCCACGTTGATATTCGTCTCTCGCTAACGACGAAAAGCTACACGCGACACACGTTATCCGATGCCAATTTCTTTCGCCAATGCTGCGAAACTCTAAAATTATACGAGCCGCAGAGAAGCCTCACTCTCGCAAAACCTGAGTCAACTCACCGCAGTCGCATACGCTCGCGAGTTTGTTTCAGCCCAGTTTTTCCCACTCGCAAACTCCTCCAAAGCATTCTTCGGGTAATTAATCACAAAGCGAATCGCGAGTAAAGGGTACAACAAAAACAAAAAGCTCATCAGCTGCGGTCCTAGTAAACAAATTTTTTCCGCCCACGCAGCTGCCGCGCACGTCGCTCTGAAGATAATGCGCGAAGCTTTTTACGCCCGAGGCTTCTTTTTTTAGCTCGCTCGAGTCCGGATGGGATATCTCGGTCGGATAGCGAGTAAGTAGAGACACGGGTGCACCGCGAGGAGGAAAAACTCGCTCTGGTATAACGGTTTTGGTTTTCGAATGCCGAGAAGGAGGAGAAGAAAATGTGAAGCGCGATTCGTCTTATCTGACGCCGCTGGGGTATGGTTGTCTGAGGTAATGTTGCAGGTGTACACTAGTTTTTATTCGAGAAATGTACCTACTTCAGAAAATGAGCGATACATAATGGATATTAAAAATAATGTTTAGATTAAATTCTGTTTAATTTCGTTATGTCATAATGACTAACATCATTTGAGTATTTGATTAACGACAAAATATAATATTCCCTTTGTATCCCGCGCAAACGAATTTTGAAACGCATTTCCCAGCCAAAATTGCTCACGGTAATATCGTTAAATTCTTTGTGCTATCAATCAAATCGCATTTCGACAATCGCGCGCTTTGATCAAAACATTTACGCGTTAAATCGCAACGAATAAAAGCATAATATCAAGAGGATTATACACGAGAGATTTCGCATCAGCCGCGTCGTTGAACGATGCAAAAAAAAGAATGCCCTCTCAGCCGTTGCAGCGGCATGGTTTATGCGACTTTAACGAAGTGTGACGTACGACGCGGCCGTTAATGCCAAGCGGTTAAAGCCTTATCTCTTAACGCCCTCGCGAACAGTTCGTCTATTCGCGAGCAAGCTCTTCAGGGAGTGAGAGGGCAGACAGCGCGGGCCGTCGGGCAATAAAACCGCGGGCGCAAACGATTCCACCTGCAACGCTGTCCTTGATAAGGAGACGCGCGCACGACTCTATCTCTCTTGTTTCTCTCTTTCGTGGATTATTCGTGTATGACTGTTACGTTTTATAGCTTATCTCCGACGATCTTCGTACCGTTGTACAGTCGTGTGTATTTGGTATCGTCAAACTGTTTTATTTAATTCTTTGCACCACTTGCTCGCGCAATACAATGTATTCACCCCACGAGAAAGCTCGCGCGACAAAGCGCGGAATTTTTCACGCTCTCGCGAAAGCTCAGGTATATAATAGGCCCGAGTGTGGAGCGGATGAAGGGCTTGAAAAATCCGCGACTATTCGCCCGCGTGCATGCGTGCACTGGGTAATACCTCGCGCTCGGAAAACCGAGTGGAAAACTTACCACCCGGCAATATGCGAGAACGCGTCATGTGCGGAGGTTCGACGGCTGTCGCGCGAGCTTCCCTCCGAGAATAACGACCCTAATTTTGCATTCGGAGCCAATTGAGAGGAAAAGTCGCGCGAACCTGGCTCGTATATATATATAAGGGAAGACCTCTCGACTTATACCGAGTATATTCGAGATAGGGCGGCTGCCGGCGGGATTTTTCCTTTCCTTTTTCTTCGAGAATTCGAGGAACAATGAGCGAGTCGTTTCTCGTTCCATCCTCGGCTTGTCCTTTGCTTTTTCTTTCTCGGCCTTCCGACGTTTCCTTTATTTTTGTGTTGATAGGAGGTGCGATTGGAAATTTTCGTCTGCTGGGGAATCGCTTTCGCTCTGTCGGCGGCTGATAAACTCGACGTGGAAAGTATGGAACACAGTGATGGATGTTTTCTCTCGATTGTGGGTTTTGAACTGTAATTTCCATATTCGAAGGTAAAAATCCGTTACACGTATAACAATGCTCGTTTTGCAAATATTTGCATACACCGGAGGAGAGAATAACAATTATTATATCCCGCAGTGCACTTGTACGTTGTGATAAATTCAATTTCCGCGCACGTATTCCCTTATTAAACATTTACATGGATGCAAATTGAAATCCTTTTTTCATCCGCACTTTTTCAAAAGAGGATATAACAATCGCGTGTACTTTCCGATATACGACGAAAGGGTATACATAATAAAATGCGTTAACGACTCGTTATCGTCGTCTCGTTTTTGTTGTCGTTCAACTTGAAAGCGAAGTCTTACTCAAGTCCATTACGCAAATGCACATTTGCGTATGGAATAATTAACCCCAGGGAGAGAACGTAGCGCTTTGTGCGCCGCAAAACTCTTGCTTCTGCGCAGCCCTGTGTACAGCATTAAAGGCATAGAGATGTGCGACGTCAGTAGTCGCAAGCTCTGCCACTGCACAAAGTGCCGTTGCGGATGATTCGCGTCGCGTAGACTTTGAAGCCTTTGCTCTCTGGCGAATAATCGTAGTTCTAAGATTTCTCTCCGACTCTTGAGTGCGATCGTTCGAATTTCAGCTCTATCTCACCTCGAAAATCTCGAAGAAAAACATAATCTACTCTCGCACAATAGGCATCTCGATTAAAGTGTAAGAGCGAGAGCTCGCCTAACGAAGTCTTAATTTCTTGATAACGATAGCCATTATGCGAAAATCCAAGCTGCGCTGCAGGGGAAAACAAGTCGTCGTCGCGAGAAAGCAAATAAAACTTTGCAGACCTTCTGTCCCGTCTTTACCGGCTTCTTTCGCGTACATCCACTTCCTTCCTTCCTTCCTTCCCCCTCATGGTCCGACGGTTCGAAGGGAATGTGCGGCGCAAACGAGGCGAAAAAAGAACACCGGGAATTGCTCTACGCCGCGCGAATCTCGACGACGATGGTCTGCACGCTTCGTTATGCTATGGAAATTTTTCCGGCTCTTTGCGCTCGCATTTGCACGTAGATCGATTTCCTCGTCGATTTTAGCTCTATTATTGTTGTTAATTGAATTACGTTTCCTTCCGCAACGAGGATGTCAAGGCATACTGACATACATCTCGATTATCCCCACTAGCCTTGGCACCAAGAGCCGTCCGCTAAACGTCTTTCTCTCTCTCACTCTGTGTGATGCCTGGGCAGGTCGACAGGCTTGCGCCAAACAATATCATCGCCGGGGCGCGTACACACACTCGAAAACCGTATATAACCCGCGCGTACGCGAGTTTGCAGTAGACGCCTCTCTCGTCGTATTGATATTTAGGAGGTGCTAGTCTGTGGACAGTATAGCGGCGGCAGCTGCGACTTGTCCCTCTCACTGTGCATATATATATATATATATATATATATATATATATATATATATATCCGTCTCCAACTCTGTGTCAGTCGGAGTGTGTACATTACGCGTCTGGAGGACAATGGGCCTCTTCGGAGTCGAGTGAATGAACGCAGTGGCGGCAGCCGTGTGTGTACACAGAGGCTTTCTCTCTGCTCCTGTCGCGCAAGCTCGGCCCCGCGCCGTATAACTCCATCTCTGCTCAGCTCGCGCATCGAATTTCCACATCCCCTCTGTGTGTGCACAACACAAGTCAAACGCGCCCTGGCTTACTTTGCTCTCCGCAAGCTGTCTATTATTTCTTGAGACCGCAGCGTTCTCGAGTCTGTGTGATTTGGATTATCAGCAGCAGAGCCTGAATTAATCGTGTCGTGTTCGACACTTCGAGAAGAAGCGACGCGGATTGGATTCGGATCGATAGATGTCGAAGCACCTGCGACGCGCATATTAACTTGGCGTCTTCGGCAGACAAAGCTCGACACGACTCTCTCTCTCTCTCTCTCTTTCTCTCTCTCTCTCTCTCTCTCTCTCTCTCTCTCTGTGACCGTAGCAAAAGCCAACGTGTATCGCGCCCCCCTCTCACCTAGACTCATTTGCATTCGCTTTGACTTTTAAATAGCGCGCGCTCGCGCAATCGCATCGAACATCGACGCTCCAGACAAAGTAAGCTCGCGCTGAGCCCTAAGGGCTATGCCGTCGTTGTTGCGTATTTTTTGCCCGGTTATGCTCCCCCCTGTGTTTGCATCTACGCGCGCTCGTTTCTCTCCTTCTTTACTTTTTCCCGTGTGCAAGTGTGGGGGAGAGAGGTTGGACTATGCGCAGAACGCGTATACTGATAAAAAGCGAAGCTTGATTCAAACGAAAAATCGATTCCTATCTGGCCGCTCGAGCTTGCGGTCTTTTTTTGTTGTTTCTCTCTCGGCGAGGTGTGTCATCGATTTTTATAAAAATATACCGGCTGCAGATTTTTTGCCCTACGCGAGAGCTACTCCTATTATATTTCTTGTAGGCAGGGCAGGGAGGAGGTAGGTTGAACAACCGGTGCATTGTTGCGCGTTCTCGGGCTCGGAGAGATGTGAGCTTTATTGTTGTAGGGGTATATACGGACGGGTCTGTTCGCATGTATGGAACTTTATGATTTGTAAGGGGCAAGCTGATGTGCTATCGGCCAGCGGAGATCTCTGGTTCTTGAATGATTTTAACGTAATAATTGAACGTTGTAAGAAGACGCGTTTGATTACTGTTATAACTTCCCTCTTTCAGTTTGTTGCAATTATAATCAACAGCGTTGTTGCTGGGTCATCCAAATTGCTCAGCCAATAACGAAAGACTTCAATTAAAACACCTACAAATTACAGCCACGGCTAATTAAAGAGCTAACGCAAACTCATCAGAGCTTGCAAATTACAAAAATCCATTCCAAAGTTCGCCCTCTTGACTCATCCCCCGCTACAGCAGTGCATTACACCCTCGGCCGAGTGGAAAGCTCCTTCTTAGTGGAAACGACAAAAAAAAGCTCGCTCTGTGAGTACAACACCTCATCTCTCTCACATACACACGCTCGGCCGACTACTCGAGGGAGTGGGAACACGCCGAAGCATTTTTGCCCCAACGTACCGGAAAGATCAAAGGCGCCCGACGAAACGTGCCGAAACTCGTATATACTTATACTCGGGGGCGGCCGCAATCGCGTTTGCCCAAGGCAAATATGCATTGAACGCGCGCGAGAGCAGTGTTGCTGCCCCTTTTCGCAGCAACACTCTTGAAAGAGATGGATACGATGCTGCGGTTTGAGAGAGGCTCCAGCTGCTACTGCGCAAACCCTTGGCATTTCGAGGACCGAAGATCTGTGTCGGGGATGTATTTCATACTGCTGTACAGCGGTTTGGAGAAACATGTTTTACAAGTGAAATGCAAGCAAAATCCATATTTACCAACAACGTTTTTCCCGGAGTTAACCGATAGAGGTTGTTTCAAACATCTAGCCTCGCACGCAATGAATTCCTACTTTTTCCGTTTACGTCAAACAAGGCATCTCGTGGCACAATAAAGCTTGCGGCTCCAACTTCCATCCAATAAAACCCCGGGAACGCTTAAAGGGCCAAGTGTTTGCGACATAAATCGCCAAACTTTGAAGAATACTTTAAAGGCGCGCGCGCGCTCTGCTCTCCGACACTATTAAAACCAGATTCCCGGGCGATCTTACGCAAGCGCTCACCTTTCCTCGCAACCTATACCCCCTAGCTATATATAGGTATATAGAGCAAGAGCTAAGTGAGGAGGCAGCTCACCGCGCGCTTCAGTGGAACTAAATTAAAGTCCTGCAGGACTTTGGGATTACATCAAGGATTTATCGTCACGTCCTGACATCGAGCGATTGTTGTGCGCGATCCACTTGCAGACGGCTCTTTCCATAGTTTCTCACTTCCTCGCAGCGTTTGAGTCGCGGCGTGGAAAAATAAACGCTTCCAACTCTATGGATAATACAGTTGGTCCACGTCTTGTATGTATCTCGATGAAAATTTCGAGACGCGTCGCAACATGAATGCGGCGATGAGAGCAGTTTGCAGGCGCGTAGACGCAATCGAAGTTCGTCCTAACAAAGCATCGGAACTGATCCGTTTATCCGTCTTTATCGGAAAATCCGAATTTATAAAATTGGCGATTCCTATTTACATCTGGCCAAACAATGGCTGAAACTTGGTCCACAACTTCTCCGCCGCGTAAAATACCGTTCTAATCACGACGCCCAAAGTAGAAAAGTCCGCTTGCAGCATTCGAGCTCTCCTTTTTTTTTCTTCAAGCGCGCCATGAGCTACAGTTCGGCTTAATGGCCGTTCGAGTTAACTCGCCCTCCTCTCGCTTCTCGTAGTCTCTCCAGCTGGCGTAAAATTGGCTCGCTGAAATTTCCCCCCTCGTCGTCTTACGTGGGCTGGACTGCTATCACCTGTGCGCATACCTTCCTTTCTTCGGATTTTCGGATCCGACGCTTAACATCTCGTTATCTCGCTGACGCTGAATTTCCGAGATGTGATATATGGTATGTGTAAAAATTTAACGAGAAGTACTAGTGTGCTTATCTCTTTTGGGGTTTCCTTCAGATTAGAGAACTGTTCCTAATTATCAAGGTAAGGATATGAGTTTCGGTTATCTCGACGGTGAAGTCATGTGAAAACGTGCAAACTGCGGATAATTCCAGGGAATAAGAAGCGTAGGTTGAAAATCTCGAGCCACAGCGTATATAAATCGGACAGGAGAGAAAGCTATAACCCGATAGATACGTCGATTTCAGCTCGAAACGAAGGTTCATTCTTCGCCTGTGGCGGAGCGTATTATACGCGAGTTAGATCCCTTAATTTACCCGACCCATCGCAGCTCGAAACTCGATAACGATCACTCGTATAAGTTGGCGGTTACGAGTCGTTCCACCTTCTACTCTCTCACCCCGGCTCTCAATCACGTCCTTCTTTCTCTTCCTCAGGTATATAGATACACACCCAGACAGACGTAGCTGAGCGCATTTCGAGGGTCGGATTCAAAGCGCGGTTATACACTTGCAATTACGCGCTCGGGAGCAACTTTAAACTGCAGCGCAACGTCTCGTAGTCTCTCTCTCTCTTTCTTTGTCTTATGCGCGAGGGAGGGAAATTGCGCGACACTGTCATGCGCGCGCTTTAATTCTCCTCGTTCGCTACGCGCTGTACAGTTGTTAGTGTCGCGAAAGGCAAATTTGCCCGGAGATATGCGCGATGTATCTTGTGCGTGACTTTGCTTTCGGTGTCGAAGCAGATAGAGTGAGGGGCTTGGGAAAATTGCTGTTTGCAGGGATTCGACTTTAATGGCCTCCGAGCTGTGCAGCGAGGACGATTGTTCGCGATTTATTCTGTTGATTTTGAAAGTTAGAGACCAGTTATTGACACGGGAAAACTGTATTTAATCACTGCTAAGAGATTTTTACCTTTTTTTTTTGGAACTGCTGAATCGGAGTTTGGAATTGGAAAGTTTGACGAGATTGTTTTTTGGCAAATCGAAAGCCGAAGCTTCGCGTTGCTTGAAAACCTTGTCGTCGAGTATTTTCTCTCTCTCTCTCTCTCTCTCTCTCTCTCTCTCTCTCTCTCTCGTCAAACCGCTGTACCAAATCCCTCTCCTTTCAAGTGTGCGCGTGTATTTATACATACAGGACATCGTTAATTTTGGCACCGCAGCAGCTACAACACGGCGTTGCGTAATCTTGCAGCCTTGAAGCAAACGCCCTCGAGCCGCGCTCGAGTCTCGGTATAAGCTCAGCCGCCGCAAGCTCGCGCGCAGCAAATACTCTTCAAGTCGCCGTCCGCCCTAATGAATTTCCATAGCCCAGGCGTAAAAGGCTCTGCACATGCGTAGCTATACCTAATAAGCCGAAAGGAGGTCGAGAGAGAGAGAGAGAGAAAAAGGGGGCTTTAACCCCTTGAAAATGATTAATAGAGGTCGAAGCTCTCGAGCGGTCAGACGACGGAGCTGAAGACACAATTGCTTCGACAGGGTGCAGCACAGCGAGAAAATTGAAGGCAGCGCCAGGAGATAGAGCTCGTTAGCCTTGAAGGTGACGAAGTGTGGAGAACGGGGGAACGAGAGAGAGAGAGAGAGAGAGAAATTTCAGCCGAGCCCGCAAGCGATATAACCTTCCTCCCCCCAAACGTCGCGCGAGAACTACCGAAATTACTTGGGCGTGTGTGTATGTGGGACGAGCGGCAGCCGAAGTCCTCTGAATTCCTACGCGTTCTGCTTTCTCATTAAGAATCTATTAGAGCCTCGCGAAATGCGCAGCGAGTTAAAAAATTGATGTCAAGCATCCCTCGCTGCGGCGCATGAAAGACTTTTCACTTCCTTTAAATATACGAGGGAGGGAAATCCGTCGGGATTCTGGGTCACCGCAGGGAAATACACGCGCCGATGATTAAACGGCTTGGAAATTGACGCTATACACTGGAAATATTATTGGTTCTGTACGGAGCGACTTGCACACACGCGTGAGCTTGTGTTTTCGCGTAACGAGTCGCTATTGATTTCATTACACGCCGTTGAGGAGAGGCACTTTGCCGCGTACGGTTATATCGAGACAGCTCCAGCGGAAAATGTATAAGTGCGCCGAAGCGTGGAATACAAGCGAGAGTTAATTACGAAACCTTTTACGCTTGTAATATACCGTGAATATAGAGTTGACTTTCGGGAAAAAAATTGAGAAATGCAATCCTATATACACCGGAACAGCTCGCTGTGTATATACTTCTCTCGAGGTTTATGGTTACCCTCCCGGCTTTGACAGCACTTACATTCGAGAACGAAGAGCAGATCTCCTCGGGAAGTTTCGCGGGGAAAAACATCATCGAGCTTTAATCTCAATTACATAACGCCGCGTATAACCTCTGCAGGCAATGCCTCTCTCTGCTACACAGTCGCCCCGTGCATTCGGAGACGGGCTTTGCTCGCGGCGTACAATAGACATGCCTCGCGCAGCGGCACGAGTGTCTATATATATCATACACGCACGTAGCCGTTTTCAAAGGACACCTTACAATTACAACGCGCACACAACGACAGAGAACTGGAGCATCTTGCAATAGTATATCCTCGTTGAAATTACACGTGTATTGCCGGCGAAGCTTTTGTCCCGCGTGAAATCCTATTCGAAATCGTTCACGTGTTTTTGCGTCGCTGCAATCCGACGATAAAAAAAAAGACACTCGGCCCATTAATAAAGCATAAATCGATGCTATACGAGCGTTGGCTGCCAACAAGAGGCCGCACATAAGAGAAAGAGAGAAGCTGGAAAACGAGAGTGAGAGAGAGAGAGAGGGCTGCGGGAACGAGCGGAGCAACGGCCACGTTGAATCGATCCAAGAGTCCGTAAGAGAGACTCTCTCTCTCTCTCTCTCGTGGAAGGGGTGACGGTCCGGCCATACGTAGCCGTAGAGAGGGGGTTAACCACCCCTCGAAGGGGGTGCGAGATACCCATCGGGGGACCGAAGAGGAGAAGCTGTGCGCGCAGGGGTCGCTGACTTTCTCCTCTCTCTCTCTCTCTCTTCGGCGTGCGCTTCGACAGGCGAAAACAAGGGGGTAGGGGGGAGGCTGTGCGCGCGCGCGCGCGCGTCGTCTGCTAGAGAGAGCGACGACTGCAGCGGCGCTCGTCAGTTTGCCGGCGGTGTTGCTGCCGAGAATAGGTGAGCGCGCGAGTGCCAGTTTCACGCGAGAGCCCATCAGAGCGGAGCTCGCATTCACGCCCTGCGACGACTCCGAGGGCTCTGTACACCTATACATTCTATACTCGTCACGTGTTCTCTCGTCGAGGTGCTCGCGTGTGCGTGTTTATATATTTCGAAGGTCTGACTCGAGATCGACTCTGGCTACTGCTGCGAGTGTGTGGGTGCGCGTGTGCGTCGACAGGATGGACGACGAGGCGTGGAGACGGTGCTGTCCCTGTGTGCAGTGAGCTTCGATGCGACGAGCTCTTCGAGCTCTGCAGAAAAGGTGTGCGTTAAGGTAGGCGTCCAGCTTCTCTCTTTTTTTTTTTTTTTTCAAGAGCGAGTGTATAACGTACCTGCTGAATAGGGAGAAATTGGAGGGCATCGGTCAGTGGGCGCGACGATCTTTGCTGACGGCACGACATAGAGCGCATGCTTCATCCGCGAGGCTCTTCACGTACGCTAAGGTATAACCACGCGAGTGCGTGACCAATTACTCGCGGGGGAGGAGGGTGACCCTCGCTTTGCGTCCGCGAGATCCGTCGGCACTCGTCGGGGGACCTAAATAAATCTCTCTTATGTGTAGCCCAGGACGACGCACGTTTCGACTATTGGGACGTTCATAGTTAAAGCCTTGCGGCCTGTCGATCGAGTCGAGGGTCGCTGGATATATTTTTTTCACGAAGAGGAAGAAGGTGCTTCTGCTCGTGTATAATAAATTATACGAAGCTGCGGAGGAGAGCCACGAGTTTTCAAATTAAGCGCGCGAGCGCAACACGAGGCAAAAAGAAGCGACGAGTCCAGATGTAACACTGATGAGGTCAGAGCAAAGTTCGACCTGTGTACAGCACTACTTCTCGACTCTACGTTGTGTATATACATAAACTGCAGAGCTCGGAGAGAGAGAGAGAGAGAGAGAGAGTAGGAAAACTCGAGGCTGCTGCCAGTCTGCAGAACGATAACTGGTTGAACTAACCCACTATACTGTGTCTCTCTCGCGCCTCGACTAATTAAGCCGCCAGAACTTTCGAGATGGAGGTCTTGCAGGCGCGATACAGCCACCCACACACGTACTCGCCGCCTTCTCGCTGGTAGTTATAAGCGGCCACCCGCGAGTTATAATCTCGCCCGACTGGGGGGTGTATACAGGGGAAAAAATCCGATTTCGTTCATTTAACTTTTCGCGGCTCTCTCTCTCTCTGATGTATGCTTAATAACGTTCCCCCACCTGCGGAGCGAGTAATGACTTTGCGGTGAAAAACCGTACGTCGTACAGATGCTTCGGTGGATTCGTCGGTGCCTAGGATGAGGAAGGAGGAAAAGAGTGAAAGAAGTCCGTATTGTTTTCCCGGGAGACACTCGAGCGCGCGCGAGTGATAAAGACGCAAAGGAAGAGAGTCGGATGATAAAAGGTACAGTAGGGCATAAGTCTCATCTTTTTTGTATACAATATTTCCCAGAATAACCCTATACACGATTCGCCGAATTCATACATCGGCGAGCTCCTTAATTTCCCTTCTCTCGCCTCGCGTGGAAAACAAAGGACGGCGCAAAAAAAAAAAAGAGCGAGTGACGCACTCGTCTCCCGATAAAAGAGACCCTCGAAGCCATGCATAGCCCACAATGCTGCGCCGCTGCTGCAAAAAAAAAAAGCTCCGCGGAGCAATCCCGGCGTGTCCGACGCGCGCGTTTCACGCACTCTGATTTCTCTCGCCCCTCATTGTCCTCTCGACGCGCCGCTGAAACTCGCGCTTCGCTACCCACTATTCGTCCTCTCTTTTTTACTTGGGCTCCTTATAATGTGCAGTTGCGCTCTTTGACGCCGCTACTGTTGGCTTTGTCGTCTGCTACTGAGGCATAGGGTTGAGGAAAGTTAAAAATTATTTTATTCTCGAAAGGTTCGAAGCGTAACGAGGTCCAACTCTCTACGATCATCGTCCTATCCAGCTCGTAAAGAAGCTCCGATTAAATTTCCTCCACTTTTCCATACCCATCTCGACTCATCCATCAGGTCGTGGAAATCGATCCCATAGCACCAGTTTACGTCTCGCGACGCACAACCTCGCTGCTCGCGCTTCATCTCTCCTCTCGGCTCCGTCCTTTGATCTCGCTCTTATCGCTAGCGATCCGACAATAGCCCCCCCTTACTCTATATATATACGTCTTCTGGAACTTCTTCGTCGGCGTCGTCGCGGCAATAAAGTTTTACGCCACGACGACGGCTGGATTTCCTCCTATAACGTCCCAATGCGCGGATATACACTATCGAATGTAAAAAATCTCCGAGAGCTGCGCCTAAACAGGCCTTTTTTACTGCGAGCTTTACGGACTACTCGTCTTCGCGCTTTTTTTTTTCTTCCTCGAATTTCGCGCTCGCAAACAAATGGATTACCTTCGCGAGGCACTCTAGAGATTGCGAGAAGAGGATATGGGAAAGAATTTGAGCTTTGATAAGGAATTTATACCGAAGGACGCGCGGAGGTAATGAAGCGTGCGGATAAAAACGAGGCTCTTTGCAAGTACAACGACTGGCAATCCATACGACGTCTAATGAAGTGTGGGTCGAGCGACCCTCGATTCGACGGAATGGAGGCTTTTTCAGGCTCGTTTACGCGGCTCGAGTAGGGCTATTTGTCGTCGCTGATTTTCGCTTGTAGCTTGATGGTATTGTACCTCGTTTTTCTTTCTTCGAAGACGCGGATAAGTGTGACTCCTCGTGAACCTAACGCACATTCCGTGTAAATCCATAAAACGTATACGCTCAGTGAGATACGCATATGCAAAACGAAATTTAACGGCGCAAGAAATGAATAATTTGATGAACTCGAGCCCACGCCCACCCACGCATACGTACTATAAAATGCCGTCACCCGCTCGAGTTAAAGCTCAACGCGTGTAAACGTATAACTACACACACGCGCAAGCTCTAGTCGGGTGAATAAATTGCACGTCAAATCTCGATTATGGCACGACAATCGTACACACGCACACATATAGGACACGTCGCTCCAACAACAATGGCTCGCTCTCTCGCTGTGCAAAGCTGTTTACCCGATTCCCTTTATACCTGTGATCCTCGACAACCCTGTGCTATACATATATACATTCGTTTTCCGCGCACAGCTCTCTCGCTCTCTCCCTCTCTCTCTCTCTCTCTCTCTCTCTCTCTCTCTTTCTCTCTTGCGCGCATCGATCCGAAGGAGCTGTGAAAAAACTTTTAATCTCTTCGAAAGTTATATCACTCGGCGATCGTTGCGCGAGAATAGAAGCCGCCGTTTCCATTATAATTCCACGTAGAAACTATACATATAGCCGCTCATCGTCGCGACGAGAGAAAGAGAGAGAGAGAGAAACGGGAGCAGTTCTCTCTATATATAATTGCGCGACTCTGAAAAGACCAAAGATACAATAACGAGAGGGGCGAAATTCGATTGTATGAATACCGCAGCCAACTGTGTGGGTGCGGTGTATACACACAGTAAAAGGAGGGGGGGGGGGAAGAGATAATTGCTTGACGTATCTTTGCTCGCGAGTCTTAACCGCAGACGACTGGCAGACTCGCCTAATGACGTCGTTACCGACAATATCGCCGCTAGGCGCAATACAGAACGACAATGCGCCGAGCGCAAGCTATACTGTTATATGTATATATAGATATAAGTATTGTTATCGCGACGCTGATTTACTTAGGGAAATTGTTAAGAGACGCGACTTTTATGAGAGACTAATTGGGAATGAGTTTCGTCGATCGGAATAACGCGTATACTCGTAACGAATCTAATAACAATGGTGCATAAGGCTCAAGCTCGAAAAATAGTATGACATCGCTCGAGAATGTATCACAGAGCCAAAGCTCCGTATAATCCGGTTAAAAGCCGTAAGAGCACATCCGTTTCAATCAATCTCCCTCTCATACCTTATACATATCGCAATCTAGCTCTGTCTGCTCTCTCTCCCCCCGTCCAGGAGAGAAAATTCTCCTTCGCTGCGCAATCGCGGATAAAAAGAGCAGTAGGTACAATCCCAGAACTTCGGCTCGATAACGTCTCGATTTTGATCGAAGAAGGAAACGAATTCATCCCGCACACATGCTGCCGAGCGTTATAGTCGAGGGACAAGCGCGCGAGAACACGCGGAAGTAGACCAGCGGGGCTAACTAAAAGCGACGCGCGCGCAGCGAGCAAGTGCTCTCGTAAAAGTAATTAGCATAATAAATTAAGCCGCAAATAAAAGCGGGCAACGACGACGAGCTGCTGCTGCTGTTCCGTGTCGTGTATAGCGTGTGCAGGGCATGCACAGCTGCGGTGCGAGCACCGGCTGCGAAAAATAGGGGGGAGCTAGCTCGTTGACCTTGTTTCTCTGACTCTGTGTAGAGAAGGAGCTTTTGGCGTTCGTTAATTTTTCCCCGAGGTCGCGATTTTCTTTTCATAAACGTCGCTGCAGCCTAGAAGAGAGTAGGTCTATCTGCGTAAGGAGAAAGACGAATCGAGTCTCTCTGTGATTGATCTGCTTGATGACTCTGCTCTCGGTTGCCTCTATAGGTACAGTCGAGGACTCGGTGCTAATTTTCAAATCTTACCTTGGCTATAGGCAGTATTCTGTAGCCGGAGAGTGATAACTTTCAATGCCAGAATGAGAGGGACACGCTTCTCGGTTTCCCGAGCTCTGTGTGCAGTGAGCCGTGCCCGGCGAGGGTGTCCGAAAGGGGAGAGATGAGAAATTGCTTTGACGTGATTCCCCGGCGCGGTGTCGCGAAATTTCTTTATATCATGGAAATTCGCGGAGCTACTATACTCGCGAAACTGCGAGAGAGAGAGAGAGAGAGAGATGTACAGCTTCCTTGAACATGACTAGCACGTATATAGCCGGGGATATATTGATTTTACTTTAGCTGCCCGTGTGCGCGCTCCAGCCGGAGGTTATTTCGTGTGCGAGGAGGAGATATGTAGATTTATACTGTGTGTGTATGCGTATCGCTTTATCGGAGCGATTTTTACGAAATGCTCTTACTTTGGACATTCGATCGAATTGACCAACAGTTGAGCATTTTTTGACTGAATTCTTAACTCGCTAGAGCTTGAAAATACATTAATTTAAAAAGCCCGCCGTGTCCCTGCTAGAAAATTGACCCTATTTCTGGACAGAATTTCTGGCCAATGCGTATCAAAATGATATTTATCTGAAATTACTGGAAATTACCAGAAATCCCGCCTAAAAATATGGTCAATGTTCTACCAGGAATCCAACTCGCCTAAAATACTAATAATTTTAAATAATTAAAAATCCAGAAATATTAGCCATCTGATTATAGCGGTGTCCTGCACACCATCACCATCGCCGCCGCTGCGAAATAGCTCTTCCCTCTCGGATATTACAAAACCAAAAGGGAACAAGAGAGGGATTCCCGCGAAGAGAGTGAGATTAAAAACTGTCCCAGCAGCAGCGGTGCACTTGAAGCGAGCGAAAGAGAGAGAGAGAGAGAGAGCCCGAAACGTGCCCCGTCGTCCTGGAAAACATTAGGCAGATCCCAAAAATGAGATCAGGCCAAGAAGAAAACTCGGACGCTCTCTCCATTTATTTTTACCTTCCTCTTCCTTCCATCCTCCATCCCACAGCCCTCCGCTATACATATATAACCTCTGAGCTTGCAGCTTTATCACAGCGACAAATTCGACGCCGCGCGCATTAATCCCGCTTCCATTACACTCGCCCCCGGCGGCTCGCGCGGAAAGCCGAGAGCCGAGAGCCGAGAGAGAGAGAGAGAGAGCAACGACAAGGTTATGGCAGTCATTTTGAAAATTTCTGTGCCGCACTCGATGACAGCAACACGCGTTTGTTTATTCTATTTTTCTGCTATACACGCGAGCCTGTATATTATACGTTATTTTTTTCGAAGCATAGCGTGGCTGCGATTAAATCGCCGGCATAACGATAACGATAACTGTTAAAGTAACGGCCAGACGGCCGTTTAATGCAGAATGACGATCGGCTTGTTCGTTCATTCGCCCTCGCTGCAAGCTCGTCCCGTAAAATAAAAGTGAATTTTACGCACTTGCCCGCGCTGCTGCCTTTCCGCGGATCTCTTCGTTATCTCCGCGCGAGCTCGCGGTAAGTTATAGTTCGGCTCTTTCTAAAAAGGATAGAGAAGGGCTAAATTAAGTCGAGCAAGTTTTCCTCGGAAAGTACCGGTGATTTTCGACTATTTTCTCAGCTTTTCTAAAGGACCTCTATCCCCCGAACACACGAGCTTGGCTCTCGTCAACACGAGATCCTGTAAACACGCGTCGAATTCGCGATATCGCGTTTCTCGCTGCCGCGGGGCACTCCCCGGTATATGTATCACCTAACCAGCGTATTTTCCGCGTAGGAGACTGGCGGCCGAATAAAATTCCCAGTCAGAGAAAAGATTCGCGTCCAATTATTTTGGCAGCGCTCCAGAGCTTGCAGCAGTCGATGCCCCCTGCACGTCTCTCGAGCCGTGTATTCATAGGTGTGTGTGTGTGTGTGTGTGTGTGTGTCTATCAACGGCTTTGAAAGAGAGGGAGAGTAGGCTCGAAACGAGAAATTACGCGCGAGAGAAGTCGCGGCGTTAAAGACCGGAAATCGCGCGGTAATTGAAAGCTCCGGCGGAGGAGTGCTTCGTCGAAATTGAAAGCTCTCGTCTGGAGGGAAAAATGATTTTTCCGTCCGCGCTCTGATGCTCACAGGGGAATGTTATCTGAAGGCTGTTATCGTTATTGGTTAAAGCAATGCACACGTTCGCATAAAAAAAAAATCATCAGTTCACCGCACACACCCACGCAGCCATTGTCAGCCTCAGAGCATCTGCGCGGTGCAATTTCGCAGAGAGGCCCGTATCCATCGACGACAGAAAAAAAAAACAGGCGAGTTTACCACGTCTCGTACGCGCAGGAGAGAGAGAGAGAGATGATCTTGAAGCTGCCGGCTAGACGCTCGCGTTTCAATATCACCGGGTGAGAGCCCACTCTCGGTCGTAAATTTGAATATTCCGCGGCGTGGCGCTTCTCTCGATGGATATAATATTTTTTAGCGACGCGATGCATACGAGCCTATGCGAGAATAAATCTTTTGCCACTCGCTCGACGCATCAGCGGAAAAATAAATGTCGGCCGAGAACACAGAGAGGGAGAGAGTAGATCGATCAGGCTCACACGTCGAGGACCTTCATCAATCGGGGCGAACTAATGTCACTCGTGCGGTGCGCCAGAATCGTCTTGGATATAATCCTTTTCCCACGACGCGACAGTTACTAATCCCTCGTAGAAAAGCACTTATGACGCCAGACGCACGAGCTTTCTCTTTCTGTACACACTTCGATTCCGTTACGAATATTTCGCCAACGAGAAGACGTTGACAAATCGCTGTTTTTCCTCTATGGTCGCAACCACGACGACGGCGGCGTTTTTGCCGAGTGTATAAGCCGTAATCAGGCCACGTCACTCGTTTGCCTTCTTATTTTTCCGGCTGACGCCGACGTTATGCTTTTTCAGATCTCGTGTGTGTGTGTGTACGTATCCGATTGACTGGCTTCCGTCGTGCGCGCGAGCCTGTCTCTTCGCCTGAATTTAGGGTTTTAATATTTTATCGCTCGCGCGACAGCCCTGCGTCGCGCGCTGCGGTTATTTATGATTTTTCGATGCGCGTATATATATATACAGCGTCAGGTAAACAGCCGAGATAAATCCGAGCGAGAATACACGTTTCGCTGTATCGGATTTTCCTTCAATTAAACGAGAATTTCTGATCTCGACGACTTGGAGATACATATTTGCCGATAACATCCATCGCGCGCGATTCCGCGAATTCTTGATCGGATATCTAATGCCGTTGGCGAGAAAAATAAACGTAGAAAGCGATACTGCGTATAGCCGGAGCGCTTGGTAAATAGAAGCAAATATACCCTCGATCTATATTGACGGGATTCAATTAGTCTCTACGCAGAACCGATCTCGCGGGGCTGTAAAGACACGAGAACAAACTGAAAGCTCAATTTACCTCTCGGCGAGAAGAAGACGGATAAAAGGCTCGTGTGCGCGCGTATGGATCTAGGGAAAAATGGAGAATCGCGAGAGAGCATTGTTTCTGTGGTTATGGATTCTCGTTTGCTCGGCCGCGCCGGTAATAAAAAGCTCGATCTGTATCGGGCTTTACGCGCGCGGGTATATAGCGAAGCTTTCGATTACGAAGCTGACGTTTTCTTCCGTCGACTTTTTTGCGAGAAAAAAGAGAGAGAGGGATCGATGGATCGGGTTTGTTATAAACGAGAACATTTTTTGTAATTATACAGATGTTTAAATGAATGAACATTTTAGCGAATTTTACGTAAAATAATAGTAAAAGAATTCTAAAGTAAAATCCGAGGTTTCACATCGTTATTTCAGGTATATTTATACGCCATTATTGCACCGTCGTTTTTTTTCTGATGAAAAAGCACGCTCGTATCAGGCTGACTGGCTGGAATATAATAACTTATATTTTACAGCATCATTTCATGCCTGGAATTTCATTTGTGCAATAAATTGAGAGGGGAAAAATGTAAATGAAAGACCAGAGTATACCATCGATTCCAGGGATTCGAGTACGTAAACTGAAATTACTTGCACATGTATAACAATAGCTCTCTTTTAATGAAAAAATTTCAAATTTGGACATACATTTTATCAAAAGCAGAAACTTTTTGATTAATTGAAAAATATTTTTCAAAAGGAAAATATCAGCTCGCTTTTGAACTCGCAATTTTATTACGCTGCTGACTAATCAAGCTGTATGTGCAATATTTTCATTAACTGATACGAGGTACAAATACGCGTTAACTTACACACTAAAACATTTAAAACTTAACCCACGTCTTTGCACGCTTGACAACACTCGCCTTATGCCACTTTCTTAGCAGCGAAATTATCGTTGTTCAGTCAACTATCATTAAACCGAACGAAGTTCTCGTGTAAATTAACCAATATCGGTTATCGAGTTTCCCGAAAACTTGACTTCCACATCCTCAAGACTCTCCTATCCCGCAGCTCCTTCCTGTACCCCATATCTCAGCTCACGTTTCGCTCGATGGCAAAAATCTTCAAAATTAATATTTCCCACATCACACCCCTTATTCTTTTCCATAAACTCCATCAACTTTCCCATCGATTCCACAGCCCCGACAGAAGAACTTATTCTAGCCCACGTAGCACTCAATCAATTAAACCCTCTCGGCTCTTTGATAGCCAACATAGTTTCTCCTTCGTTAGCCGCTCTTCCTCTTGGCACTCGGCGAACGGACTGTCCAAGTCTCGTTGCTCCCCCCCCCCCCCTGGAGAGAGCGTAATTTCCCGCAGCCGCAACTATAGCGGTCAGTTTTTCAACTCGAGCATCAAGTGTACAGGTAGGAGGTAACCGCGCGCGGAAAACCACAGGAATGTCGATGGTTGGAATTCCCGGTACGCGGCAAATCTCGAATAGCGATTGCGATGCCGCGGCGCAACTTTCTTAGTCGGCTGTTCCCTCGCCGTGCGACCTGTCGTCGTCGTCGTGTTCCAGCCCGTGAATTTCGGAAATCCATTAGACTGAATGAAACTTGATTTATTCGTGGACCTACGATGAGGATTCGCTGGTGTCAATACAGCTTTTAAAATGCTTAGTTTATCGCATTATGATACATTCATTTTCGAATTTGTGGACAATAAGCTTAATGCGGTTCGCTGTGCATTTTAATTTCAACATGAATATGTTGCATTGTTAAATAATTTTCCGTTTCTCCGTTTCTGTTACAAAAATAAAATTTATTAAAACATCACGATAATAATTTCACGTAAAATTGAATGAAAAGTACCGCGAAATTTCAGCAACGCATACATACAATTTTAATTACGCTCAAAATAATGTAAAAACGAATTTAACTTTCCGTAAAATTGACGCAAAGCATAAAAACGCCAGTATTATCCAGTCTCTTCCCCCGAAAAAGAGTAAACTAAAAGAATATCCAGATAAAACTAAACACAAAGAACATCCTCACCCACGTGCTGCACTTATCAGTCAGAAAAAATCGTCCTCCTCGCCTGTCAGCCTTATCTCCAGCTCTTTCTCGACGTCACGTAAATGATCGCCTTAGTTCGAAAGAAGCAAACATCGTTAAGCGATAATCCACCAACTTCCTCTCTATCTCTCTCTCTCTCTCTCTCTCTCTCTCTCTCTCTCTCTCTCTCTCT